>CM062924.1:600000-1042500 GCA_031878705.1 Tapirus indicus
CCAGAAAAATCTCCTTTGAAGTTGTGTGAACAATTGCAAGGAAGATAAAATTCTAAAACCAAATGTCTGAGTAGGGAATGTTTTCCAGTGTATTTGCCATGTAACTGTCTATCACCCTTTCTTTCTCTCAAATAGGTGGGGCATGGGGAGGTCTAATGAAGGACAGTCCCTTGCTGCCTGGGCATAAGTCCAGGTTCCAGATGGTCTTTGGGGTCCACCCAGATTTGGACAGTTTTAAAATAATGGAGAGCTGGTTAGGGTTCCTAATTAGGACATTTGCTAGAGAATGTTGTCACAATGTGGATGCACTATTAACCCATGTTACTATGGGATAAAGTGAAACCAATTATAATCCATGTGTACAAGTGTGACTCTGTGTCCACCTGCCGGCACAGAGGGAGCTGGAAAGTGTTTCTCAGAGGGGCTCGGTTATTGTCTCAGTCTTGTTCTGTTCTCTTCTTCCCTCTGCTCTCTTCTTTCAGTTGTCAGGGCATTATAGATTCTCTCCTCATTTCTTAGAGCCATTATTGTATCGATGTAGCTAGGCTATTTGACAAAGCCTCTCTTATTTTCCTGCTCTCTTTCCAGAAGAGGAAGGGAAGAGTTCTGGAGGGTCACCTTCCAGCCTTTGTCCCTTTGGGGAAGGGCATCCCTGTATCTGAGCAGCTACTTCCTTCTCCATTCGCTGCCTTCAGGGCCATCCCCTCCCACTCCCAACGGATTCGGCTCACCTTGCTCCACCTCTCGCATGGGACAGCCTGGCCTGCTTCCACACGAGCGTCACACTCTGGCGTCCTTGCCTGTGAGGACAAGTCTCAGGCACCTGCTCCCGCAAGGACAGCCCCCCATCACTGTTTACCATCTTCGTTGGTCACATCGATGTGACTTTCACTGTCTGCTCGGTGGAGGAGAAATCTCACTTCCTCAGGGACCCTGTTGCTCTCACCAGGAAGACTTTTCTTCAGGAGAAAAAAAATGCTTCTCACCCCTATTTTCACAGTATTTTTTGGCCTTTTTGCTTTAATGGAGTGGTTTTCAAACTTTTCTTTTTGACCATGGACATTTTTTTTTAAAGAAATAAATCATACACAGAAGCCCAGCCCAGATTGTACCCGACTTCAAAGACCCTGTGGCAGGTCATTTTCTAAAACAGCTGCAACCCTGCCAGCAGAATAGGGCTTTGCTGCTTCTCCCATCAAGGGGTGGAGTCTGTCTCTTCTTCCTTTGAATCTGGTGGCCTTTTGACTTGCTTTGACCAACAGAATGTGGTGGAAGTGACATTGTGCGAGTCCCAGCCCTGGCCTCTAGAGGCCTTGTAGCTGCCACTTCCGTCCTCTTGGGTCCTTGCCCTAAGACCACCAGGTGGTCTAGAAGCTGCTCTAGCTTACAGAAGATGAGAGTAGATGTGGAGGAGAACGGAGGCCACCCAGCCAACATCTAGCACTGAGTGCTGGACACGTGAGGGAGGGAGGCCCAGGGGACCCTCCCGCTTGCAGCAGGTAAGTGAGCCCACTGGAAACCAGCAGAGGAACCGCCCACCAAAGTGCAGAATCAGGAGAAAAAGTCAATTCTTATTATTTTAAGCTACTAAGTTTTAGGGGGGTTTGTTATGTAGAAATAAATGACTGAAAGAGGTGCCCTTTAGGAAGACCTTATGTTAAGTCTATTTTGTGTGTGTGTATAAGCCAGCTTATTTTAAATTTTGAAATTGGTTTCTGTGTGATGACAATATAAACAGAGGAGAAACAGCTCCCCACTGCCCCCTGCTGCTGCCCCCTTCTGCCCGCTACCCGCCGCCTGCCGCCATCTCCCTGCGTGCCATACGGCTCCACGGCTGAGCCTGTTGTGTGTGTTTATGCACCATGAACATTTTGTAGATGCCTTGTGGGAAGCTTTACATAACACTGGATTTATATTTGTTAGGTCTTACATCGCTTATGTTAGCTAAGAGACACCTGCATCTAGGGGTGCAGAAAGGCCCTCTGCTCTGATGGCAGCAGAGGGAGGATCTGGGCCCTCAACAGCCCAGCCTCACCCCAACCTCTTGAGGTATTCCACTGAACCCCAGGACTGTGGATTGGAAGGCCACAGCTATAACACACTCCAACGCTTGCTGGAAAACCTGCAGTCATCAAGATCCGCCAGAATAGCCAGGTATATGGAACACATGTGTGACTTTTCTCCTGCAAGTGGTGATTTTTTAAATTCTAAGGAGTTAGCTCCTGGGGCTACTTTTGCACATTAATCTGCTCTTGAATGTTAGACTTAGTGTCCATTTTCCTAGAATAATGACCACGTTCTCAATTCTTACTGTGTGTTGGGTTCTGTGCTAAGCACGTCAAATACGTTGTCCCATTTAGTCTTCCTAAAGACCCTGTGAGGCAGGTATGATGGGCTCATTTTACAGATAAAGAAATGAGGACTCAGAGAGGGTAAGGCATTTATCTACCAGGGCTGGGGCATTGCACAACTCCATGGGGCTCCATTCTCATAGATGTCCATGTGGGTGGCACCCCCTGGTGTTGTGCAGTTCACATGGTGGCCCTGCCCAAGGTAATAATCTAGGAGGTGGCAGAGCTGGGATTTCAGACTCCAAAGCCTGAGCGCTTCATTTTAAACAACTTTATTAAAATTGCTCACTTCTTTAAGCTACTTTATTTCTTCCGTCTCTGTCTATCTACATATTTGAAAGTCAGTGTATCCAGCCACCTATTCATCTGTCCATCCAACCATCCATCCATCCATCCCTACCCTCCTCTATCCATTCACTCACCCAGTCATCCATTTAGTGGAATCAGGCAAGGTACGGAGTATCTATAAAATGTTTGAATATCCAGTTTCTTGAAATGTACCTGGAAACATTAATTCTCTAATGCCTATTCTTAAGTTCACTTGAAATAAAAATTTTAATTATTGAATATTTAAGACAATTAGAAAAGAAAATAATTTACTGGGAACTCATGTACCCACAATCCACATTTCATATTGTGCCATATTTGCTTCAAATTTCCTTTGTCCCTGTTTTTTAAAGAAAGAAAATAGAACAGCGAGAGTCAATGCCCCACCCCCTCTGTGTCACTTCTTTCTCTAGACTAAAGATGGCATGTCATATCCATGTCACATTCCCATGCATGGATTTATACATTTACTACATCTGTGTGTATCCATAAATAATATTTAGTATTGTTTTGAGTTTTATAATTTGCATTTACTATCAACATGCTTTTGCAACTTGCTTTTGTCCTTCAACGCTATATTTTTTGAGATTTATTCATTTTGACACATATACATCTAACTGATGGGCAGTTAAGTTTTTACTTCTTTTGCTATTACAAGTAATGCTGTGGTGAACATCTTGGAACATGTCTCCTTGTTCACGTGTGCATGAGCTTCTGTAGGGTAGACACCTGGGAGTGGAACTGCACATCTTCAACTTTCCTTTTTAAAATACTCCCCAAAGTGGTTGTGCCTGTTTACCTCCACCAGCACGATACGAGAGCTTCTATTTTCCCACATCCTCGGCTACACTTGGTGGTATCGAGTGGGTATCAAATGGTACCTCAGTTTTGATTTTTATTTCCCTGAGCGTCATTGCAGAGTTATATAGGTTATTCCATTTCCTCTTCTGTGAAATGCTCATTCATAATTAATATCCTGCCTATTTTTCTACTAGGTAGTTTCTGCCTTTTGTATTGATTTATAGGTGGTCTTTTTGTTACTGTTTTTTAAAATTGTTTCTGGAAACAGATCCTTTGTCATTTAATTGCATTCAACCATTTTCTCCCAGTATTTGCTTTCCTTGTAATGTGGTTCTGCCTGTTTCTGTAGGTCTTTGTCACATTAACTTTGTCCTTGAATATTTTTAAAGATCTCTTTAAAGATCTCATAAGTCATGTCATTATGATACCCTTTCACAATATAATGGGGGTGTACATGGGTAAATTTTCCCTCTTTTCTACAGGAGAGATTTTTAGAAAAGCGTTCACTGAGCTCTTACTATGAGCCATGCACTGTCCTAAGTGCTTTGTATGTATTGATCATTCCTTCTAATTACACAAGGAGACAGGCACAGTTGTTATCCCCATTTTAAAGATGAGCAAACTGAGGCCCTAAGAGATTAAGTTATTGCCCCAGATTATGCAGTGATTAAGAGATGGACCTGGGATTAGAATTCAGGGAGTTAGTTCCAGGTTTGTGTAACCACTAGGAAGAACTGCTTCTCAGTGCCACAGTTCCTGCTCTCCAGAGCTCATTGGAGGAGAGAGATGTGTCAGCAGGCCCCATTATGCAGGGAGACAAACCTAGGACAGCACATATTACCAAAGGAGTTGGGGAGGGCTTCCTGGAAGAAATGACCTTTGAGCTGAGTGAACGAGAGTGAGATATGTGTGCTAGAAGCCAGACAAAGGGAATGGTGTGTGTGTGTGTGTGTGTGTGTGTGTGCGTGTGCACTTTGTCAGTGGGGGGAGTCAATAGGACATTTCAGGCAGAGGGAACAGCATTTGCAGAGGCCTGGAGAGAGCACAGCATGTTCTGGGCACTGCGAGCAACTCAGTATATTCGGAAGGTGGAATTTACAGGCGGGGGGTGGGTGCGATTAGAAATGAGGCCAGGAACAATGCCTGGTACTTGGCTGCCATTATTATTTGTTGAGTAAATGAATGAATAGAAGTTTTTAGTGTTACAAATGCAGTCATGAGGCAAGCTCTTAGTTAACTGGAATGCTCTGGCATTGTCTCTTATAATTAGGAGGGCTCCCCAAACCTCTTGGTTCAAACTTTCTTCCTGAACATATGAGGAAATATATGAGTCGTACTTCGTATATGAGTCTTACTTCTAGGTAAGCATTCAGAATGTTACAGGTCATTACCCAAGACTGGAGCTGTTGATGCAGCTGGTTTAGAAGATGAGTTAAATGCATTTATTCCCTCCAAGGCACATGTGGTGTAAAGTGGGTTATTTATGCTTAGGATTGGTTTGTTTTCAAGTAAGATAGAATTAATATGAATTAATTTTTTTTCATTGATTTAACTCATTAGTTAGCACCAGAACAGGACTTCTGGCTCCTTGTGCTGACTCAGCAGTTGCTAGAATGTGGTTTTGTAAGGCAGAGGTTAAGGAGAGGAGAAATACAAGTCTGGCAAATGAAGTAGTTAGCAATGTCTTAATTTTTACCACAGTGGTTTTTTTGGCTGTGTCTGGTTGGGATATTGTAGTCATGAGTCTGAGAACAAGGTCACCACATGGGTCTCTTCCTCTGCCTTAATCTGTATCCAGGGCTAACTCCACAAATGCTGCTCTTCCCCAGGGAGCATGTGGATGATTCATAACTAACTCCTCAAAGCACATACTCTAATGGCAGTGGGTCAGCAGCTTCCTCTCTGCGTGTAAAATATTTATTTGGGCACCTACTGGTATAGCCAGGGCTCTGGTGGGAGGAATTCTCTGAGCCCCAGAGAATCAATGGGCCTTGTGTACCTCTGCCTTCTCTCTCCTTGTACACCCTCCAGGCTTTGTGGCCACTGCGGTGGGGGGGAGGGAGATGGTTCAGGGGAGGGGGGAGGGACTAGGGGTTCCTTTCCGGCTTCAGGGAGAGTTTCCTTTATTCCGAGCTAGGAGCCACTGTGGTCTTGTGGATGGGGCTGAGGGTATTTAGGGAGGCCGTAACAAATCCCATCTTGCTGCTCAATAAGTGGGAAGTTGCTGGTGAGGAGCCAGATGTGTTTTTGCCACCTTGAATTCAGATCATGAGATATTTTCCCACGGGATCCATGTTATAAATGGTACTTAGATTTTCAGGGTAGCCCACAAAACTCTATTTGCCTAAAATGTAGCTGAAGGCAAAATGTGTTTTGGTTATGTCATGGGTCTGTAAAAGGCAATCTTTTTCAAACTTGCTCCCCTGCAGGGAGCCTTCCGACGGATGTACAGGAAGGGCGGTGTATCTGACAACAAGCGAAGCACTGCTGGTTGGAGCGGGTTTGGCCTCCTCGTCACTGGGTCTTGGTCCTTGCAATTCCCTTTCCTTTTGGGTTTGCTTCACGAATTGCTGCTGCCATCACCCCATCTGTCCTGAGGGGTGCTGTCCATCTGTACTGCTCCATTGCAACAGGGATATACAACTTGAGGGTTCATTCTCCATGACCAGAAGGGAACACAGAAGAGGATAAGCTTAGCAACAGGAAAAGAGGAAGACCAGTGGTTCTTAACAACTGGCCTGTGGATCAGTGTGGGCTACTTGCCTAAGAATCACCTGGGAAATAGAAAACAGATAAAAAAAATACTAGTCTGGTCATTCCTCAAAATTCCAATTCAGTGGCCCTACAGCAGGTCATGGAATCTGTAAATTACAAAGCTGCTCCAGAGGATTATGATCTGTAGCGGTATTTGGAAATCTCTGGATTAGGTCATCTGGCTTTCTGGACACCACTCTGCCTTCAGCCCATGGCTACCTCCTGTGGCACAGGGCGGGAGGCAGATCCAGACACAGGAAGAGGGTCCCAGGGAGGGACGAGAGTTTCTTCCCTGCCCAAGGCTTGCCTCTACAGACTGGCTTCCTGTCTGGAAATCTGTCTCATTCCCATCAATTGCCATTAGAGGTCTTCACAGTTCTCTCCACGCAGGGCTGTGGCCTCACCCTCTGGCCTTAAGGAACCAAGCACAACAGACTACAGTCCATTTAACCTCCCCAAAGTGGGACTACAGATGGAAGCTGAGGGGATTGTTTTCTTATTGCTAACCTGGCAACCTGTTGCCTGATTTCTAAGATTCTTTTTAGAAACATGCTCTAACGATCCGTTTCAAGGAACAATCACAGCCACTGAACCTCTTGGAATAGGATCCTTGAGACTGTGTGTGACTCTGTTTTGTTAATGTTGTCGAGATGATCCTCCTGATCCTGTATTGTTCCAGAATCAGGCAAAAGGGAGCCCAAGGGTGGGTCTGAGGAGAATGTGAGTAATGAGCAAGTCCAGCAGCTCCTCCGGTTGGGCCTTTGATGCCTGCAGAGCACTGTGCCTTCCCAGAGGGATCAGCAGGACTGCATGGACCAACAGGTTTCCATGCTGCCTAAGCTGAGGGAACATTAAGTTGAAACATAGTTTTTAAAGTTTTAACAGAGTAACTGGGTCATTCTAATCCTTGACTACTTTAGCTCTCCAAGGAACACAGGAGCCTCCCAAGAGTTGGCCAGTTGATATGGGACAGCAATTCTGGCCGCTCCTTTCTGCAGATCATGCTTCCAGAAGGGCTGATGGTGCCTGACCATTGCCTGACCCTTCCGTGTGCTCCTGACAGTTGTGGTATCAAGTCCGGTATGGGCTGTAGGAGAGACTCCCTTCTCGGGGTGGCATTACCTGTCAGCCCCAACCCGTGACTGTGAGGACCTGGCCCCAGCTGGATGATAATGTCTCATGCCCTGGCTTACTTGCCTTTCTTCTGCTCTCCCTTTTCCATTCTCCATCTTCCTCTTTCAGTTCTGTTCACAGTCTTATGTGCAGAGAGCCTGCATTCAAATCCTGTCACTTGCTGGCTGTGTGATCTTAGGCAAGTCCCTGAACCTCTCAAAGCCTCAGCTTTGTCATCTTTCAAATAGGAATAATAATAGTGCCAATCACATAAGGTAGAATCATGGTTACACACTGTGTGGGGCCCAGTGCAAAATGAAAATGAGGGGCCCCTTGTTCAAAAATTAAGAATTTCAAAATGGCGATGGCAGAGTACTGAACCACGTGTGTGGCTTCTCGGCATAGGCCCGTGAAGCCCTGGAACCAGTGAGATCAGGAGTGTTACTGGGACTCCTGTTCTTGCACATCTTCCTCTTCCTTTTCGTGCCCCAGCTTTGCCAGTAATAGCCACACATGCCCCCCTCCATCAACACATGCACTCGAGCGCATGCGTGCTCGTATTATTCAGTTGCTCTTAGGGTCCCTTAAGTCTGTTGAGTTCTTTTTTTAGATTTCTTGCGTAAACCTAAAACCAGAAATCATTAGGTATAAGGAAAATCATTCAGAATGCCTCCATTTATATATTTCACTTTTCCTTTGCTCTATTTCCGTGTTCATATCTGGGTGAAATTATACGACTTAATTATGTATTCTTATTTCCGTGTTGTTCCATAGTTTTCTTAAGTTTTTAAGAACAAAATCACTTAAAAAATTAATGAAATATTAGTTCATTGTTAACAATTAAAACTGTAGGTTATAGACCCTGAAGAGGGAAACAGCAGGCCGTGAGAGAGAATGTGCAGGAACCAAGGACTGGAAAGAAAGACAGAGGAGAGAGTCCGAGGCATTCAGTGTTTTGGTGAGCGGGATTTAGAGCCCCAGGTGAGTGAAGAGCACACTGGTTAATAAGAACTATTACAGCTAACACGTTGTGCTGAGGACTTTACAGAGCTCATCTCATCTGAGCCTTACAATAACCCAAGAAGTTAGATGTGATTTTTGCCACTACAGTAGCCCTCCTTATCCAGGGGGACACCTTCCCAGATGCCCAGTGGATGCCTGAAACCTTGGACAGTTTTTTCCTGTACATGCATACCTGTGATAAAGTTTAATTTATAAATTACGCACAGTAGGAGATTAATGGCGCTTTGGGGCCATTATTAAATAAAATAGGGGTTACTTGAACACAAGCCCTGTGATACCGAGGCAGTCCATCTGACAACCAGGATGGCTCCTAGGTGAGCAATGGGCGGGGGTGTACACAGCGTAGGTCCGCCGGGCAAAGGGCTGAGTCACCTCCAGGGCGGGAGGGAGCGGATGGCGCCAGATTTCATCGTGCTGCTCAGAACCTGCTCGCGATGTGAGAGCCATGAATTGTCTATTGACCGCGGGGAGCTGAAACTGCGAAAGTGAAAGCCGGATAAGGGGGCTGCCGTAACAAACAGAAGAGGAAACTGAGGTGGCGCGGAGTTGAGCGGCTTGCTTTAGGTCACTAGCTAGTAAGTGCGGGATCAACATTGGAACTACTCGGTCGGACTCCTGAAGAAGTGGTACTCGCGCGCGCGTGCGTGTGTCTGTTGTTGTTGTTATGGCTGTTATTGTGGCAGAAATATTTTAAAGCAAATCCCAGTCCTTATGTCACTTCACCCCTACATACTTTCATTATGCATTTCTAGAAAATACTGGTTTTCTTATGTAACTTTAGTACCATTATGATATCTAACAAAATTATCAGCAATTTCTTGATATTATGTATAATACAGTCATATTCAAATTTTCTTGATTGTCTCAAATATTTAAAAAAAAATCTTGACTCATACATACTAGGATGCAAATAATGATCTATACAGTGCAATGGTTATTACATCAGTTACCCTTATTTTAATCTAGAGCAGACTCACCTTTTTGAAAAATGCCCTTAACTTGTTGAAGAAACCTGGTCAGCTGTCCTGCAGATGACCCCTACTTGGATTTGTCTGTCTGCTTCTCCATGGTATCATTTAACTTGCAGAAACTGCTCGTTTCATCCCTACACTGTGTGCTGTCTTCTTGGATGTGTTGTTCTGGGTCAGGCAAAGGAAATTTCCTTTGTCAACTTTTTGAAAGCTATCAGGAAAGATTTAACTTATTTCTCAGTGTTTTTTTCTTTGGATTTATTTTTAAATATTAGCCTTGTATTTCTGCTAAGGATGGACCATCATTTATCTAACTACTTTTTCTCTGCTGTTTTATGTTGTGTTTGTTTACAGTTTTTCCCCTTCTTTAAATATGCTTCAGTGAACATCTTTGCAAATAAAATACTTTTTATCATTTCATTAAAATAAGCACCCAGATGTGGAGTTAGTGTCAAAAGGTATGACATTTTAGTGGCTTTTGAAATATGTCAAAATTACTTTTCATAGGAATGCATTTTCTTTACATTAAAAAATTAAAACTTAAGATTTCTCAGATTCTGTTGGAAGAGCCTGTGGGTTCTTTGGGAAACCACAGACTCAGGGGTGAGTGTGTAACTGAAGATTTGTCCCTATAATCTTTCCTGATATCTTTCAAAGAAGTGACAAAGGAGATTGGCATTGCCTGACCCAGAACAACACATCCAAGAGAGGCAGCATACAGTGAAGGGATGAAATGAAGATAATTGAAGTGATGTCCAGACATCCTGACTTAGGCTAGATGTTGCAGTGTTGTGATTTGGGCTCATTTCAGTACACCTGTGTTAAAGGGGATTTTGTTTTGGTATGTTCTAATGGATTCTACCAAGAGCCAATTTAGATACTCCATTTCAAATAGATTCCTAGTCAGTTTAAATGTCATAAAGCAAAGTAAAAACAAGAAGTGAAAGATTTACCTCTTTCCCCATTACTTGCTGTCTGTTACATCCCAGATGGTTGTTTTTTGTTCTTGTTTTGCTTTATTCATTAGATAATGTTTTGCAGGTGTCTCTAGTAGAGAGCACTCCATCATCTTTAGGGATGAAGCAGGTGTCACAATGGTGATTTTGTAGAGCAGACGCAGTAGTTAGAATACTAGTCTCACGGGTACCCCCACACCCTCACGCCACCTTCTTCCACATCAGCTAAGTCTGTAGTGCCTCTTCCTTGCTCTTGTGATGGTATTTGTTTGGCTCTGTCAGTTAGAGTTTGGCTAAGCTGCTATAACAAAGATACCCTAAAAGTACAGTGGTTTAAATAATGTAGAGATTGATTTATCCCTCACCTTATAGTTCCTAGGTGGTCCAGGTGAATGGGGCAGCTCTGTTCCATTCATTCATTCAGGAACTTGGGCTCCTCCAATTTTTTAAATCTGTCATCTGTTAGAATATAGTTACTGTCTGTATGATTGAAGCTTGGCTGCTGCCATTCTGAGTTCCAGTTCATAAGAAAGAGAAAGAAGTCTGGGGCCAGGGGGCTCTTTTGGACTCAGAAGTTGCACATGTCAGTTCCACCCATATTTCTGTGCTTAGAACTTAGTCAAATGGCCATTCCTAACTGCAGAGGAAGCTTAGAAGTGTAGTTTGTGCCTAGGCGGCCTTGTGCCCAGGAAGAGAAGAGTGGATTGTGGTGGGCAAGCAGCAGTCTGTGACATCTGATCTATGATACTGGGCTCTAGAGTCAGACAGGCAGAGTTGGTTCTGCCAGTGACCAGCAGTGCGACCTAGAACAAATGATTTACCCTCTCGATTTTCTTATTAGAAAAATGATTTCTATTTTATTTGGGTTCTGAGAATCAAATTAAATGAATGACTGCGTGCGAAGTGCTTAAGAAAAAAGCACTGGTGGTTACGAGCGCAGAATTGGGAATCAGACTGGCTGAGTTAAAATCCTGGCTCTGCCTTTGCTAGCTGTGTGGCCTTAGTTAAATTGTGCAAAATTCTCTGAGATCCACTTTTTTCTTCTGTAACATGGAGATATTACTAGTGCCTACCTATAGAAAGCATTCAATGAGGTCCTCCATGCTGGATTTATTGAGTGATTTATTCATTAGATAAATCATGGTGGTCTTTTCGTAGTTATTATTATGTCTGTACATTTTGTAAACTTCTGAGTTTATCTCCGAAAAAGAAGTAGTAAATTTTAATTGTGTAAGCATGCACCTGTCATAAGTTGCTGCATTCTCTTATGTCTCTTGTTACTGCTTTGCTCCCACATTCTGCTAACATGTTTGTGTACTAGTTCCTGTTTGATTTCTTGGGTAAGCATCTACTGATGACTTTATATTCTAAGTCACATAGAGTAGGCTATTTAGTGTGGACTCTTCAGCTTGTCTCAGAAGTTGAGTACATTTTTAAAATAGTGGCTTCAATCCTATGCAACCATTTTGAATGGACTAAGCTGGCCAAAAGAAATCTCTCTTTGGAAGGCTAAGAAATGTAATAAAAGTGGAAAATACAAGGATGATACATGGCTGCTTTAACCTCAGGGTGTCTCCCTTTTGTATCATTGCAATGACCCTGGATTATATTTTTCAGGTCTAATTTTGGGATTTATTTGCTGAACTCTAATTCTCTGATTTTATACAGATAACCAAAGGCCCCATGATTTCTCCTCTTCTCTTCCAGGGACACCTCCATGATCCCCATATGACTGCAGGGACACTTTCCTCTTCTCCGTCTTGCCCTGCCCGCTACTTACAGAGCTGACACATGCTCTGTTGTACTGTTGTGCTGCTCTGAGTGCTGTGGCATTCACCCTGGCTCCAGTGATTTAAAATGAGGGGATGGATGCCTTTTTCAAACTTGAGACTAACAAAAGACAAAACCCCCTTTTGTTTGAAACCTTTGGGAGTGTAGTCTTGAGTTCTTATTCCTTTAGAGGAACTGTGGGGTGGGCCTCTCTCTTCCCCATACCCACACCCACTGGCTGCTGTAGTTTTGTGTGGAGTAATTCAGCAAATGGAATACCAAACCTATAAAAAGGTAGCATCATCAAAGTGAATGAATGAACGCATACCCAGCAGAACTATAAGACATGGAAAAATAGGAAAACAAGTTAATGATCTAGAAATTGTATAGTTTTGCTGTTTTAGAATCATAGCAAATGGGACGTATGGCATTGGGTCACTTTTTGCATTAATATGAAAAGAAAATGAGTTTATTTTACAAATAAATGGAGTTTGTGTTTCTGTTTGCTATTCATGACTATAATGTTTACTTTTCCTGAAAGAAAAATATAAATATTAAATATAGAGAAAGATTTTTTCAGCTGATAATGAAGAATTTTTCTTTACATGCCGTGCCTTCATCCACTTCAATAAACATTTCATGCTTTTCTCTTTGTTTGCTGTTACTTTGTCTGATGAGGCTGTCTGTGAACAGAGGCATCT
The DNA here is from genome assembly GCA_031878705.1 of Tapirus indicus. Lineage (NCBI taxonomy): Eukaryota > Metazoa > Chordata > Mammalia > Perissodactyla > Tapiridae > Tapirus > Tapirus indicus. The sequence goes on from CM062924.1 coordinate 612,768, forward strand.
TAAGAAAAAAAAAGGAATTGGTGAAAAGACAGACACGTTAAAATTATTTGTCTGAGTATTAGAATTTTAGATTAAGGCCTAGAATCAAATTCACTTCATTTTTTCTTGGATTTTAAGGTAGAACAGTGCTTCCATATCCTATTTTGAGGTTTAGAGTAGGCCCGAAATTCCATTAAAGTTGCCATTAAAAATCACATTCATTGTTGTCATCATAGTGGACATTTATTATTTTTATCTTCCCAGCATCCCTTACTTCAGAAGCCTTCTTTTCCTTGTAGAATCCACCCATGCCCTATACTCAGCTCATGTGACCCAAGCCTGGCCAATCAAAGTCCATGGTAACTGGATAAACAACAGGCTTGTGTCTGAAGCCAGATTTGTCCAAGTCAGTTACAAGACTTGAGCAAAAGGAGTTCTCTGTCCACTGAAATTGCTAGGCTAGAGAATGAAGTATGAAGCTGACAAAGGCCATCTAGGCTCCTAAATGGTGAGAGTCTGTCTGAGACTGAAGCCAACTCAAAGAAAATTGACCCAAGAGATGGAGAAAGATTTCTGACCATACTGATGGAGCATCCATCTCACCATGCCTGAGAAAGTGAGATTTACCCCTGCCGTTGAGTTTCTTATTTTTCCCCCTCAAAGTATTCTGAGTTGGTTTCTTCCACTTACAGTTGAAAGAGTTCTGGCCAATACAATCACCATCATTTTTCTCAGGGAGCATTTGTTCAACACCTGGGTCATTGCATATTAACCACTTCACATGTAATGGGAAAATGCAGTATTAACAGAACATTAGAATTTGAAGGGCCACTTGGTCCAGTTTCCCATCCAATGCAGAACTCCTTTCCTCAGTATCCTTCGTTGATAGTCGCCCTAGAATCAAAATCACTTCATTTTTTCAAGGATTTTAAGATACAAGAGCATTTTCATTTCCTACTCTTGAGTTTCAGAATAAGCCCTGAGTTCCATCATCGTCCCTACTTTAAAAATTCCACCACCGTGTCAGATAACTCACTATGTTACAAACTAGTGCATTCCAATTTTGGAAAGTTCTCATTCTCAGAAAAGTTTTCCTTTTATTGAGTTGAAATATGTTTTATTTTTATTTCACTCATTGGTCCTATTTCTGCTTAGAACCATGCAGAATGAAGCGAAGTCCTCTTCTACAAGATAGTACTTCAGGTATTTGAAATACCAACCATATCCTATTCTGTCTTCTCTGCTGCCAGCTGCGGAACCCCAGTTCCTTCTCCTGTCCTTCACAGAGTGGGGATATCTGGACCACCTTGGTTACCCTCACCTCAGTTTACTTCTGTTTGTTTATGTCTCTTGTAACATGGGATCAGTACTGAGCTAGCATCTCCTTTGTCTCCTCTAGACATTTAGATGAGTGCAGCCTTATCCTGAATTACATTTTGGGGCTTCTGTTTCCCACAGTTTCTGATTTATAACAAGCTTGCTGTGAACTAGTACTTTCTTTCCCTCTCCCTCTTTTTTTTTTGTCCAAACAGTTCTTAAGCCAGATCTGTGAGTTTTGATTATTTGAATCTATATTAGGATTTTACAAACAGCCATAAGCTTTTGTTCCCCTTAATATCCAACGTCCTGTGGAGGGTATTGTTTTGCCTGTGTGTTTCTGCCTCATTTGGGACTGTTGTTGTGTAGAATGATGTAAGAGTCAATCACTGTCAGTTGGGCCACTGAATTAACCCATTGACTAGATAAGACTCTTCATTTTATCAACTAGGAGCTGCATTCAGATGTGGGTAAGAAAGAATCTAAAAGAGTGGCTTAAATCCACATAAAGTCACGTGGAGAAGGCAGCCCATAAAGTCATGAAGGACCCAGCTGCTTCCATATTTATGCTGCACCATCCCGAGGCCTGGCTCCCATTGTAGTCTAATATCTGCTTTCTAATATCTTGGACACATTCCAGACAGTAGAAAGGATGCAAGGTTGCTTCCCTCAACCAGATAAGCTCCTTCTAAGGAGTTCCCCCCAATCCCCCCATTCCTGTTGTTTATATCTCGTTGGACAGTGTTTAATCATGTGGATCACAACTAGCTGTAGGGAAGTTGGGTATGGTCTTTCATTCTGGGTAATGGCACAATCAGCCAAAAATTGAGGCTCTGATTCTAAGAAGGGAAAGTGAATATTGGGAAATTACCAGCCATATTTGTGGAAAACTATTTTGAAATATTTTCCTTCTGGCCTTGAAAGGAAAAAGTAATAAAAAGATCTACTTAATTTGGACAACCTCTCTTCTCACTTTTGAGTGAGCTTTGGGTTCAGTTCTGCTCTGTTTTCCACTAGGATTTCCCCCCAGGCCTAGGAAAGGGTTAAAGAGTGGTTGTTTTTTCAGTCCTTCCTCCTCTGCTCAGTGGCCTGCAGTTCAGACAGACAGTAGAGTGTGTGGTCATGTTGCCTCCCTGTTTCCCAGTGATAAACCCATGTGACATTTTACAAATATAATCAAAAGAGAGAATTGGCCACAAATGAAAGTGCAACTAGGAAACCAAAAATGATAATGCTGGGAGTGGAGTTGGGATCAAACATAAATGGAGTGTAGAAGCACTGTTTGATTGTGGGAACGTCGGCACTACCGCCTCTTGCAAGACAGCAGTCAGAGGAACTTAGGGAAGGCAAATTTACTGACGTAAATGAGGAAAGTGTTTGAGGCAAAAGCACAAAAATGTCCTAGAGGGATGACACCAGCAGAAACTTCACATACGAGGAACTCTTGGAGATACTTCATGACATTGAAAACACGAGGGATAGTGTTGAAAGCAGACGCAAACTTAGACAGCAGTGTGACAATTTGCCAAGGCATAGAAAAGATGCTTGCCACATATTGCGAGTTACATGATGACAGAAAGGCAAGCACTGTTCAAACAAATCTTGATAAGTTTTTTACAAATAAATAAAGCTCTTTAATTTCAATGTTTGATACTTCAAATAGTAGTGTACTAAATAAAAGTTAGTTTTATTCTTTTTTCATTTTTCTATACATTTAAAACCAATAGTGAGAGAGTTCTAAGTGTTTTGACAGCAATCTTTAAAGGTCACAGAACAACTGTAATTTTTCCCATTAAGATGGTTTTGCACAGCTTCAGCTTGCATGGTCATTTTTATGGTCCTGCACTACAGTGCAAAGTGAGGATTGCCTGTAGTTCACGGAGTTACACTGTTGACACATTGTGCAGTAATATAATGTAATATCCATAGCATAATATCCACAACAATTCTGCAACTCAGGGCAAATATTAACACCACCACTTTATTGATTTTGTTTGGTCAATGAAAGTCACAGAGATTCTGTAGGTTTGAAATTACCTAGTTAAGTAGCTGGCAGGACTTGAACCATGATTATTTTACTTTAATTCATTGCTTCTTATAGGCCCACTCCCATGACACCCATATCCTTTCCAAATAATGTCATTAATATGTGAAGTATCAACAGGGAAAATGTCCTAAATGTTGAGAATCTAATGTGTTCCATGTCACATTACACTGATGGGTGGGTCAGTTAGCATTCCTCAGTTGCAAGCAACAGAAACCACCTCCAAGATGACTTCAGTAATGGTCTCCAAGGAATGATGTCTCCTGTAGCCACTTTTCTTGGTAAGGTTTCTTTGCCATTTTTCCTATTAACAGATGAAGTCTCTTCTCCCACATCTTGAATCTGGGCTCGTTTTAAACTATCTCTGACCAATAGAATGTGGTGGAAGGAAGTTGCAGCTTCTGCTTTTGTCCTCTCAGAACGTTTCTCCACTATGTAAAGAAGTCCAGGTTAGCTTACTGGAGCATGAGAGGCCACACGGAGAACTGAAGTGCTCCAGCTGACAGCGCTAGCCTGCTTCTGAATAAGTGAGTGAGCCAGGCAATCCTGGATCAGACAGCCCTCAGCAGACCTGCCCACTGACTACATGTGCTTAACCACATGGAGCCAGAGACGCACTGTCCCAGCCCAGCCCTCCCAATTGCCAGTTTATAGAATTGTGAGTGAATAAATGGTTGTCATTTTAAGCCTTTAGGCTTTGGAGTGGATTGTTATGCAGCAAACCACTAACTTAAGTAGAAAAGAGAATTTGTTGGAAGGATATGGGGTCGTTTGTAGGACTGAAGGGAAAGCTGAAGAACAGAGGACCTTGTAGCAGGAATTACTCAAGTCCTTCCTGGCACTGCTTGTATTGTGAGTGAACTCTGGCTGTTCTTTTGTTCTTGTGCTGTTCTGCTAAAGATGCAGGGTCCTGGGGCAGAAAGTTTGAGGGATCATATGTCTGTCCTATGGATGTATTGATTTATGAGAGGAGAATCTGTCAGAATGAACCTCCAGTTTCCTCTTAAACTTTTGTAGCTGGGAAGGCAAACTTATGCCCCGAAACCTGTACACAGATACTTCCCCCCGAAGAAATCAGGATGCTGCGAAAGAGGAGGAATGAGTGATGGCCATTTTCAGAATGACAACTCTCCACTACAGTCACTTCTCTTCCCTGATGAGGATTTAAAAACATTTAAAGTATACAAAATTTGTTATTTCATGGCCATTAAATTTGTTGGAAATCAAAGGAATTTTATGTCTATGTAACAGGCATATAAATCAGTATATAGAAAGAAATTGCACCTTGGACTGAGAAGGTTAAAGTGTCTCAGATTAGAGCTCATTAAGGCCAAGGTCCTCATTTTATAAATGAGGAGACTGAGTCAAAGGTGATTAGGCCAAGGGTATATTGAGTTCATGACAAAACCGGGGCTAGAACCTGGGTCTTTTTTTTCTTTTCCTGACTATCCATACCCGCAGTTTGATTTGGGAAGGAAAAAAAACCTGACCTGGTATGTTTGAACCTTACATATTACCTTCCTTTTGGGTATGCTCATAGCAAGGACTCTTTGGAAGGCCTCTACGTCTGTGTGTGGCACCCTCTTCATCTTCCCTCCCAACACCCATCATCTCTTTCCCACTCCCAAACACATTCAAAGGTACTCCGGCCAGTATTGCTCGGGGCCAATCTAAACCTGAAAAATTAGACAAGGTTGACGTTCCAAAATCCAAGCCAGCTGGCATGTGAGTCAGGAGGACACTGTCCTGTCAAGACTCAAACACTCTTAGAACTTTGGTGGCAGCTACACATTGTATTTTCCATTTGTTTAAAATCTCTTGGTTTTTTGAAGGATGTTTGTGTAAAAATAGTGTCTTTGCATTCTTGTCAGATCCTGAGGTGTACTGTTCCTCTGAAGTCCTAATCCTGTTAGTGCGACATGTCGATTAGACTGTATCATGGGTGGTTATGGCATCTGAGAAGAAACAGCCAATTGGAGAATCTCAAACTGTATGAACAGACCTGTCAAGGAGAAAAGACCCTGGTCATTTTAAGGAAAACCTGCTTCAAGAAATAAAAACAAGGTTGTAATGGGAAAGAACATATAGAAGGAAAATTATATAAAATAAATTGAGTTTAAAGAATATTTAGATTTCTGGTCTGGAAGGAAACATGAGAAACTAGTAACAGAGGTTGCCTCTGGGAAGAGGGATTGGTGGCTGGAGATCGCCATAGGAGGGAGGCTCTTCAGTTTTGAACCATGTCTTTCGGAAGCCTCACCTGTTCAAAAAGAACTAAATGAAAATAAACTGTGTGAAGTGCTACAAACATTTCCTTCACCAGAAGCAAGTGTTTTGGTTTGAGAACTTCCATTGTGTCTTAAATGCTTCAAGCAAGTTTTGGGGAAGACTTATAAAGGCACCTCCCTTAGCCTTGTTCTCTTTACTTATTAAATATAATATGGATTTTCTTTGGCTAAAATTTTGGTTGTTGCTACCCTTAAGGGCTTTCTTTTCTCACTCAACACATTTTGTTTTAGTATTTTCTACCTTGGTATTAATTTTTATCATCCTGAAGACGCTTTGACAAGTAAATAATATTCCATTTTCCATCTTTCTAGTCTCCTTGCACTCTATTTGATATTTTAAAAACAGCTTCCAACTCTCCTTCTTTTCATCACATTTCTCTTATCCTCTTAAAATATGGTTACTATATGTAATGGACCAATTTTGCTCACCCTAAGCGTAGATTATTTTGCCATGTGTTGGCTGTTTCAGTGTGTAATGGATTAAATCAAGAGTTTGTGACTGAAGATTTCACACTGGTATATATGAAGATAGCAGTTCTCAGTGGGTGAAGCTTAATGGAGATTTTTCCATTTTGAAAGACATGATTTTTGATGTTTCTGCCATGGTTTTGCTTCCTTTGGAAATAATACTAGGGTTGCATTATTTGTGATAGGAGAGAGACTGTAGAAAGAAAGGATGTTGGCTTCAAGGTAGGAGTTTTGGCAGATCCAATGCCATCTCATTGGTTACAAAGCCTTTCTGGAAAGCATGCAATTATTCAGCTTGCACAGCACAATTAAGTAAACAATTCAGTTAGTCTCTCTATTGATACTCCATTGCAGAGGGACTGAGGTGGCTCTGGAGATTGGAAATGGGAGCTGTAGCCTTTTCCCTCGACGTAGGTGGTTTGGATCTATTTGTTAGGGTAGGGACCACATAGTGTCTCCATCTGATGGCTGTGCGGTGACCCATGTGAAACAGATTGGTGGTTTGAGGCCCATGGAGAGGCGGTCACATCTCAGCATCCAGGATCCCAGCTGGCAGAAATATGTGAGGATTATACCGACACAATTCTATTCGGTTTGTGCTTTAGTGAAGTTCATACTTTGAAAATCCTACTTGCAGTGAAGTGAGCTTTAGAGTATCTTTGTAAAGCTCTGAGTGGGCATCTCAACCTTTTACGTTTGTCTGACAGCATCCTTGGCCTGTTTACTGTGGCCTTGAGGCTCTAAGAATCTTTAGAGTCATTAGATTTCTTCCAGTTTTCTCCCACATTTGTGAATGTCGAGGATAACATATCTACTCACAGTTAGTACAAACTGCCAGAAGACACACAGTACTTGGGTACAGGATTCTGTTTTCAATTTGTAGTGACTCATGGCACATCTTTGTGGTTTAGGCTGAATAAGGCTTCTTGTAAATGAAAGAGATGTGTTTATAAACTATAAAGATGTGCTTATAAAGTGCCATTTGGACCTAAGATATTTCTTAACCTGGGCCTGGGGAGCATGTTGATGGACCCACTGATCTTTCCCAGTCTTTTCATTTTCCAGTCCTAACATTTAATAACCTTCTCCTACACACACGTATGCACACACACATGTGTGTGCACACAAATTTACTACTTCTATTTTTCTAGTTGAAGGGAGGAATCCAGATCTGGGCCTCAGATAGATAGCTTTTCAAAAGCGAATGCAGTACTTATAAAAGAAATGTATATGTGCAAAATCCTAGGGTGCCATAGTTACCAGTGCCATCTGCATAACCCTGTGATATTTTGGAAAATTGTCATTTGCCTAAGGATTCTTTGAAGACTTAGCTGGTGGTGTAGTGTTGGGCATGTAAGTAAATCAACAAAAAATGGATAATAAAATCTTTTTTAGAGCTTGGGAGGATGGAGTGGGCCTAGGCATAGGAAAGTCTAGGGCTTTCTTTTCTACCAACTCATCCATCCGTAATATTTTGTCATGGTCTAAAGGTTTTTCTAAGGATTGGATGCCTCTTGGTGTGGACATCAACAGGGCCTGAGATTTCTGGATTTTGAATGCCACTGTCAGGCGTGTCTTTCAGATGAAACCTCCCTTCTGCCCTCCCCAGAGGCTCCACCACCTCTACTTTTCCTTTTTCCATGTGTGTGGCTGCCTGGCAACCCAACTCATAGATGACAAGTGGTACTGATGGAGGAGCCCACAGGTGAGTTACTTAGTACAGTGGCAGTTGGGAACGTGCTTCTGCTACTTAGCAGGAGTTGTGTCCTTCCGAGGAGCCACTGGGGCAGCACTGCTGGAGGGGGCCCTGATTGGCCACCTGATGGACTACTTTCCTGGGACCCATATCCCACATCAGATCAGTACACACCCACCAATTCTGGCCTGGTGGTGGGGTGGGGTGACAGGAGCTGATGGACAGGTCAGAGTGGGTGGTAAGGTGGAAGAAGAAATTTTTCTCTACCCTTCTAGGTTCTTCTGGCTGGTCTAAGAATTAAATTGACATGATACAGATTAACAGGAGAAAATCAAATTTAATTGTGTACGTATGGGAACCCCACATACATGAGAGGATCAGAGACCCCACATATGTGAGAGGTTCAGAGACAAAAAGGTAAAATGAGGTATATATGCCATCTTGAGCCAAGGAACAGGTTAGGGGTCTGAGGCATTAGAGGGGAGGAGGATAATTCATGGGACAATAAGAAGAGCAGATGTTCACTAATTAGAGGTTTGCCCTGCCACACAGGTAGATCTTAAAATTTTATTTCTGTCAATAGCTCTTATTATGGGCAAGATCCCCAACTTGAATTCTTTAAGGGAGAGGTAAAAGTTTCTCTTGAGCCCTCAAGGTCTTGACTGCCTTTAGCTCAAAATATTCCACATGCCAAAGTGGTACATCTTGGAGAGGCCTGTTCTGAACTCCTTCAGTCCTGCCTTTGAAACTTCATGATAAGTTTCACATTCCAGAAGTTGGGTTGGTAGATTGCTCCATCTCACCGAACAAGTGTCTTGGTTTAGAGAATAGGTTAGTCCAACTAAACAGTAGTGTCCAATTTCAGGAGGCGGTGACACAGGTGGGCTCCCAAAGTTAGACTTATGGTGCAAGCAATCTGGTATTTAATAAGAGGCACTTCTGTGGACACAAAAGAAAAAACAATAGTTAATGTTTGAAGCAGACTATAATCTCAGTTTCTGAGTTCTGACAGCAGTCAGTTAAGGAAATTTCTAGGTGTCCAGCTCAAAGCATTTTCAGATGGAGTGCGGGCAGGCAGCAGCAATCTGTCAGATTTTCCTGGTTTGCAGTTTGAGTATGTCTGATGATCCTTCTGAGTGGCCCACACAGCAACAGGTATAAAGATTGTCCATACATAAGCAGTTGTGATTTCTCTGAAATTTATATCAAGTTGTTCAGCTTCAGTTTGCAGGGCTTCAGGATAAAGGGCAGTTTTAGTTCTCAATGACTCCAAGTCAAAAGGTGGGAAAAAATTGGATACATTAGTTTGGAGGGTTGTAGCCAGATATTGGAGGAAACTAGAAGAATTCAGGATCCAGTCCAGTTTACAGGTAGCAAGTAAAACCTTAAAAGACAATGAACAGCACTAGAATCTAATATCCACAAAGGTGTATTATAGTTTCTCTTGAAACATAATTTTTCTATCTAAAATCACCTCATTTCTATCAAAGATAATTACGGTAAAACTAATTTGTAAAATAAGTCTAGTTTCAAGAAACTTGGCCTGTTATTTTCATAAGTGCAGCAATAATAGTGATTGGTCATATAGGCTCTTTTAAATCTGCTTTGCTGGAACCTTTCATAAGGAATCTACAGATTGAACTTTTAAAGGCCTCTCAAGGCCAGGAAACCAAGCCAACGACTTTCCATCAGACTTGCCTGCAATACCTATAGATTTGGTTGAATTCCCCTCTTTTTGAGGTTCCCAAAATATCCTGAGGTTCCTGCATCTGCCAGAAAGTGACCTTCTTTACTGGGCTGCTGGGAGTAAGGCTGCTGGGAGCCCTTTAAGCGAGGTATCAGGCTGATATTTCCAAGGGGCTTTATTGGCTCCATAAACTCAATCTTGGTTCCTTAAGGCTCTCTGGTCATGTCTGAGTCTGTGCACTTTCTCTCTCAAATATGACATTCCAGTCAAAGCCTTGGTAATATAACCAGTTTCCAATTGTGTCCTGCTATAAGGAGAACAGGTTTTTATTGAACTTATGCAAATAACTATATTGCCATGAAAATAAGAATACTCACTAAAATTTCTGAATTCTGGAGGGATCAGGTAGGGAGAAAAAGATAAATGTTTCAATTCTGCTTACAAAGGTATAATTTACCAATTGCTGTAGTCATAGTTGGCTTAGGAGAAAAAAATTTCCTTATATCTGGAAAAAAAGGATTAAAAAAACAGTAACATTTCAGACAAAAAGTCATAAAAATTATAATCATATTTATCAGTTCATTCAGTCTTATGTAATTAATTCTTGTTGATCTTTTGTTAGCAGTTTTATGAAGCTATCAGTTTTTCCCTTAGAGTTCTGTAATTTCTTATCTAGTTCAGTGGTATAATCTGAAAGTTATCAGAAATCTATACTTGTCAAAAAGCACTTTCTATGAATCTTCTTGAAGATGAAACATTTTTTGCAAAAGCATCAGAGTAAAACAATAACTCTCTGTAAATGACAAAAGACTTAACACTATAATGCAATTGACAAAGAAACTTGGTTATTTCTGTAACATGAAACATTTTAAAGTAATAACCAGAATTATGACCTATAACATTATACCAGAACATATCAGATTTTTAGGAATTTCACATAATTTCTAGAATACTAGAATATTAATAATATTCACCCATACAATATAACCTAAGAAGGTTTATTGTCATTTATTTGACAATACTTCCCATGTAATTTAACATACCAAATAAACCTAATTAGCTTAACGCCTCTCTTTTTATAAGGAGAGAAAACAAATCTGAGATGTTCCATAGGCATTCTGGAAAACCTCTAAAGTTATTTCCACGTCAGAAAGTCTTCATTTAGAATCTGATTTTGGGAAGTTTGTTAAATATATCAAAAGGTTTTAATATGCTTGGTCAAATAGGATCATAAGCCACTGTAAAACAATACTCAGTTATCCATTTAACCATGGTGACAATTAAAGACTTTCAGGTAAATACAAAAATTTAAAGAGTTGTAAGAAAAACCTTAGCTCTTGTGATTAAAGACCTGATAAAAACAATACAGGAAATTATTTTGATAAAACATGAAATCCCTGCCTTTTAGGTAAACTACTCAAAGATAAAAACTTTTTAGAATGTTTTTATCAAGAACAGACTAAAAGCTCAAGAAACCTTGTCCTTTTAACAGAGAGAAAATTAAGTTCTAATTTGCACCAGCTTACTTTTGATTAAAACTCATTTACTTAACTAAATTCATTCCATTCTTAGCCAGCTTGACTATGCATAAAACTCTTTTTTTCAGGGTTCCTTTTCCATAAGCTTTCTATAACTTATTTTTTTACATTCAGATTTTATCCTATGCTTTCCCTCTCTCTCTTTTTCTTTCTTTTTTTTTAAACTGAAGACACATATTTTATACTAAGATATTTTCCTTATTATTTTAGTAGTTTTAATTACATATATTAATTAGAATTAAAAAAAATAAGTTGCCCATTTTATTCTGGCACTCCCACACTTTAATTTGTCTCCTTGAATCAGATCCCTCCTAGTATATTTCCTGCAGGAATTTTTTTTTCTTTTTTGAGGCAGATTGGCCCTGAGCTAACATCTGTTGCCAATCTCCCTCCTTTTTGATTTTTTTTTCTCCCCAAAGCCCCAGTAGATAGTTGTATGTCATAGTTGTGCATCCTTCTAGTTGTTCTATGTGGGATGCCGCCTCAGCTTGGCTTGATGGGCGGTGCGTCAGTCCACACCCAGGATCCGAACCGCGAACCCTGGGCCTCCGAAGCAGAGTGCGTGAACTTAAACACTACGCCACCGGGCTGGCCCCTAATTAGAATTTTTAACCCTAAGAAACCTTAATTTCTAGTAAAAACTAGGAAGTAAGCAATTGTGAACTGTTTGCCATACCAGCATTCTTTCAATCTGCAAATTTATGAATTCATTTAATAATTTCTAGAAACATATGCTTCTTCATAGTACAGTCTTTCAATAAAGTGCAAGGCATGTTTACCAACAGAGCCAAATTTATCTTTTAGTTTCTCTGTAATAAGAGATCAAAAGTAGGTAAACATAGACTTGTTTAGCAGTTAGTGTTTCAACATTTTATCTAACTTAGAAATGATCTACACATTTGATGAATTACCATTTAACTTAGCAAAACTCTGAGGTTTCAAGCAACCAAAAGTTTTTGAACTTATTTTTAAGTACATATACAAAAACACATAGTTATTGTTAAAATTTACCAAAAAACCTTTTATCTTACTTATATCTATTTAGTTTACTTGTTCTTAATAGTTATGTTTAGATTACCTACAAAAACTTCATGGAACTTAGATAAAGTCAGCCATCAGTTTTTTTTGCTGATAAATTTTGTAACAAAGATAACATGGATTTGTTTGACTTTTAGTAAACCTAGGTAGAACGAAAGTTTTATATTTAACTCTAAAGACATGCCTATTTTTAATTAACCCAACAAGCTTACATTAGCTTTAATACTGAATATTTTCCTAGATCACATGATCCTGAAATTCATTTGGGTTCGTTTTTATTATGTTTTTGAGAGTATACTCAATTTATATAGTGCTTGTTTTTTTAAGACAATTAAATAGAGCTCTCTACAAATTAAATTTGATAATACCATTTGGAGGTAGAAAAGTATCACGCATTTACAACATACATATGTATAGACCCACGTACATAGAGAACCCATAGCTATTGTTTTGCAATCACTGCCATGCTTCAGGCACAGTAATGCAGAGATCACTAGTTATGAAAGAATAGTTGGATCTAAATTGTGTTTCTGGCAGATGGAATAAATTAAGGTTACCTGCTTAGATGGTTAAAGCTCTTTTTTTTTTTTTTTACTAATATTTGTGGAGAAAACAGTTAAGATGCTAGATTTTGGGCAAGAGTGCTTCTATAGCCATTTGCCTCTTTTCTTTTCTCCAGTCTTAGGAATTGAGGATGGTCTAAATAAAGAGTTCCCAGAGAGGTTATACAGCTTTTTGAGATAAATAGGGGAAGATTTGGGGATTGGTGAAAGGGAATGGGTGGAATCTGAACTGCCTATAAAGCTGCATTTCCAGTTTTGCAAAGATTTGTAAGATAAGGACAGTTGTTCTCAATTCCTCAGAAATTGAGTTGTAACTAACATGAAATTATAGCTTGATCTACCTGTCCAACAACATCATCCCTAGTTTGCTTCTTTCCCTCTGAGTATATAGTTTTATTTTACCTTAGGGAAGAAGGCCTGTAAACAATAACTATCAGGCTCCGAATATCAGCTTCCAATCTGGCCAATTTTTGACCATAGAGCTACTAAAAACATCCTTCTAAATATCTTGCCAGTTTTCAGCCAGGACAAACAGTAAATATTTCTGGCAGTATTAAACAACTCCATGAATCCAAGAGGTGTCCTCAAAGGTTACTACCTTCCCAAGATCCAAAAAGTTCACTTCCAGAGTTAGTTTAAGAAAGTAAAAGTGGTAACTCTGAGGGCCCCTGTTTTTATACAGCTGTACCAAAACACAGGGAATCACTTGTTTTCCCCCTTTTTGAACAGAACAGGGGTTAGATTCCCTAAGCTCAGATCCACAGCCTACTCAGCTGCCCGCCAGATGCATATGCATCCTCCGGCTGGTGGAGGCAAAAGAAGACAGTGGCTTCTCTGGGAGGAACAGAACCAACAGAAAACAAGAGCACTCATCCCAGACCTATACAAGTCACTAGTTTTGTCCAAGAAGCTAGTTTCTCAAATATTTTCTCCTGCTAATCTAAACTAAGGAAAGAGAAAAAAGACTCTTACCACTCTCGCTTCCACTCGACCCTGCAGCAGGCAGAGATCTGGGAGAATGGTGGGGCAAGAGCTCTTACTTTCTGCTGGCACTTGTCAGATGCCCAGGATCTCTCAGCTGCAGCAGCCTCAGAGGGAGCAGAGCCCAGCAGGGAAGTTTATTCTGCTGACTGTGCCAGCTATGGGGGGGAAGAAATTTTCCTCTGCCCTTCTAGGTTCTTCTGGCTGGTCTAAGAATTAAATTGACATGGGACAGATTAACAGGAGAAAATCAAATTTAATTGTATACATATGGGAACCCCACATACATGAGAGAGTCCGAGATCCCACATACATGACAGGTTCAGAGACGGAAAGGTAAAATGAAGTATATATGCCATGTTGAGCTAAGGAATAGGACAGGGGCCTGAGGCTTCAGAGGGGAGGAGGAGGGTGATTTACCAGATGATAAGAAGAGCAGATGTTCATTAATTAGAGGTTTTCCCTGCTGTACAGATAGGTCATAAAAATCATTCCTGGTAGTAACTCTTATTATGGGAAAGGCCCCCAATTGAATTCTTTAAGGGAGAGGTAAAAGTTTCTCTTGAGCCCACAGGGTCTCGATTGCCTTTAGCTCAAAATATTCCACATGCCGAAGTGGCACAACTTGGGGAGGCCTGTTCTGAACCGCTTCAGTGTTTAGCCCTTGAATGGAAAACCCCACAATAAATGCGTGCCTCTGTGAAAGGGGCACTCACCTGATTATAGCTAGTGGTAGTGTTTATTTCTTTATTTTAAAGATAATCATGACTCTTACTTTCTTTTGAGTCCCTGTGAGTAGTAGACCAACATAATGAAAATACTTTTTTTTTTTTTTTGTGAGGAAGACCAGCCCTGAGCTAACATTCGTTGCCAATCCTCCCCTTTTTGCTGAGGAAGACTGGCCCTGAGCTAACATCCATGCCCATCCTCCTCTACTTTATATGGGACGCCGCCACGGCATGGCTGACAGGCAGTGCGTCGGCGGTGTGCCCAGGGATCCGAACCTGCGAACCCCAGGGTGCCAAGCACGGACGAAACCGCTGCGCCACCGGGTGGCCCCATGAAAATACTTTTTAAAGTCCCTTGTTTTCTTGGCGGAAAAATTGAGCCCCTGAAGAAAGGTGTGACGAAATAGTAGACCTTTCCTCCTCCGCTTCCCTCTTCTGCCCAGACTGACGGGATTTGAGATCATGGATCCCTTGGCTGTGGACTGAGTCCCTGAACATTGGTCCTGACACAGTTTGGGGACATGGAGGGTTGGGTATGTGACTGCCCCCTTTGTTTATGACATAGTATTCTGCCAGGGGTTGCCTTGTTTCGCTACATGATTAAAGTTTATTATTTAAACTGCAAGGTGTCACTTAAATATAAAACTGAATTGGAGGAGATTTGAGTTGGATCTTTCTGTTGACAAATTATCAACTCTCTCATATAGTCATCGGTAAACTATAGAAACACAGTGGGATGTTTTTTCAACTCCTTTGGCGAAGGCTGTGCTAATTCTTTTTGCAAATTGTTTGAGAAGAATCTTGTGGGAGGTTATAGAACCGATTCACTGGCTTGCAGGAAAGTTGATTTGACGTTTATCTCCTGAGGCTGGCAATAAATGCTTTTATTTAGTTTAGAGGAGAAAGGCTTTATAACCTTCTCTTTTCCATGACTCATAACTTTCTGAGCAGTCACGTTGTGCTTTACAGTGAGGGGTGCAATGATTGTTTGTGGAAAGTGTTATCTAAATTGAGTGGGCCAGTTTGAGTGTGAGACCACGAAATAAAGAGAGAGAAGCAATTGCTCTTTACAAACTTCAAATCTGCAGTGTGCCCAGACCCTAATAAGTGACTTTCCTGTTAAGAGGAAAGAAATTTGGCGGATAACTGAAAACAAACAAAATTAATTCTGGCTTGAAAGCTTTCAAATAGACATTTTCAACTTGCATAGGCTACCCATAATTTTAGGAAAAGTGGGTAGCTTTAGGCTAGATTGTTTTCTCTGTTGGTGGGTGTAAATGTGTATGAAAGCTATTTGTATCTCATGTAAAATTGGATCTGTTGACATAAGCATATTTTTTTAAACCTTGGAGATATAAGTCTGCATGAAAGACTTCATTCAAAGTTGTCTCTTCCGGAGAACTTGAATTTAGTCAAACATGTTACTGTGAGATGAGTCACAATTTGAAAGAAATGTTTTACATGGATTTCTCTCCGAATTTGTATCACAATGGGTTTGTAAAAGAGAGTTAAAAGTAAATGTCAGAAGATTGGGGGGCAGGGTGGGAAGCCTCCAGTGTTGCAATGTCATTTGGGATGCTAGAGCTAAAATGATGGTCTTTTGTATTTATCATCTTCTCTCTTCTCATTTGTCACCTCTTTCTGAATTCACAATCTGTTCCTTTTTTCATATTGAAAAAGAACTAGAATTGGACTGCTAGAAAAATATAGAAAAGATTAAAAAATTAAATCTTTAGACTTAGGAAATTGAAATATTAAAGTTTTCACACAGATTTCATTATCACTTACAGCCTAGTAAAGCAAAGGAGGCATCAC
The DNA here is from genome assembly GCA_031878705.1 of Tapirus indicus. Lineage (NCBI taxonomy): Eukaryota > Metazoa > Chordata > Mammalia > Perissodactyla > Tapiridae > Tapirus > Tapirus indicus. The sequence goes on from CM062924.1 coordinate 628,910, forward strand.
AGTGAACTCAAATGATAGTGTCGAGTTCTGGATTAAGGTTCATATAGGGTGCTGATTTGTTTCTTTTCAACAACATAATTTGAGGTTAAAAATATTAGCTTTCTCTCTCCTTTTTTCCTTCCTTCCTTCCCTCCCTCCCTCCCTTCCTTCACTTCCTTCTTTTCCTCCTTCTCTTCAGTAACATAAAGAGCTCTATAGTTTAATGTCCCACAGCATATGTTTAGCAGGCTGTCTTCAAAAATTGATGCAAAATTTTACCCTCCCCTCCCATTTGCATTCGAATGCCTTACTTCTTCCACCAAGGATTGGAGGAGGGAAGAAAGGAAAATATGAATACCTGGCTGTTAGGTACATGTCATCGTTGTACCTGTTTGTCATGCTGCTTCATTCATGTTTAGTCCAATCAGAAGAACTGGATTCTAGACTTGGTTCTGCTGTTTAACTTTGGTCATGACTCCTTAATAAAATAAAGACCTTTTCTTGATTCTAGACACAGTCTGTAACTTCTCAGTCCTCTTTCTAGGGGCATTTTAGTTTGTTTTCCTGTCCAATTTCCCAGTTAATGGAGGATTTCACCTGTGGCTGGTAGGATGAAAAGAAGTGAGAATTGGGTTCTGCAGAATTTTTCTCAAGACAACTGGAAAGCTGCTTTCTCAAAGCCAAGGAGATGAGTCATGTTGAAGTGCACTGCTCACCATTGTTAATCCAGACCCATGGAAGTTGTCCACAGAGAAGTCATCTTTCTCTCTCTTTCTCATTCTTTCTCCACCTCTTTTTCACCAACCCCATCTAATCTCACTTGCCATTTCTACTTCCTGAATTTCTTGCCTCTCACTTCCGTTTCCACTAATAATTCCCAGATGGATCAGGCTGCCATCATCTCTTGCCTAAATTACCATAGCAGCCTCATAACTGATCTCCCACTACCAGCTCTCCCCTCTCCATCCCCTCACAAGGCCGGGGTGCTCTCATTTTATTCCACTCCTCGCCTCACCCACAAACTCCAGTGGTGGCCTTTTTTTGATTCCTATAGCATGCCAAGCTCTTCTTCTGATCAGGAAACATGTCATTCTCTCTACCTGGGACACTTCTTCTCTGACTTTTACATGCCTGGCACCTTCTCCTCCATCACGTCTCAGCCTAAATATTATCTCTTTGGAGAGATCTTCCTTGACTAAGCAATTCTCTGTCACTCTCCCTCTATCACTTTTTCTCTTTCCTTCTTGGCACTTATTACAGGTTGTAAACTATTTATTTGCTCATGTAATGAGTGTAAGTCTTAACAAAGACTTAGGTAGGCAGAAATGGAATGTTCTTTCTCTATAGCTGAACCTAAGCCAGCTCATGAATCCCTGTTTGGTTGATGGAAGTGGGAGGAGGGGAAGTCTTGCCAATTCAAGATAAATTCAGGTAATTCTGGATTTTTCAGTATCTTTTGGTAGATGCTTGATCAATTAAGAATGCTTCCCTTTCACCCTTCTCCTTTTCTTCTCCCGTAAGGCAACTAAAACTCTGGAGAAGCTTATATGTTTCCTTAGCAGCAGGGGTGGGATGTGCAGTTTGTGCCGTCTCTCACTGATAGTCCCTACCTGGTGTATATTGAGTTTTGAAGGGAATCAACAAATAACACCCCTCTTCCTCTCCCAAATTCTGATCAATTGAGCTATAAGACAAAAGAGGAAGGCATGTGGAGACAGCAATAGCACCCCTATCATTATTAAAGCTGATGTTAGAGAATGTATTTAATATCTTTGGGCAGGTGGATTTGCTCATCGCTGCTCCAGACTCAGAAAACATTCTTAAAATAGTGTCTAACTGTAAATACTGAGGTGGTTTTAATTAGAAAAGAACAATGGTTGTCTTAATCTTTATTCTCCTATGTCTCTGCTTGGAGGAAAAAGAGCTTGGTCATGGTCTTGGTGAATTTTTACAACACAATTTTAGTTATTTCTTTTTTAAAAAGTTCCAGAACAGTGTCTGGTCCTAGTAAGCACTCAGTAAATACTTGTCAAATGAATGAAAGCATTTGCTATATAGGGGTATTTTCCTAAATGTGTTCATTTAATTTTAAAACAGAAAATGTTGGGAAACAAGAATTATTTTGTGGGTGTTCTTGTGTCCGTGAGTGTATCCTTTAGAGGCACAAAAATGCAGCATTAGAGGTAGGCAACCTTTCAGATGTCTTCCAATGATCCCTGACTTCTGGTTTCCAAACCTGTGTAATCCCTTCTCCTTGAGTGTGAGCTGGGCCTGGTGACTCATTTCTGACAAATAGAATATGGCAAAAGTGATAAGATGTCACTTCTGAGACGATGTGATATAAATACTGTGGTTCCCATCTTGGTTTCTCTCTGCGGGAAGCCAGCTGTTGCAGTGGGAGCTGCACTGTGGAGAGACCCATGTGGCACAGAGCTGCGGGCGGGCTTTGGCTAAAGGCCGGGAAAGAAGTGAAGCCTTCAATCTTGAACAGCTCTGAAGGAATAGATCTTGCCAGCAACCGCTGAATGGGTGTGGGAGTGGGCCCTCCCACTTGGCCTGAGCCTGCAGATGAGGCTGCAGCCCCAGCCCACAGCTTGGTTGCAGTTTCGTGGGAGACTTTGAGTCAGAGGCACCAGACTCCTCACCCACAGAAACAGTGAGGTACAGGTGTTCATTGTTTTAAGCTGCAGAGTTTTGGGGCCACGTGTTACACTACAGTAAATAACTAGTACATTATCTTTGTGAAGTGGGAGTAACGGAATGTATCTGTCCAGCACCAAGTAGCAGAGAGAGGGCACTCAGAGGTGCCCAGTACATGCTGATTAATATTTATAAGTGGTGACAACCAGAATATTTGTTAAATTGTTCTAGAAATTAAAATTTTCATGTTGCCTTAAAGGAAAATGAAGTCTTTTGGGGAGAAGGCAGACAAGCGTAGGGAGGTATTTGTCTTTCATCTGAGTTTATTGTTGAATGCAGGCGCCTGCATTAATTGCTGCTCCTAAAGTGAGGAGGGGTGGAGGGGGATAGAAACATTTACAGCACCTCACATTAGGTAGTCGAAAATGGTCCTTGCAAGAGAAAATCACAGTGAAGTATGGGCCAGAAAATCTGGTAGAGAAAAAGACAGCTAAGCCAGTTCTGATGGACCTAGGATTTTGATGACGTTAACAAATCGACGTTCAGGGATAGTCTTTATTAACATCAGTCACAATTTTCTGCCATTGCCATATATTTGGAGTATTAATGCAAAATATTTTCGTCATGTCCTTTTCCATTTTGGAGGGGCTGAGAGGATCCCGATATGATCGTATGCAGCCTCTGAAATAAGGTAAGACACATAAGAGGTGGGAAGCATGGTGGTTGGGAGTATGGGCCTTGAAGTCAGATGGGCAGGGTTCAAATCGGGACTCTGCCACTCCACTTACTAGTCTTATGACCTTTGGCACGTTGCTTAATATCTCTAAGCCCAGTTTCCGCAACTTAAAATCATAGTAATAGTACCTATTGGGAGGAATAGATAGCCATATGAAGATGTATCTCAGCACTTGTCACATAACTGAGTGTTAGCTGTCACTGTTCTTATTGCTACTACAGGTCCTGAGCTCTGTGACTGGCACCTGGGAGACGCGTAATAACATCGGTTTCCTGCCCCTTCTTTTTTTCTCCTACATCCTGAAATCTAGCCGATAACATTCTCTGAGTTCTAGTCAGTGATTATTTGTTCTCCCAATTCAAGAAACATTTTGATGCAGGAAATTTTAAAAATGCACTGTTTGTTTAATCCTCTCTAATTTCTCCTTTTACTCTGAAAGGTTTAATGTTAGCAAAGCCTTCTGAGGTCTTTCAGCATAAAACTGCAATCAGGAGCTTGAATTCGCCAGGTAGCAGGAGATTTTCCTTTCAGTTTAGGAGTTAGTAGCCAGCCGAGCCAGAAGGGAAACTTGTATCTCCAAGTACTCTGGATCGCAGGGGTGTGTTCTCTGAGCATCAGGTTCGCAGGAAGGGCTGAGCTGTCTGAAATTGTGGGAGAAAGATGAGTGGACTTGGTGCTACGTCAACAGAATGCAGTATTGTAGGGAAATTACACAAGGAAAGTGAGCAGTGGGGATTGTTTTAGACGAAATTCACAGGGGTTAACCTACATTAAAATAACTTCATATTTCCTTTTATCTTAAATAAAACTTTAATTTCAGTTTAACAGGTTTAACATTGCGATTGTCAATCAACTCTCAACATAGTTTTGCCTTTGTAAGCTTTTGCATTTAGAATAATTCAGTTGAAAGGAGTAATTTTTTGTCTCACCATCTCAATGCCTATGACTGAATTTAATTCATCACTCAGTTTCAGGAAGGGATTAAGTATATCAGAGACAAATAAATTAGAGTATTGCCAAGGGGCTGAGAAGTGAACACAATGCTATAAGATCAGGTTTTTATGACATATAAAGGAACTGGGGGATTGCTTAGGATATTTAGCAGTGGAGAAGCGTTTAAATGCAGAATAAACTTAATATAAGGAAATAGCACCTTGAAAGTGAAACCCTCCAAATTCAATATTTAATTCAAGTACCTTTTTCTTTAGTATGGAAGTGATTGTATTTGTTTGTTTTTTAATAAAATCTTATCAGTAGTGAAGTACAGGCGCCCAAGGATCATCCCTAAGCAAAACCAGTGGAGGATCATGTCTTAGCTCATTCATTCATTTGTTCTTTGATTCATTCATTCAACAAATATTAATGAGTGCCTACTGTCTGCCAGGCCCTGAATTAAACCCTGGGACATAGTGGTAAACCAAACAGGCCTGGGTTGGGAAATGCTGCCTTTTATATTGAACCTCATCCCCCCTCTACAGGAATATTCACAATGCCTGTTAGCTCACTAAAGGCTCTGAGAAGTCCTGCAGTGAAGAAACCTGTTTAACGTTCTTTGACATAAGTTCCTAGACTTTTACATCCTCAAGGGACTATTCTTTCTTGGATCACACTGTGAGAAATCTAGATTACGGTGAAATACGCTGCCTAGAAGGACAGGATGACATTGGATAACAAGGAAAGTGCAACACTGCTTTAATTCACACTTGCTGGTTGCAGGGACTCTGCCGCCTGACACTCTGCTTACCGGGAGGGGCGTGGTATGCCTTGATTGTCTCCAAGACCCTGTCTGTGCTCCACACTTGTCGTGCCCACGTTTTTCAGCTTAGGAAATATTACAAGTTCAGTGTGACCAGGGAGGTGGTTTTTCAATCTCTTAACAACAGTCGTGGAGCTACTGTTTGCCAAAGGGAACCTCCTCGCCATTCATGACACTGCACTTTGGGGAAGTAAATACAAGTGTTGAATATGTGGTTAAACTGTGTTCTTTCAAAAACATTCCAGCAAATCTAACTGATCTGCAAGAAGAGGTAATCTGTCTTTTTTGGAATTGTGTACTTGTGTAAAGTTAAAATTCCTGACAAAAGCATATTCGTGCACTGCAAAAAATTAATACATGCAAAGTAAAATAAGCACATGGTACTTTTAATTTTTCAGTGGCCCCAGAGCACTGTTATCTGCTCTTTTCTGGGAAATCACTCATCCTGTAGCTGTTGGGGAAAGAGAGTGCTTCGGCCCCTTTTCTGGGAGCAATCCAATGCGGTATGGATATTAATTAAATTTATTAAATAAATAACACAGCGACTTGGGGAAGCAGGGGTCCATCTGCCAGTTCTGCAGACAGATCTCTGCAGAGACGCAAGCTGAATGGTAGCGAAAGCGAAGTTGCCGAGCTCAGCAGATGGGCCCTTGTCTCCAGTGGGGAGATTTGGTGGCGGTCCAACACTTCTCCCCTCCAGGTTTTTCTTCCTTGGAATTGTGATTGAAGAAGCCTCCTCTGTCTTTTCCCAGCCTTGTGCCTCCCCCCACCCCACCCCCTTTGTTTATGTGAGCAATGTTTAAATCTGAGCGATTTGTTAGGGAGGCAAGTCCCGGCTGATCTCCTTCTGTGTATGTGCTGTAAAGCCCAAGCAGAAAATAATTAGGAAAATGTAATCCCATTGACTTTACACCCCACTTGTGTACATTGCAGCAGCTCAGCCTTGTGTCCTGGAATAAAGTCTCTGAACAGGTTTGAATTTAGTCAGCATCCCTATTCTCTGCATTTGGAAGTTCATGTATTCTGAGGTTTAGATGCTTATTATTCTTAAAATTGTTCCTTAGATTGCTTTTAGAGCTACATGCCTTTTAAACCATGCAATTTAAGGTTTCGTTTGTTTGTTTGTTTGTTTCTAATGTTTAATATTTTTTTGGCAAGTCTCTAAGTGCCTGAAGTCCCAGTGTCTCCTTCATCTGCCACCTGGGATGAGATGTCATTGACAGTGTTAGATCAGCACACTTGTGACACACTGCTGTGCCTTTTAGAAATGCACTTCCCCACCTCCTGACCCACCTCTCCCATAAAAAAGATGGTGAATTTGAAACCTTTCTGTAAGGAAGGACCAGTTTGCTTTCTGTTGATTATCGCTTCCCAGCATTTGGTATAATTTTTGACAAAAGTGCACTTGGACATTATTTAACACTAGGATGTTAGACTACTGCAACTCACTCCACCACACTCCCACCCCTTATCCCTGTCTGAACCTTTTAAAAAATTGTTTTGCTGAAGGCTCTCTTGTCTCTGGCTATGTCCCCTCACCTGGGACCAATGCCTTTCACAGGGTGAGGAGTGGGGAGCCACACAAACCCTGCTAGGCAGATTGTGTTCTCTTACTGATAGCAAAGTTTTGGACTAAATAGAAGCCACCTTGGGCTAAGTCCTGAAATGCCCTTGCCTTGGAGAGAGAAGGGTCTGGTTCAGCCAACCTGCCAATGGGACATATTTACAGAGATAAAGGCACCTCTGTGGAATAGAAACTTCCAATCAGAATGTATTTCCTCCTCCTGCCCCCAGCCCCTCAATTCTCTGCCAGCAGAGGTCTCAGCTGGTTATAGAACCCAAAGAGAAAAGTGGATGAGTCTGGAATTATGATTATCCCCAGGTGTACTGAATTTTATGGGACTACGGAGGTCCACTTAATCCAGCTAGTAAGAACCAGTGAATGGATCATTTACCCGGAGCACAACGAGATCTTAGCCAGCAGAGCCTCTGTCCAACCAGGATGCTAGTTCATTTCTGCTGCACATGAAGGTGTTTGGCCGAGTTCGTCCTTGATATTGGTCTGTGTTTGTGCTTTTTGAACCCAACTTGAAACGCGAATCTCGTGGGGTTTAACCAGGAGATGCAATATTTTAGCTGCTGTTGTCGGTCCCTGCCCCTCGCTGAGGTTCTAGCCCCCCCCCCACTAATATTAATGATATGAAGCCTTCCGTTACCATGGCAAAGTGTTGGAATTAGGTGGAGAGTTTTGTTTTTCATTACAGCCCTGCCAACGATTATTGTGGACTCCAAGAATATCGTTATCCTCAGTCCTTTAAGGAATTGTAAATGCGCAGCTCAAAAGATGGTTGTGAAGTGGCTGGTGAAAAATGTTTGTTTACCAGTGAATGGTAGGTGAACTGCCAGTTTATTTCTCTAATTTGTTGGAAGTCACATTGGCTGGGGCAGGGGAGGACTATATTTTGAATTCATAGGCTGTTTACTGTGTATGTTCTGCCTCTCCTTCCCCCCTGGTCACCTGGGCTAATTTCGTTCTCTGATTTAAATCGCAATCTACTTGCTCTGGCATCTCATTTTAAGGGGAGATTGGATGTTGTTTTTCAAAGGGAATTGCAAGTGTTTTACTCTTGTCTGAAAACAGATTGTGGCTTCTTCCCAAGGATAAGTTTAGAAATTACATATAAAATCTCAGGGCTTCATTCCTAGCAGAATGTTTTCAACCCTCTTGTCCACACATTAGTATAAATGAATAAAACAAAGAAAAAGCCAGAAAACACCCTGACAGACAGTGTGTGAATATTTCTGATCTGCTTCCTGTGCCTGCCATTTGATTGAACACATTTTGTTTACTCTGCAGCTTCTAATTGCTTTATTGCAGATTTTGTAGGCAGCCTGACAACTTGGGCTGAATGCATAAAATGAATGCATTTATGAACGCATAAAGAAGCTTTTGATTGGGAACACAAGTTAACACTTCTGTAAGGAACCAGAGAGCACCTTTAAAAATAGCAATTTATTTTAAAATTATCTGATAAGGACAGGTATTTTTCAGATATTTTTATTTGTTTGGTTTTGATGTACTTTTCTTCTAAGAGCTCAAGTGCAAACTTTTAAAATATTTAATCTAGAGGCTCCTCTGGTACCCACTCTCACTCTTCTGATGAACATTTAGCAAAGGAGCCATGTTTGGGAATACCATCACCGGCCTTAAGGAAGCACTAAGAATCAAAGGCTGCGGCTTTTCAAAACCTGTGCCTCACTGTCTGGGACAGGACTGCAGAGTGGTGTCTGAGTGAGACCCAGGCCTGGCAGCTGGGGACACAGCCCAGCTCCTGAGAGAAGAAGGAAGGCTCCTGGTCATTGTCATCCTTAATGATCTTGAAGCCCGTTTCCCATGTCTCGGTCTTATTTCTGGCACCATAATCCTGGAAGCTTTTCATAATCCTGGATACAATATACATTGATTGATGGTTGATTAGATTTGCATTTGCATTTCTAGGAGCCACGCAAAATAATCTAGCACTGTATGTTTAGCCTCTGGCCATCTGGGCCTTCCCAGGTCCAGGGACCCCTTATGTGAAGGCAGAAAACTGCCTTCAGTTCCTCTGATCTTGTCTTCTGAGGTCACACTGACAGGAGGGCCTTCCTGGGGCTGGCATGCTTCTTTTGTTCTCACTCTGTAGTAGATTTTAATTCAAATTCAGAATCTTACAGTAGGAAGGGAATTCATAAGATGCCTACCCAATGACAGTCCTGATGGGGGTTCGTGCTGCTTGTCAACTTGTAACAACAGAGTTTACCCCACATTGTTGCAGTTTTTAATTTTGTGAGTTTTAAAATATTTTGAATGTTAGAAACTTATTCCTTGTACTAATGAATAAAAATCTCAATCTGAGAAAACCCAGAGTTTGTCTGTAGAGGTGATGATAATGAAGTCACCATTCAGCTCATGGGTATCATGATTTCCTTTTCTACGTGATATGTCTTCAAATATGCTTTCAGTCAGTGGTAGCCAGCTACCATTGCTTGGGCACTTGCTAGGTGTCAGCTCCTGTGTGAAGCACTTTACATACATCATGCAGTTTAGTCTTCACAACATATTGATGTTCTCATTTCAAAGATGAGGAAATTGATGCTAGGAGATATTAAGCAACTTGCCCAAAGTCTAATCTTAGTCATCTAAACTAGTCTATTCTAAGGTTATAGCTAATAGCCAGGCCTGGATATGAAACCAAGACAGCTGACCCTAAAACCCCTGCATTTAACCACTCTGCTCTGTTGCTGCCCTATATTTACTCATTTCTAATTTATAACTTCCTTAGATCCAGAAGGAACTTGAGTTCCTTCATATAAAAGTGCACATCAAATAGCATAGTTAAAAACCAAAAGAAAAAGATACATCATGTGGGAGCCCTTCAAATTTTGGAAACAGCAATCCCATCTCCCTAAATTTGCACTGTCTAAGCAACACTGCCAGTTTCTTAAACTGTCTATCAGTGGGGAAGGAGGTGGGCGGCGAGGCTTTGACTCCTTGGGGGAAGTGGCCTTGTCATGTTGTGTTTCTAGCGCCCAGCCGAGTGTTGGGCGAAGACTGAAGGAGTTGGCCAGAGAAGACGAAGCTGCGTACGTAGATTTGACTTCAGGCTTTTGTTGCTGCAGCTCATTCAGAGCAGACGTTGGGTCAAGTTGGACGGCAGTTGTGACTTGGGAACTTGAGGCAAAATGGGGGTGGGGAGAAGAAGAGGTAGAATAAGAGAACATTTATCTTTTTGTCTACTCTCCACTGTATGCTATTTTGCATTTTTTGTATATATCTCTGTGAACCACCTTGAATCCCTTTTAGAATGAGCCAGGATGTAAGCAAATGCTTATGTATTATACAGACACACATACGTATACATAAGAAAGTAGATCAGATTGACCTGTTAGTGAAATCCTTTGTTGTCTGCTGAGATAAGAAAGATGGTTTTAAAATCCGGAAGGGACTAATGAGGCAAGAGTGTAGTCAGAAGGGCTGGCCTCGGGGAGGCCATCCCTGCTGGTCTGGACCAGCTGAGATCTTCCCAGGTGCTAGGTCGGTTTCCATGCCTTTGCCGTGGGGGTCATTTTCCTCTGGAACTTAAGAGAGTTCCCCTTAAGATGGAATGCCGTACCTCAAGGGTCATGCAGAAAGAAGAGAAATGTTCTTGCCATATTTACTGCAAGCACTTTCACTTCTGTTCATGCAGCTGGAGACTGTTTAACAATCGCATGCGTCACACTGTGTGTCATACTGACCTGTAGTCAGCTAAAACCCCTGGTTCTTATCAGGGATCCCCTCCCTGCATTTGGGCAGGTGACATTTTACACTTAAATTCAGGACTTTACATTAATTGCTCCCATTTTATAGACGGAGAAGCAGGTTCGGGGAGGCTAAGTAACTCTTCCCTCTCCTGTCCTCCTCCCTCTTCTCTGCCTCCCTTTGGTCTCTTCATTTTTTATTTGTTTGCTCCCAGTTCTGAGTTTTGCCTCTTCCTGTGCTGATTCCACTGTGTTCTTGCCCAGATGGTACCAGGGCACCAAATGATGGGGCGAAAGGGAATTTTCACACTGTCTTCTCTGGGGGGTAGTATTTGCAAACACATACGACAGACACTCATCGGGTGTCTCCTGCACTATCATGGTGCTGAAATGATTGCCTTCCTTTGTCGTCTTCATGTGCTAGGTCTCCAACCCCAGGAGGAGGAGAGAAGGAGGAAGAAACCTGCACAGTTTGTTAAGAATCCTACAGCCCAGTCATCGCTGGCTGCCCTTGGCACACCCTTGCTTTGTTCTCCTGGAAGGTTTGGGGTGAGCTTGGTAGGCCCCTTCCACAGGGCTGCATTGGCTGCTCATCTCTAGTTACCAACCCTGCCTGGCCATGTTCGGTGCCAAAGTCAAGGGTTTTGTAGTGTTGCAGACAGAGGATTACTACTGGGGGTCATGGTGCACCTCAGTTGTTTTCCAGCAGGACGGAGCGTTGGTTCCTGGGCGGCCCTTCCCCTCATGAGTCAGGCTGGATAAGTCCTGCTCAACATGGGAGTCCCTCAGGCATCAGAACCGTTTGTTTATGAGAAGGGAACTTTGGGTGGTAAGGGAAAGCCTGGTGAAAAGTCTTCTTCCTTTGGGCAGGTCTCAGCACAAGGAAGAGATCTTTCCTTCCCTTTCCTATAAACACATACAGACCAAGGCCACTGTGCCTTGGCTGGGGTGAGTCAGGGAACAGGAAAGTCTTGACTGAAATAAAGGGTGGAGCCCTTTAGTCTCTGACATCTGTGTCCTTCCTGGCCCTTACAGCGGTCACTGATGTGCAAAGACAAGTTTTGGTTCAGTTCTCCAGAGCTTTCATTATTTGTAATACTTGTCAATATTCATTTGTTCATCAAGTGTTTGTTGAGTGCCTGCTAGGATCAAGGCATACTGTAAAAAACAGCAATGGGTCCCTGCCCTCAAAGAGCCTCTGTGTGGGGGAGGAGACAACTATTAATCAGACAATCACACTTACAAATGTATAATGACAAAAGAGGCAAATGATCTGAGAGAGGACGGATGGAGAGACCTCTTCAGTCTGGTGGTTACCTGACAACCCCGGTAATCCCGTCAGTGAATGTGGACATCCAGGTGTGGGTGGGGGCTCAGGTGGATGAACAGTGGAGAACAGGACACTGAACAATGTGGTAATGACTATCTGTAAAGATACTGAGATGAATTTTTCATTTAATGCTCTTCTGTAGTGCTTGAGTGTTTTATCACGTGGAATGTCACTTTTATAATAAAAAAATTTTTTAAATAAAAACTAAAGAACATAATGGGTCATACTATTCTACCCCTTTCAGAAAGTTTATTAGTTTCTTGATTTTTTTTGAGATGTCTGTCTTCATATGTATGTTGTTATAAAGTTTAAGGGACAAATACGATATTTATTCATATTGTCTTTCCATTAAAAAAATATCAAGGCTAAAATAAAAACATATCCAAATGTGGTGGACTGTTGAATGAACAACCAGTACACCTTCTAACAGTGTTGCAGACTAGGAAATGCATTTTAATTAGTTGTCATGTAATCTTCTGTGTATAATCTCAGTCACTTGAGAAACAGCGGGAAGAACACGTTTTTCATTGATGTGTGGCCTTTTGTCTTCTGCTGTTTAGTTGTAAACTCAGAAGAGGGTTGTGTTTGGCTGCATGTAACAGGCACCTGACTTGAGTGCTTAACTGAACAGTCTGTTTTTCCTCACAGCCTGGGACGTACAGGATGGTTCCAGCCCTTCTCTCTTCCCTCTCAGTGTCCTTGTCACACGGACTTGGTCTTCATGCTTGTTGCCTCCTGGTCACAAGATGGCAGCTCTCAGGCACACCTTAAATTCTGGGCAGAAAGAAGGAGGGAAGGGGCCTATATTAGTGAAGCAGAAACTTTCCTTGAAATTCTCAGCAGATTTTTGCTTGCTTTTCATTGTCAAATATGGGGTCACATGCTACCTGTGCCTGAAAAGGAATCTGGAGATCGAGTCATCCTCTCCAAAAATTAGGGTTCTATTAGTAAGGGAGAATGTGGGAATGGATGTTGGGTAGGCAACAAGCACTGTCTGCCACGAGAGACTCTGAATATTTACTGTCAAGTTCAGTGAAATTGTATAAATTTCAAGACACAGTACATATGTTAGGAAAGGTTCGTCATTACTGATGTGGCTCCACATCCATATTAAAATAGTCTTCTAGATAAGTTTGGATTCCTTTGGCCAATCTCCTGACAGATCTAATTAGCTTATCATTTTTACCCCATAGGGCAGCCGATGAAGAAATTGTACTAGGAATTGGAGAGAAATCAGCTCTGCCATTCTCTTATTTGCTTCTACTTGCATTTTGGTGTTATCTTCAGTCTGTGGCTTTCTTTAAAGGCATCATTTTAAAGGCACTTGTCTGTATATTTAGGGGTAGATAATACATGTCTTAGTCTGTTTGGGCTGCTATAACAGAATACTATAGACTGGGTGCTTTATACACAATAAACATTTAACACACAGTTCTGGAGGCTGGGGCGTCCAAGATCAAGGCACTGGCAGGTTCAGTGTCTGGTGAGGGCCTGCTTCCTGGTTTATAGAGGACATCTTCTCACTGTGTCCTCAGATGGCAGAAGGGGCGAGGGAGTGCTCTGGGGTCTCTTTTATAAGGGACCCCAATATATAATCCCAATCATGAGGGCTCTACCCTCATGACCTAAGCACCTCCCAAAGGCTCCACCTCTAAATACCATCACAGTGGGAATCAGGGTTCACGTATGAATTTGGGGGGGATGCAAAGATTCAGTCCATGGTGATATACAATGTGTAAATATGCCTATCCAGGGCCTGTCCAAGTGGGGATGCTATTCTAGAGTGGAATCTTCCCCTTCCCTTGGGACATCTCAGGTCCCACTGTGAGTTGAGGGTGTCAGCATCAACCCATTATTATATTCTAGCAATGCTTAATTTCTGTCTTAGTTTTGACAAAAAAAGTCAACACGAATAGAAGTTCTAGTATTTCCTTCCTGCTTCCCCATACTTCTCACCGTTGGATCACCCTGAATAGCCCCTTGATGCATATCCTACACTTTGGAAATCACTAGTTTAGAGGACAGGAAGATTATTTGGGGATACTGAACGCAAATGGGGTAAGGCACCATTTTTAAAAGGTAGGGATAGGAGAAGTGACTGATTTTCTGACTGTGGAGCAGGTGAAGAGTGTTTTTTTCGTGTGTTCATTCAGCAAACAATAAATTGAGCAATTACTGCCAGGTGTTGCTGTACTATACCCTGGGGAGAAAAAGATAATTCACTTAGTCCCTGCCTCTGGGGACCTCCCAGTTTAATGAGGAAGACTGAAATGCAAATGAGAAATTGCAAAATGGTATATGGGAAGAGGTAGGACAGTGTTCAGAGGCCCTCACTTTCTGTGTGTCTTTGTCACTTTCCTAATTGGCTCTATTCTGAAAATCACTTTTAATTGCAACCCTTCCTGCAGGCAGCCCTCCCTTGGCCCTCTGCCTGTTCTCCTTAGCTACTCTGCCTCTTTCCGTGCCACCTATCAGCTTACAACATTCTATTTAATTTACTTATTTATTATATTTATTTTCACTGTCTGTTGGACCCCCCCACAAGAGTTCCACTATCCCAAGGGCAGGGATATTGGTCTGTTTTGTTCACTAATCTGTCCCAGCTCCAGGAATGAAATTCAGATGGTCCCCAACTTGCAGCTGTTCAACTTCCAATTTTTCAACTTTACAATGGTGAGAAAGTGATATGCTTTCAGTAGAAACCGTACTTCGAGTTTTGAATTGTGCTCTTTTCCTGGGCTAGCGATATGCTGTATAATACTCTCTCCTGATGCTGGGCAGAGTCAGCAAGTGCAGCTTCCAGTCAGCCACAGGATCACGAGGGTGAGCAACTGATACACGTACAACCCTCTGTACCCATCCAACCATTCTGTTTCTCCCTTTCAGTACAGTATTCAATCAATTACATGAGATATTCAATACTTTCTTATAAAATAGGCTTTGTGTTAGATAATTTTGCCTAACTGTAGGCTCATAAAAGTGTTCTGAGCATGTTTAAGGTAGGCGAGACTAAGCTATGATGTTTGGTAATATAGGTGCATGAAATGCGTTTTCGACTTAAGATATTTTCAACTTAGCAGGATGTAACCCCATCATAAGTTGAGGAGATGTGTATGGAGAGAGTGAGTGAAAGAGGTGATCATCCATCTCTGTCTTATTGCTGAAGGTTGTAGACAGAAGGGAATGACCAGGAGGATGTAATAAAGAAGGTGATATTTGAGTTGGATCTTACATGGTGAGTTGAAATTTTAAGGGGAATAGGCATGTACAGAAGGAACAGCATGTACAACAGTATGGAGGTGAGAAGGACTCCAGTGTGTTGGGAAAATATGAGTGGAACTTGGTATATATGGTGGAGAACTATGGAAGATGACTCTGGAAAATTGAGGAAGATTAGGAAGCCCCTTACGTATGTTGTTTATCCCTGGGGAATTGCAGACACCAAAAGTGCCTGAAGAACTGGAAAAGAGAACTTGATAAACAAACTAGTAGAGCATATGGAAAATCTTACTTCTTCTGTTTTCAAGCCCATGTGCCTGTCCAAAGCGTGGCAGTTAAGGAAAGGGCACCTAATGGATGTCCCTGGTCTTTGGCTGAGGCCCGAGAGAAGGAACTGAAAATCTAAGTTAGGAAACAGGTTGTTTTCATCTTTATCACCTGGCACGGTGCCCACCGCTGTAGTTGTTCAGAGAATATATACAGAAATAAATGAAAGAATGAACTTGCTAAGCAGTGTCCGGATGACCCCCAAATGAAAAGAGTAACACTTTCTTGGTGTCTAGTTCTGTCCCCATTAAATTTATTTTCGTTGATGTGAATGCCCCCTGGATGTGTTTGCTGGTAATCTCTGTGACTGCTTTCTGGTGTTATAGTTCCGTGATAAAGAGCATGAGCTTTGGAGTCAGACTAACTTAATTTGAATCCTGGCTCCATCACTTACTAGCTGCATGGTGTTAAGTAAGTTGCTTAACCTCTGAGTCTCACTTTCCTAATGTACGATGTCAGTACCTATTGTCTAGGATTGTTTGAGGATTAAACAAGACAGCCCGTGAAAGAGTTTCAGATGGTTCTTGGAACTTAGTAAGTATTCAATAATCGGTGACTGTTAACTTTCATATTAATGGAGAGGAATTAGGTGTTGGGGTCAGCCTTGACAAGCATGTATAGAGTTGGGAAATATTGATGGTTCGTTTGCTTTAGCCAAAACGAGAGCAAAATGAACATGACCCATTCATTCTGTTACTTAATAAGCGAGTAAATATCTCCTTTGTGCCAAGCAGTATTAATGGAAATATAAATTCAGTAGTAGAATTACAGAAAAGATGTAGTTTTCCAGTGACTTGTAATGACTGAATGTACTGTGTACTGCATTCCTCGTATGTGCTGACACTTTGCTGTGAGTCTTATAAGAGATCTGGTTAGGTTGGGATGATAATAACAAGGTCAAGGTTGTAGGTTTGATGCCTGAAACCAACCAGTTAGTATGACACAGGGAAAGGGCCTTTTCATTCCAGGGAGCCCTGGAATGTTGAAAGTGACATAGGATGAAGAGGACGGGGTGGGGGGCACCTCACGCCTGGAAAGATCTCCAAGACTCATGTCCTATTGGTGGCTCATCAATCTCAGCTAAATTTTTGAATCCTGACGATGTGTCAGGCCCTGCACTAAGTGGTTTCCACCTGTCATCTCATTGAACATTCATAACAGCAATGTGTGTATTATTTCCCTCATTATTTATTCATTTGTGAAGCTAATGAAGCTTAGAGAAATGAAGAATCTTGTCCAGGTTCCCTTGAAGAGCAAGTGGCGGAGTTGGGACTTGAGTCTCTGTCTCCTCCATGCTGAGTTCTTAATCTCCAAGCTACACACTTCTGCTTTAGGGTGCAGCCATACTGTGCCTACAGCTTTGTTAATGAAGCGTAGCCATTTTCTTAAACAACATGGATTCGAGCAATTTGAATTTCTGCGAGACACAAGGTGTATTTTTTTTCTTAGTAGCCAATGTCTAATGACTGACATGCTGGCAGAATCTCTTGTGAAGGTGACTTGGACGACCGTCCATGGAATGAGCTCAGCAGGGGACTGTTCTGTTTGCTCATTTACATGAGCCTTACAAAAGCTGCATGTGTTCATTGAAATACTGACTTCCTGGAGAGGGTAGGAAGAAGTGATATGTTTAAGTAATTAATTTTACTTACTCCTCTTTGTGATGTTTTGCCTAGGCGTTTGGGTACAATATGCATAATTTATGTCATAGATCTAAAATAATTTTTAAAGTTTCTAATTTCAGGTAAATATATTTTACAATGAAAAACAAATTCACAAAATCAATGAAATGATCGTTTGGGTCATAGCCAGATTCAAGATACCCAAAGAGTCAGATTACCCTAGTTAAAATTCTTCCTGGAGCATAAATCAGGCATTTTGGGAAGTGACATTAATTCTGTTAGACTCATTCAGGGTAATGTTTCAGCATATTAATACTCTGTGATTCAAAAAGCCCAAACCATCTGATTTTCCTACAAGTCCTGGGCATAAGCTCGTGCTGTGAGTGAGTCTGATTCTTGTATGGATCACTTAGCCTCATGCTATTCCCTGCCTAGCCCGGCTCCACCCTGACCAGATAGTATCTGCTCGCTGGCTTTCCTTCTCACAAGGGCCTAGGTCAAATAGGGTGGATTGCTTATACAAATGTGTCCCCACTTCCAAAAAAGAGAACGTCCCCCTCCCCCAAGCACACACCTTTTTGTTGGTAAAGTTACCAACTAGTCTTAGAGAGAACTGACATCAGAAAATTTAAAAATCTATATCATGTGCTAGAATTTGGCCATTGTTTACTTAAACATTATTCAACCTCAGTGTAAAACACACTGCAGGAGCCCTTTAAAATTTTTTTTGTTAGATTTTTAACTCAACTATAAAGACAATTCAAGTGAGAGACTTCAGTGCACTGATTTTGTTCTTTGAGTCATTGCACTGTAATTAGCTGAGTTGCGTTTTAAATGCAGCACAAGAACATCTTTCTTGTCTGTTTATGTCAGAAAAAAAATGGCTAATGAGCACTTATCAGGAAGATGAACATTTTTTTCATTAGATTAAGTAAAATCAAAACAGGTTTATAATGTACTATTATGTTTCAGCTTGGAATAAATTGAGTAAAATAGCTGATCTCTTCACAGCGTCCTGAGAATGTCTTTGCATGGCAGGCTCCTCCTCCCCCACACACTTAGACTTTGGGAAGGTGCCCATTTGTGGCAACTTTCTTTGTGGAGTCAAGGCACATCCCCAAAGGATTTGGAATGTTCTTAATATTATTTGTAAAATCTGAATAGCTGTGAAGCATGTGTCAAAATTGGTTTCCTTAGGATTATGCCAGTGTGCTTTGCTACTTAATAATGTAGTTCTTTAAAATCATTTTTAAAAATGACTTCCCTCTGCTTTCTTATAGTGGGCAGTCAACATGCCACCTGGTACTCAGTATCATGTGGGGCTTTCTTCTATTTTGAGATTTTCGAATGTGTTGAAGCGGATGAATATTAGCCTGTGTGTTACCAAAGGTACAGACGATGAAGGCTGATTCCTTTGGAAGGGTTTATGTAAAAATATACAAGTTTAAGAAGCTTCTCCTTTTCAATGTCACTTGGATGGCAGTTTATTTTCAGGCCATCAAAGGTTCTAAGTCATTATTGCTCTTCTTGTATGTGCGAGTTAAAGTCCATCTTCATCAATGCTGTATAAATATGTGCATATCCATAAAGCAACTGATACAACAAGGCCTTATGTGGATAAAGAATCTTGACTTCCTCAAGTAATATACCCACATAAATACCACCCAGACCACAGTGCAGAACATCACTAGCCCTGCAGAAACCTTCTTTATGCCTCTTCCCAGTCATTATCTCCCCGCCAAAGTAACCATCATTCTGATTTCTATCACCGTAGATTACTTCTGATGTTTTGGAACTTTCTATAAAACAGGTGGTCTTTTGTGGTTGGCTTCTTTCCCCAAAATTGTCTGTGAGATTTGTTATTGTGATTGTGTGTAGCACAAAGTCATTATTTTTCATTGTTGTATAGTAGTCAGTTGTATGGATACACTGCTATTTGTTTATCCATTCTACTATTGATAAATACTTGTGTTGTTTCCAGCTTGGGGCTACTATGAACAATGCTGCTATGGATGTTGTTGTATGTGTCTTCTGGTGGACATATGTATGCATTTTTGTTGGCTACACACCAAGGAGTTGAATTGCTGGGTCATAGGATATGCATTTGTACAATTTTAATAGATATTGCAAAAAAGATTTCTAAATTTTATCTACCAATTTACACTCCCACCAGCAGAGTATCGAAGTTCTAGTTGCTCCACATCCTCGCCAACAAAATAAAATATTAGCCGTTGTGAGGGCACTTTTTAAAACGGAAATCATTGTGGTTTTAATTTGCATTTCCTTGATAGCTAATGATGTTTAGCACCTTTTATGATGCTTATTGGCCATTTGGATATCCTCTTTCATTTTGTGCCTATTCAAGTTTTTAACTTAATTTTTAAAAATTTGGGTTGCCTATTTTTTTTCTCATTGATTTGTAGAAATTCTTTATATGTTTTGGATATGAGTTTTTTGTTGAATACATGTATTGTATACCTTACTGGTGTCTTTTGATAGACATAAGCTGTTAATTTTAAAGAAGTTAAATTTATTAATCTTTTCTCTTATGATGAGTGATTTTTGTGTCCTGTATCAAGAGATTATTTTGCTTACCCTGATGTTAGGAATACAGCCTACCTTACTTTCTGGAAACTTTATTGTTTTTTCTTTCACCTTTAGGTCTATAATTCATGTGGAATTGATTTGTGTGCCTGCTTTGGGGTGGGATGAAGTTTCTTTAAAAATATTAATTATTAAAAATATCATCCTTTCTCCCATTGCATTCCAATGACACCTTTTTCATAAATTAGGTGGTCTTATATGAGTGGTCTGTTTTCTAGACCCTCTATTGTTTCATTGATGTATCTGTCTATCCTGTGCCATTACCATTGTTTTAACTATCCTGCACTTTATAATAAATCTTGATATTTGGTAATGTAAGTTCTTCAGCTTTATTCTTTTTCATGTTTATTTTGGCTATTCTAAGTCTTTTGCAGTTCCATGTAAAATTTATGATCAGTTTATTAGTTTTCATAAGAAAGTCAGCTGGGATTTTGATTAGGATTGCATTGAACTTATAGATCAACTGGTGAAAACTGGTATCCTCCCAATACTTAGCCTTCCAGTCCATGGACATGGTATATCCCTCCATTTATGTCATTCTTAATTTCTCTCAGCAGTGTTTTGTAGTTTTCAACGTACAGGTCTTGCACAGTTTTTGATATCTTTGTTCCTAAGTATCTGGTGTTTCTGATGCTAGATATTCTTAGATAGCTTATATTATACTAATGCAAATGGTATTGTTTTAAAATTTCCTTTTCTAATTGTTTAGTGTTAGTATATAGAAATACAGTTGATTTTAAGTATGATATCTGTATCCAGGGACTTTGTTAAATTCACTTTTTAATTTGTAATAGTTTATTTGTAGATTATTTTCAATATTTTGTGTATACACTCGTATCATCTGTGAACAATGACAGTTTTTTAAAAAATTTCTTTTCCTTGGACCACAGCACAATGTTTAATAGAAGTGGTAGTTGTAGATATCCTGGTTTCACTCCCAATTTCAGGGGAAGAGCTATCACTATTTTACCATTAATATATTCAGATTATATATGTAGATTTAAAAAAAGATATTCTTTATTAGTTAAGGCAGTTCCTTCTATTCCTACTTTGTTAAGATTTTTAAACATCCTGAATGGGCATTGAATTTCATCAAGTGGTTTTTTTTTGCATCTATTTAGTGACTATATAACTCTTCTTATTTATTTAGTTGACGGAGTAAATTATATTGATTGATTTTCAAATGTTAAACCAGCCTTGTATTACTGTTATAAATTAATTTGGTTGAGATCCATTCTTTTTATGTATTACAGAATTTGATCTGCTAATATTTTTATTTGATTTTGCCAAATTTTTGCATCTATGTTCATGAGAGAGATCGGCTTATATTTTTCCTTTCTTGTAGTAATTTTTCTTTATTGCTAAGTTTTGGTATCAAAAGTTGTACAGGGCTCATAAAATGAGTTCAGAAGTGATTTCATTTTATGCATTCTTTGGAATAATTTATGTAAGATTGGTGTTAGTTCTTGAAATATTTAAAGAATTTACTGACGAAACCATTTGGGCTTGAAGTTTTCTTTGTGGATAGGCTTTCAATTACAGATTCATATTTTTAATGGATATAGGACCATTTGGATTTTCTATTTCTTCTTGTGTCAGTTTTGGTAAGTTAGTATTTTTAAAAATGAATTTGTCCATTTCATCTAAATTATCAACTTTATTGGTCTAAAGTTATTTATAACATCTTGTCTTTTGAATGCTTGAGAGATCTGTAGTGATGTCCCTTTTTTCATTTCTTATATTAATAATTTGTATCCTTGCTTTTCTCTTTATAGTCTTACTGGGGTTTTATCAATTTTATTTATTTATTTTCTCAGAGAACCAACTTTTGGCTTTACTGTATTCCTCTGTTATAGGGATTGACAAAATATGGCTCATAGGTCAAATGTAACCCATCACATTTTTTGTAAATATAGTTTTTTGGAACACAGTCATATCCATTCATTTATGTATTGTCTATGCCTGCTTTTGCACTACAATGGCAGAGCTGAGTAGTTGTGACATATCTTATGGCCCACAAAGTTTAAAATATTTACCATTTGTCCCTTAACAGAAAAAGTTTACTGAACCTATGCTTTATTATATGTTTTTTTCTACTTAATTTTTGTCCTTATCTTCATTATTGCTCACTTATGCTTTCTTTGAGTGTAACTTGCTGTTCTTTCTCACGCTTCTTGAGATGGATCATTGATTTCCATCCTTAGATTTTCATTTAACTTTACATTTTTTCTAAGTACAGATTAGCTGTATCCCACAAGTTTTTGTATGTGATATTTTTATTATCATTTTGTTGAAAATGTTTTCTTATTTACATTGTGATTTCTTATTTAACTCGTAGATTATTTACAACTTTATTAATTGATTTTCAGGCATTTATTTTTTTTTTTTTACTTATTGATTTTTAGATTACTTCCACTGTGATCAGAGAACATCCTCTGATTTTAATTCTCTGAAATTTGTCGACACTTGTTTTATGTCCCAGTATATGTTTTGTTTTGGTAACATTGATATGTACTTGAAAATAATGTGTATTTTACAATCATTGGGTGCTGTGTTAAGTTTTTTAACCATGTTGTTCTAATTTTCTATATTTTAACTAATTTATTTTCTGCTTGTTCTTTGAGCTATTGAGAGACGTGTGTTAAAGCTGCCTACCATGATTGGGAATTTGTCTGTTACTCCTTTGGTTTTGTTAGTTTTTACTACGTTTAAAGCTATGTTATCAGATCTTCATGTTGGATTGACCTTTTATCTTTACCAAAAGTTTCTCTTTTATATGTAGTAATACTTCTTGCCTTAAAATCGATTTTATCTGTCGTTAGTATATCTACAATCAACCTTAAATTAGTATTGTTACCATGTAAAAAACGCAAGGACCTTACAACACTACAACTGAATTTACCCTCCTGCAGTACTTACTGCTACTGTACCCTCCTATCTCTTCTGCTCCATATACTTTAAACCCCACCAGACATTGTTAATATTATTGTTTTAAGTAGTCAGTATTAACTTATATGTACCCACTTATCTACTCTTTCCATTGCTCTTCATTCTTTTCTGCTTTCATTGAGGATCATTTCCTTCCTGTCCGAAGAGTGCCCTTCAGCATTTCCTTTAGTGTAGATCTGCTTGGGATGAATTCTCTCAGTTTTTGTTAGAATGAGAATTTATTTTGCTTTCATTTTTGAAGAATATTTTCTCTGGGTTTAGAATTCTGGCTCTGCACTTATTTACTTTAAGAACTTTAAATGTGACATTCTTTTGTTTTCTGTCTTCCATTGTTTCGATTGAATTAGCATATTGTTGCTTTTGAAGGTAAACTGTCTTTTCTGTTTTAGCTTCATTTAAGATTTTCTTTGTATCTGTCTTTGGTTTTCAGCAGTTTTGTTAGGTTTGGTTTTCTTTAATTTATCCAGCTTGGGTTCATAATGATTCTTGAATCTGTGGCTTCATGTCTTTCAGTTTGGGGAAATTTTCTGCCAATATCTCTTCAAATATTGCTTCTTACCTATTATCCCTCTCTTGTCTAGCTAGAACTTTAATTACAGCAATTATGTTACTTAAAAAAAATGGTGTCCTATATGTTGCTTATGTTTGTTTTGTATTTTAAACCCTTTTATCTTTTTTTGCTTCAGTCTGAATATTTATGCTGATGTATCTTCCAGTTAATTAATTCTCTCTTCTACTGTGACTAGTCTGTTGTTCAACCTATCTATTGAATTCCTCATATAATTATTACATTTCATAGCTTCCAGTGTTCTGGTAAAATCATCAAATTTTTTATCTGTTTTCTGAACACATTAACGACAGCTTTTTGGGGTAACTTTTGATTTTTTTGTAATTTCAAATTTACAGAAATTTTGTAGGAATAGTGGAAAGCATTACTGTATATCTTCTACCTAGATTCACCAATTTTTACATTTTCCCCCATTTGCTTTATGATCCTTCCCTCCGTGCACATGTAATTACCTCTGCCATCTCACACACACACACACACACACACACACACACACACACACATTATTTCTTTCTGAACCATTTGACGGGATGTTGCAGTTGTCATGCTTCTTTATTCCTAAATTCTTCAGTTTGTATTGACTAAAAACAAGGAATTTTTCCTACATAACCACAGTACAACTATCAAAATTAGCAAGTTTAACATTGATACAATACTATTATCTGATCTACAGTCTAAATTCAAATTTTATCAATTACTCCAATAGTGTCCCTTGTAACTACATCTTTTTCAGTCAAGTATATAATCTAGGATGATGGATTGTGTTTAGTTGCCATGGCTGTTAGTCTCCTTTAATTGAAACAGTTCTTTCGCCTTTATTTGCCTTTCCTGATCTTGATATTTTTGAGGAGTAAAGAACAGTTACTTTGTAGAAAGTTCTTTAATTTTGGTTTCTGTAATGTTTCATATTGATTAGATTCAGATAATGCATGGTTGGCAGAAATAGCACAGAAGTGATATTGTATCCTTTTCAGTCCATCATGTCAAGAGGCACATGATGTTCATTCGATTCAGTATTGGTGATATTAACCTGGATAGGAGATGTCTTACCAGTGTGATCCACCATAAAGTTACAATTATTAGTTGGTAACAGATAAGTAATTTGTGTGGAAATACTTTGGGACAATGCTGATATTCTGCTCCTCACCAAACTTGTACCCAGTATATTTTAGCATCCATTAATGCTTCTTGACTGAACCAGTTATTACTATGATATTTGCAGAATGATGATTTTCTGAATCCATTATTTTTTCTACATTTATAAGTAATAAATAAGAACTTATTACTCAAGAATTCTTATTTAATTTAGAAGTTATAATCCACTGATCTCATTTTTTTAATTTGATGGTCAAATGTTCCAGATTTGGCCATTGGGAACCCACTCAATCAGGCTCCTATGAACTTTTGACATGCCCATCATTCTTTGGACATTTTTTTTTTTTGGTGAGGAAGATTAGCCCTGAGCTAATGTCTGTGCCCATCTTCCTCTATTTTGTGTGTGGGACGCTGCCACACATGGCTTGATGAGCGGTACATAGGTCTGTGCTAGGGATTCAAACCTGTGAACCCCAGGCCGCTGAAGTGGAGCACATAAACTTAACCACTATGCCACCAGGCTGGCCCCCTCTTTGGACATTTTTTAACTTTTTGGCACAAGAAAATGTTCCAAGACTATCTTTTACTTTATCTGCCCCAGCATTGGAACAAGTCATTTCTTTAAGGAGTCTTGGTTCCTCTTTGTGGAGAATGGTATTTATCAACTCAGATCTGGACACTAAGTGTCCTCATTTTGCTACTGGAGAGCCATTGTATCAGCAGGGCCAGGAAATCTCTATCTCTATCTCTAATCAGCAAGTTCATATTGATGCTACCAACTCTAGTCTAACACCAGAAGGTTCATTGTAGTCTTTCTCCTTTCCGTATTTGTAGGACCTTTCTCCAAGTGAGAACCTGGCTCACATGATCTTCAGCATATTTACCCGTTGGCCCAGGCTTAGATTCACAGAATGCAGTTCCCAAATCACTAACCCTACCTCTATAAAAACATACCCACTAACCAGTGTTTAATATTTGTTAAAAGGTTTTTGTCTTTAGACTGAGGGTATATAGTCAAAACTCTGTGTTCAAAAGTAGTTATTTCTTCCCTTCAATGTGATTGTATTATTCGTTAGAAATGTAGTTAGGCTCCTTTGTTTCTGTTTATATTCCATTTTAGGTTTCTTTCCCCTCCATCATTGTTAATTTAACTTCATCATCATCATCATCATTGTTGTCATCTTGTGTGAGTACGTAAAGCATTAACATGGCTTCAAAACCCAAAATTACACAAAAGGCTGTATTCAGAGGAGTGTTAGTTCCCCTTCTCCCCCTCATCCACCTTGTTAATGCACCCTTATTAGTTTCTGGTTCAACCTTCCTGAGTTTCTTTTTGTAAATACAAATAAATACATTTATATTATCTTATTTTCTCTTCTTTCTTACACAAAAGCATCATACTATATATACTCTTTTGCACTTTGCTTTTTTTGATTGATAGCAAATATATCCTGGAAATCACTTCATATCACATGGTCTTTAGTTTTTATTTACAGCTGCATAATATGCCATTGTGTGAATATACCATAGTTTATGCATCCAATCTCCTATGTATGTTTTTTTCCCAATATTTTTCAATTACAAATAGTGATGTACCTTGTTCATATGTATTTTTGTATTCTTGAAGGTTCATCTGTGAGGTAAATTCTTAGTTGCAAGTCAAAAGGTAAACTCACTTGTGGTTTTGTTAGATGTTGTCAAGTACTACTCCCATAAAGGTGGGATATCCCCACCAGCAATGGATGAGTGTCTCTTTCCTCATGGCCCTGTCAAGAGAATGTGCTGTCAAGGTCTGAAACTTTTACCAAATCTAGTCATTGAGAAATGGTTTATCAGCACAGTTATAATTTGTATTTTTCTTATTATGACTGAAGTTGTCCATCTTTTCATAGATTTAAAGATCACTTTAAAATCTTTATTTGTGAATTGTCTGTGATTTTTCTTATTTTTCTGTTGGGTTTTTGATCTTTCCCCCCTCAATTTTAGAGTTCTTTTTGTGTTGGGGATGGATATTAGCCCTTTATCTGGGATGCATGTTAATCACGATTATTTAAAAATCTGTGTGAGTCTGTGGGACTATTTTAGTTTTTTTTTCATTTAATTCTTTTAGGTTTTGGTCAGTTTGTTCCTCTTTCTTAGTAGGCCTGGTGGTTTTTGATTGAATGCCAGACTTTGTGTATAAAAAGTTGTAGAGGCTCTGGATGGTGTTGTTTTCTTCCAGAGGTCTGGCTGACAGATGGTGGATGATTAGATAACCTTGATCAAGGCTGGTCAATTTAAGGTTTGCCCTCGGTTGAAGGGAGTAGCCCTTCTCGGGTAGAAAGGGAAAGTCTGGGGTCTTTGCCCTCCTCCTCGGCAGCTCTGGAAGTTAATTTTTATGTCCTGTGCACAATGAGACTCCTGTTTTCTCCTTAGATTTGTAGCCTTGTAGCAGTTGCTTCTGCTGGTTTTTTTGTCTCATCAGAGCATGTACAACTTAGGGGTCAGCAAATGCCTTCAGGGGCATTTGCCCTTTTAGGCTCACTTCTCTGCAGCTCACTTTTCTCCAGGATGCTGGCCCTCTACTTTTTGTCAGCTCTTCCAAACCAGCAAGATCAATGAGCTATAGGTTGCCTTACCTCTTCAGCTTTTCTCCCCAGCATGGTGAATTGGGAAATCCCCTGATGCGAAACAGCAGAGGCAAGTGCTTGAGGCTCACGTCCCTGTGTCACCCGGTCCCCAAGGCTGCAGCCTACAAAGTCCTGCTGTCTGGAGCTCTTACTTTCAAACAGCTCTTCTTTCGCATTTTATCTAGGTTTTCTAGTTGTTCCCCAACAGAGAGTTACTCAGATACTAGTTATTCCATCATAGCTAGTAGCAGCAGTCATCTTTCCACTTAGCACATTTCATTAAATTTGTATGGAAATGAGAGAACACAGTCAAATTGGCAAAGCTTTTTTTTTTTTTTTGATGAAGAAGATTAGCCCTGAGCTAACATCTGTTGCCAATCCTCCTTTTGCTGAGGAAGACTGGCCCTGGGCTAACATCCGTGCCCGTCTTCCTTTTCTTTGTATGGGGGACTCCTGCCACAGCATGGCTTGATAAGCAGTGCATTGGTCCGCACCAGGGATCCAAACCTGCGAACCCCGGGCTGCCGAAGCGGAGCACACCGACTTAACCGCTAGGCCACCACGTTGGCCCCAACAAACCATTGTAAAATTGACGAGGAAATTGGCCTGCTCATACACTGCTGGGAGGGTACAAATGGTACCACTTTTCTGGAGGGCATTAGTTTATATCAAAATCCTTAACAATTCATTTGCCCTTTGACCCAGCAATTCTGCTCCTAGGTATTTATCCTAAGAAAATAATCACGGATGTGTGTGAAGATTTATTTACAAAGATTCCAATCCCAGTCAACAAAATTGGAATCAAATCCTCAATATGCAACGAGAGGATCTGATAAATTGTGGTGCTTCAATACAGTGCAATTCAACATTACAAATGGTGTAGGAGAGCATTTAAACATATTAGTGATCTATTTTTAAGCACAAGAGATTACAAAACAACATGTGCAATGGTCCACTTTAAGAATATATATACAGATATATGAAATAAGACTGGAATAATTCACATGGAAGTGTTAATGGGGGTATTGTTAGGTTGTTGTTCTTTTTCCTCTTTGTTTTATGCATATTTTAGAAATTTCCATAAGCATTACGTTTGTCCTAAAAGAAAATGAATACACTTTAAAAACACCTTACAGTTGATAGGCCCAGCTGATGATATTTTCTGGCAACATTTTGTTTTACACTGGCTGCCTGAGCTCTGTTTTTACAGCCTTAGTAGGGTTGCAGATTTCATCAGAAACAGTGCTCTCCTTGAAAATACTGTGTGGAACAGAAGACCTCCGTAAAATATACTTTAAATTCCCACTAGTCAGATTCAAACAAAGCCTTCACTTGTTTCTCAGAGTGTGTGCCAAAGCCTTTTTAGTAAGGAGTCCTTTTAAAAGGTAAATAGGTTTGTGACAAGGACCTGGATTATCAGGGAAGATTTATTTCCTGGAAAAAAAGTCTGATTTCCTTTTGAAACCAACGTAATTGTTTTTGTAAAACTAAAATCAAGATTTCTGAAGCCCATTCTTATCCTTTGTGCTTTTTTTTCTTGAAGGTACTCAGGCAGCAATCACCAACTATGACCTCTTGGGTTTCAAGGCTGCTTCCTAGGAGTGTCTGTTTCTTGGCAAGCTACACCACCAAAGGACCAGAGAGTTAAAGATTGTTGTCAGTGCCGTGAGGCCTGTGGGTTCTTCTTGCCCATCCGGACGAGGTGGCAGGACAGTGACCAGTGCGGCCGTGTGAGCAATGCTGCGCACCACAGCTGCTTTGACGCAGTTCCCAACTACCACCTAATCAGGTAGGCTTGGCTTCTGCAGTCCCACAGCCTCACATCAACCGTCTGGATGCCCTCAGTTGGGAGTTCATGCAGGGCATTCTGGGAAGAGATTCCCCTCTTTTCCTGTTAGCACACCTCTTTTGTTGAGCCAACTGAAAGTCAGATTATTCCGGAGGAGAACAGGTGGACCAACATGTGAGTGAGGTGTGTGGCCCCTCTGCTCCTGCGGTCTCAGGTGTTCCTACACTTGGTCCCTGTGCTAAATTGTCAGCACATGTGCAGGCTTGAATCTCAAATAAGCACCTACACAGCAAGCCACATCATCCTCAGACTCGGGGCAACTGGAGCAGACATTAACATCAGCCCCCAAGGCCTTTTGTGAGAAAAGCAGCTGCTTCCCCCAGAAGAGGGCACGTGGGGGAGGAAAAGGAGTGAAGATGTTGTTATAGCCTCTGGATGCTGTGACGACACAACCTCCGCCTGACAGTTGTGTCTGCAAGATCGGTTAGCATATCGCTGGTTAATGTGATTCTCCATGTGAAAGACTGTGTCGTCTGCACAGATCTGTGTAAGTCCTGGCTCCACCTTGCGTTAGCCGTGCTGTTTTGGTCTAATTATTTAACCTAATTGAGTCTTCTGTAAAAACAACTCACACTCATTGAGAGCTCTCTCTGTTTCTAGCACTGTGAAGCATTTTACACAGACTTTTATTTAATCCCAACACAACTCCCTGAGAGTGGGAGACTGTCAGTGCGCCGCCCGGACCTCCTTGCCTGGACCCTTCCCGGGCACACTGGCCTCACTGTCAGCTTCAGCACCAACAGTTCTTTGCCTAAGGACTTTCTCTGGCCGCCAGAGCCCCTGTCTGCAGGCAGGCGAGAAGTGCGAGGAATTAACGTCCCTAGAAGCAACCTTCAGTCTCTGGCTGGTAGGAGTTGGTGTGTAAATACCCCACTTCCTCACCTCTTGGATGAGGTGACTCTGGGCCGCGTACTTTCACAGGCTCCTAGGTTTCTTAGTGGGATTAAGCTCCAGTTCCCAGATTGGTACCTTTTTAAAAAAAAATTGAGATAAAATTTATGTAACATCAAATCTACTATTTGAACCATTTTAAAGTGTACAAATCAGTGGTTTTTAGTATATTCACAATGTTGTGCAACTTTCACCACTATCTAATTCCAGAACATTTCCTCACCCCCTCAAAAGATACCCATACCTGTTAGCAGTCACTCTCAATTCCCCTCTCCTCCCATCCCCCGGCAACCACCAATTTACTTTCTGTCTCTGTAGATTTGCCAGTTTTGGACATTTCACATAAATGGGATCATACAATATGTGGTCTTTTGTATCTGGCTTCTTTTATTTAGCATAATGTATTCAAGGTTGTTCCATGTTGTAGTGTATATCAGTACTTCGTTCCTTTTTATGGCTGAATAATATTCCATTGTAAGGACATACACGTTTTGCTTGTTGATTCATCAGTTGATGGACATTTGGGTTGATAAAAATGAGGCCAGAGTTGACATGATGGTTACATGACCACCTCAAGGCTGAACTATGGGCAAAAATTAAAAATTACATTTTAACCTTCACTGTCACCAGATGGCTGGAAAACAATGCAGGATTCTTTCCCCGCAGTTAGGACATTTAGAAAGCCCTGGACACAAGATACACTGTGGCTGGGAAGGGCAACCAATCAGAACTGGACTCAGCCTTGGCCTTGCAAACCCTGCACTTTTTTTTTTGTTTTTGGTGAGGAAGATTGGCCCTGAGCTAGCATCTGTGCCCATCTTCCTCTATTTTGTATATGGAATGCCACCACAGCGTGGCTTGATGAGCGGTGTGGTCCACGCTTGGGATCCGAACCCACGAACCCTGGGCTTCTGACGCAGAGTGCACGAACCTAATCCCTACACCAGGCCGGCCCCAACCCTGCACTTTTTGCCTTTAAAAACAACCTACCTCAAGACCAAGGCGGGGCTCACCTATCAGTTTGTGGGTTGAGGTGTACTTCCCTGGTTTGCAAACCTTTTTTTTTTAAAAATAAAGCCTCTTTTTCTTTAAAATTTCATGTTTGCTTTGTAAAGCAGCTCACTTTGGTTAACAGGGTTGTTTCTACTTTTTGGCTATTATGAACAGTGCTGCTGTGAATACTTCTGTTCAAGTTTCTGTGTGGATATGTTTTCAGTTCTTCGGGCATATATTTAGAGTGAAATTGCTGGGTCACATGGTGACTGTTGCACTTGAGGAACTGTCAGAATGTTTTCCGCAGTGGCTGTGCTGTTTATATTCCTACCAGCAAGGTATGGGGCTTCCAGTTTCTCCACATCCTCAACAACACGTGTTATTATCTAGCTTTTTGACTACAGCCTACTGGTGTGTGTTAAGTAGTATCTCATTTTGGTTTTGATTTGTATTTCTCTAATGATTAATAAGGTTGAGCATCTTTTCATGTGCTTGCTGGCTTTTGGTGTATCTTCTTTGGAAAAATATCTATTCAGATCTTTTTCCATTTTTCAATTGGGTTGTTTGTATTTTTATTGTTGGGTTGTAAGAGTTCTTTATATACTCTGTATACTAGACCTTTTTCATATATATGATTTACAAATACTTTGTCCTGTTCTGTGGGTTTTTTCACTTTCTTGCTAGTGTCCTTTGACACACAGAAGTTTTTAATTTTGATGACAGAGTGGTAACTTTTCAAGGAGCAAATGCATCATTGGCTGCTTTCCCTTCCTGTCCCTTCCTCACTTCTGCAGGAGCACTCAGTCCACCGAAAGTGCCTTAGAGTTCTGACTGACGTTGCAGATTTGCTATGTGAGGGAACTTAAATTTCTTCCTTCTTCAAAAGGAAATGTAGAGAACAACTTTCATGATGAAAGTGCTGGTTCTCTCTTGGGTGCTATGTGGTCCTGAATCTTCACACAGTTTTCACTTTGTGTGCACCTGTCAGTAATTCCTCTGCAAGCAGCTTGCACTTGCTTACTTATGAATAATAAACTGTTTTTTTCAGCATTCACCTTAGCTTTTAGGAGTAGGTATTTTGAAATCCACAGGAGTAGGTAAAAACAGTATTTGAGGCTATTTGTAATTTCACATCATTTGTCCCAAAGGGAAACTTGACAGTGAATTTTGCAACTCACTCCAGGGCTCCTCACTCTTTTTTAGGAAGGGTCAGCCGTGTGATGTCTTTGGTTGACTCTTAATCTCAGTGCAGTTGAGACCTAGTGGTGTGTCTTAGTTTGGGCTGCTGTAACAGAATGCCATAGACTGGGTGGCTTGAACAACAGGAGTTTACTTCTCACAGTTCTGGAGGCTGGGAAGTCCAGATCAGGGTACCAGCATGGTGGAGTCCTGGTGAGGACATTCCTCCTGGCTTGCAGACAGCTGCCTTCTTGCTGTATCTTCACATGGCTGAGAGAGCAAGCTCTAATCTTTTTCTCTTCGTATAAGGACATTAATTCCACCATGGGGGGTTCCAACCTCATGACCTCATCTAAACCTAATCACCTCCAAAAGGCTCCACCTCCTAATACCATCCCATTGGGGTTTATGGTTGCAAAATATGAATTCTGGGGGGACACAGACATGCAGCCCATAACATGGCTTTTGAACGTCTCCCATTCATGAATGGGGCATTGGAAAGATGATGTGCAGATAATGATGAGTGAGTCCTTTATCCAGTGGAGATTGTGTCTGTGTGGTCCCAATTTGTTATAAACTGTTTTACTCAGTGTCTGCTTCTGCCAGTTTTGGGGGTAAGAATAGGGGTTGGCAGCATGAATTCCTGTCAGAATAGAGAGTGTCCTATCTCATGTAGAAGTCTTCAGGTATGACACATTGACCCCAAAATTGTGAAAATACCCTGGTTATTGTGGACAGGAACTTCCTAGTCATGACAGAAAAATGGATTTACCTTTATACTTTTTCTAAGAGACTTGAGGATTATTTAATGGGTTGCTCACTGACCGTCAGAAGCCAAGCCAGCACCAGATAAAGGTGTGAGAACGCGGGAAGAGCAGCTGAGGAGAGGCAGCCTTGTTTTGCCAGTGTGGGGCAGTGGGAGGAAGGGCAGCTGGTCCGGCTGAAGCAAGGCATCCCAGCCAGGCTTGCACACTCGCCTCTTCCACCTGGCTTTCTAAGGATGCACCAAACACCTATGGGGTAGTCAATGAGCAACATCCTCATCTAGAACAATTATTCTTTGAAGGGGTTTTCTCCAGGAGAGGGGACCAGGGAGTTGTGGAGAGGAAGGGTGGGAAAGATAGCAGAAGAAGCCACAGCCTCCTGAAGTTCCTGTCACTTTGACGTGCAGAAAGGGTTAAGTCATTCTTGAACAGTTTATCGCTCATCAATTGTAATTAAATATGTTTATATTAAATTATGTTCTGTAATTAATGTAAAATCCTTTAGCCTATGCTGTTATTAGAACCAGATGCTGAAGTACCAACAATATTTCAACATGACTGTGCTGCCTCACCAGCTGTCTGACTGTAATTACTTTAATCTCAGCTTGTTATCTAATTATCACCTTTGTAAAGGGAAAAGTGCTCTCTAATGCTGACTGATTGTCTCAGATGATGATGAAGAGTGGGAACAGCTGTCAGAGATCGTGAGCCCTGCTTATCACCATGAAGGAACTGATCCTGAAGCCTGTACAGGGCCAGACTGCTGAGAAAGGCGCCCCGGCGGCAACGGGACTGACCAGTGAGCGGAGAGAGTTGTGTGGTGAGTAAGGGATAAGTGGTCAGGTGACAACTGCCTCCTCCAGTGATGGCAGGGGACAAATCACTGAACCATTTAGACTCCGTTGTCTCATCTGTAACGTGGAGGCAGAAATAGCACTGGCATCTACCTCAGAGGGTTGTGGAGATTCAGTGAGATGATGCATATGAAGCCCTCTGCCCTGCGCTTCACAGAATGGACGTTCTTAGTAAACGTTAACTCTTCTTTGTTTTTAAGAAAATCAGTGTTGGTGTTCTCCATTTCCATCTTAGCCTTGACAGCCAAATCAGAAACAGTCGAAATGGGTGTCTGAATGCCAGCAACTTGGCATTCTCAGGTTGTTTTCCAAATTATGTTGAAGTTGGGACTTTTGGGACTGAAATTTACCTTTGCATTGCTTGTTAAAAAATGGTTCCCCAAACTAGTCAAGAATATGGATGAGTATTATCAGGGAATCTTGGGACTCTTCAGTACTTACGCACGTGTGTGCATGTCAGCAGTTGACCCGGCAACTGTGGTTCCTCAATAACCATTCACGCAGGTTCCCTGAGGACGTCTTTCCCTTTCAGTGTCATCTCGTGCTTTACCAGAGGGGTGCAGAGGGGCACCGCTCTCCCTGCCACAAAAATAGCATGTCTTTCTCCCCCCATTAGACTGTGAGTCCCTCAAGGGCAAGACAGTGTCCTATTCATTTATGTATCCTGAGGATATTACCATGCCTGGCATGTCCTCAATGAATGTTTCTTGAAAGAACTAAACAAAATAACTCATTCTGGACCACGCTGAATCACCCAGGGTTTTCTCTCTCCAGGGGTGTGAGGAAGCAGTGCCTCCTGGGGCTGTGCCGCAGGTCGCTGTCTCCCATGACTATTCTTGCCAGGCGTGGCTGGATCCTCATCCCAGGAAACTGCAAAGCAGCCCTGCAGGGGAGACATGTTGGAGCACTCAGTGAGGTCTCACTGTGATGGGGACGAGTCAGTTTGGCTGGTTTAGCAGGAGCAGGAGCCTGGAGCTGGCATCCCAAAGCGGTGGGTCCTGGACATCAGGAATGCCCAGGTGCAAAGAGGGCTGCTGTACGATCAGGGGCTCCCGCCGTGCATCAGAAGAGCATGTATGTCCCAAACTTCACGCAAACTCCCTTTGGTAGAAGGTACAAACCAGGCTCTGGGGTTACTCTTAGTTATAATATCTTTGGCTACTGAAGGAAATATCCTAAAATAAGAGAAATAACCCAGCAACAGTGACCTTAAATCTCTGCCTGTAGCCTCATCACTTCCCTCGTAGTTCCTTTCTCTCTTAAAATAATAAACCTCCTCTGTTCCTCACAAGCAGTGTGCTGATTCTCAGCTCTGTGCCTTTGGTTCAAGTGTTGCCTCTACCTGGCATGCCCTTGCTCCCGTCCTTCAACTCTCTGACCATCCCAACCACCATGTCTCAGAATAGAATATGTGCCCCTTCTCTGTATTCCCATAGGATCCTCGATTTTCTATATCAAGAGGTCCACAAACTTTTTCAGAAAACAGGTGGATACAAAATATTCTAGGCTTTGTGGGCCATAGGTCTCTGTTGCAATTACTCAGCTCTGCTGTTGTAGTGGGAAAGCAGCCACAGACAACACATATGTGAAGATGGGACAGTGTTCCAATAAAATGTTATTGTGGTTCCCTGCTTATTCCACTCTCTCTGTGCTCTTGTATTTATATAGCTTGAGTCACTCTTCTGGCTTCTTAATCATAGATAGCTAATGCATTGTTATGAATTTTTTCTCTTGTAATGGCATGTCACCCTATTATGAACTCCTCAAGCTAGGAACTGTAGTATCTTAGCTTTAATTTTCCCCAAAGCAGAGCTGAGACAAGATCTTGCATGCAGGTAGTTTGTTTTGGAAATTGATCCCAAGGAGCAAGAGTGGGGACCCAGGAGGAGTGAACTAGAAGGAAAGCCAGCCCAACATTACTGAGCTGATGAACAGTGTGGGCAACAGCAGCTGAATTTCACTGGGGATCCCTGAGGAGCCGTGTAGAATGGGCTTGGAATTCTCTGCCCACAGGACAGAAACGGGAGCATTTATCCATTGGCTCCATCCCTCACTGGTTAAGTCTTGCCCCATGAGGTGTTAGCTCCCTCTCTCTTCCGAGTGTGTGCTTGTGTCAGAATCACTGAGCCAGTTCCTGCAGGCTCCCACGAGGTTGGGGCAGAGACACCCTGGGCAGAAAGCAAGATTCTCCACGGTGCCAAGGCAAGGTGCTGTCAGGTCACAGCTGAGATGGCTGGTGGCTGCAGCAAGGCTGGCACGGAGAGGGGGCTTCAGAGGGTGTGAAGCAGCCTAGCGGAGGCGGCTAGTACGTGTGGCGCACATTTTCCGTTGCCTGACACTTGAGTGGCATATGCTGAGAAGCAGTGGTTGGGAGGGGAGCCCTTGGAGCCAGACTGCCCACGTTGTGATCCTGGTTCTGTTCCATTCTGGATGTGTGACCTCAGCAAACTGCTTAGCTCTTCTGTCTTCACTCCCTCATCTCTGAAGTGGGGCTGTAGCAGTACCTACCCCAAAGGCTGTTGTGAGGGACGAGGTGCTTAGGAAAGGGCCCGGGCCATGTGCTCGGCAGACGGTAGTTACCTACAGGCACTTAATATGGATTTCCTAAGGGATTTCTAACATGGTGCTTTGTAAGTCAGTGCTTCCATCTTTGCTTACTTTTTAAAATAAAATATACTCTTCCCAAATTCAACTTGAAATACCTTACCAAATAAGATGTATTTAAATAAAATTTTTTGACTGGAACTGGAAAATAGAAAATAAGAGAGAAAAGACACAAAACACCAACCTAATGCTGCTACCGCAAGTGAGCATGGCGTTAGTCTCTGAGCTTCATGACACCCACTCACACAAGGGGAACAGCTGAGCCAAATAATTCTGACTATCTGATCAAAGAAAGCATATTATTTCTTCCAGAGAAACAGACTTTTTCTCTCAGATTTAATTCAAAAAGGAATTTACCATGGAGGCTTGAACAACAAGACCAGAAGAAAGGAAATAGCCTGGAAAGGGGCTTATCGGGTTCTGGGCCTGCTTGGGGCTTGGCACATGTGGGTGCTTGAAGAGTGAATGAGTAATGGGAGGTGTTTTCAGTAGCAGGTTCTGATAAGAGCCAGCGTCCTGCTCTGATAACAGGTATAAAGAGTGGCTCTGGTGGAAGGTTTGGAGCCAGCGTGGAGGGCAGAGGTGACAGGTGTGACGCTGGGGTGTGTTTGCGGGATTGGGGAGCAGGCAGTGGGTCTTTTGGCTGCCCTCCTGCTCAGAATGCCCCCTCTCCCAGCCTTGATTGCTGCTGCTTTCCTTGTTCCCCATCTCAAGCTTAATGTGCAGACTCTTTCTGCAGCTTCCCCAAGGGGCAGGTGAGAACAGGCAGTCTTCCTGTGGCCCTTGGCCAGTGTGAGGATCTCCCTGCTGGGTGGCCTTGAGCTATCCCTGTCAGGCTGGCATCCCACAGGGCTCCGTTGCTATTTCTCCTGCTGAGCAGCGTCTCAGGACCCCAGAGAGGGCCACACTCCCTCTTTAGGATGTTTGCATCTCAGGGCTTCCGTTAACATTTGGATGCTCTGTCGGTCTGAAGGCCTCAGTTAAAATATTATGATCTGTCTCCTTGAGCCCAAGGAAAATCTCATTATCAGCAAAGTAATCTCATTTGCTGGTGTGTTCTGTAACCCATAGGCTCGGAAATGTGCGGATACAGTGTGCCTGGGAAGTCGGGCTGTCAGATTAATACATTGTGTGAAAATTGGGGCCGGAGGTCACCAGTCTCCTGATACACAAATCTCCCTCTGAGAATCTCATTTCATTCAGACTATCAGTTAGATTAGAAATACCCTAATTATCCCACTGAAATTAAATTACTTTATGTTAGGGTGATATAATGAACAACCATAAAGATGATGTATATACAACCAATCATCTTATTAGTCACAGCAAGACCAGACCATCCACTAAACGGACCTTGTGATAATTGTCAGCTATCCCTGCCACACAAAAGGGCATGTGGAAGAGGAAAGTGAGAGGTTAGTGTTCTCTGGCTATTCAGTGTTTTTCCCGGACAGGTGTTGGTTCCTGCTGGGTTCCCTGCTGAGTTGCTAAGAGTTTCTCTCCAAAGGTGCCACCTCTGGTCATCAAGAGTGAGAGGGCTCTGAAGGATCTGCTGCGTTCTTGACCTTGCTCACCCCCACGGCATTGTGAGGCCTCATGACTTGAAGGATAGGCCCAGGCACACACTGCCCTTCTCTTCTCTGCTCCAGAAACCTTCACGCACCTGTCAAGTGGTATGGCTTTGTTGCTAGGGAACACTTGTCCTCCGGTTGTATTTGTTAAGGTAAATAATGCTAGCTGCTATAATGAGTTACCTCCAAATCTCAGTGACTTAACACAATAAAACCTTATTTCTATTCAAATCACTATCTAATGCAGGTCTGTGTGTGTGTGCGCGCACGCGCGCGCACTCTGTCCATGCATCATTCAAGAACCCACCTTGTGACTCTGACCCCCTCTAGCTCAGATTTCTTACTAGCAGGACTCCCAACATTTTGGGCTGGATAATTCTTTGTTGTGGGGCTGTCCTGTGCATTGTAGGATGTTTACCTGCATCCCTGACCTCTACCCACTAGATGCCGGTGGGATGTCCTCCCAATGTGACAATTATAAATGTCTCCAGACATTGCCAAATGTCCCTGGGGGAGGGGGACAAAATTGTCCCCAGTTGAGAACCAATGCTGTAAGTCAGTAGAGCCTTCTCTGTTCATCAGGGAAATAGAGCAAAGAGGATTCTGCAGAGATTTTTATAAGCCAGGCCTGGAAGTGGCACACATCACTTCCACCCACACTCTGCTGGGCAGAAATCACATAGCCTCCTCGTAACTGAAAGGATCCCTGGAGTTGTAGTCTAGAAGTGTCCCCAGGAGAAAAAGGAAATGGGGTTGTTGAACATGTGGCATTTTTTGCCACACTGGCCTTGTTCAACGGTATGGCAAGGATGCACAGAACATGAGATTTGGTGCCTCCCCAGCCTGGCTCCTGATGCCTGCAAGATGGCTGCTGCCACTACGGGAACCAGCTGGACCTGCATTTTGTCTCCCCACCTTCATTTACCTCCTGACCAAAGCTCATCTGTCTTGCCTTTCATTTGTACAGAGCCCTGATTTCTAACTAGTTAAATAATCTAATACATGCTGATGTGGTCAAAGGATGCTGATGGGCTCATGCACAACCCCTTCTGGGGAGCATAATTATGAATTTTTGACAGAAACAAAGGGATGGCCTGTGAGCCACGGGCAGCTTGGGCAGAGGGGAAGGGACAGAGCTCTGGGTGCAACGTGGTTGCCGCAGGATTGTCAAAAACAGAAAAAATATTGATAGTTTAAAAATTAACACCATTACCTTAGGTAGATCTTTTTATTAAATGATAAGCAAATGTAAAATAACTTAATAAAATGAACATGTTATGGACTGCATGTCTGTGTTCCCCCCAAATTCATATTTGAAACCCTAACCCCCAATGGGATGGTATTAGGAGGTGATTTTGGGAGGTGATTAGATTTAGATGAGGTCATGAGGGTGGGGCCCCCCGATGGGATTAGTTTCCCTATAAGAAGAGAAAGAGACTAGAGCTTGCTCTCTCAGCCACATGAGGGCACATGAGACGGCACCGTCTGTAAACCAGGAAGTGGGTCCTCACCAGAAGGAAATCTGCCAGCACCTTGATCTTGGACCTTCAGCCACCAGAACTGTGAGAAATAAATTTCTGTTGTTTAAGCCCCCCAGTCTATGGTGTTCTGTGATAGCAGCCTGAACTGACTAAGACCGAGCACAGTGTCCTTGAACTCTTGGATAAATAAATCACTGCATAAGGAGAGCCCTAGTTCCTGGAATGTGTTCAGTTTGGTCCTTGGGGTACCATCGCTCTTCCTCAGCTCCAGTACACAAGCATATGGATAGTCACTGGAGGTGAAATTTTCATCATTATCATTTTTAAGAGCACACACTGGAACTTCTCTCTTAGTAGAGAATGTGTAGGTATAGTTGGAAAGAGACCACCAGGTATGTGCTGATGACCCCGTTATTGGAGTGAGTACTTTAGTATTGTCAGTGCTGTTGTCTGTGTTGATGGGTAGTTTCCCGGAGAGGTGAAGGGATGTGCTGCTTGGTTTACCAACTACTGCCCCCGTGACAACATCAAACTATACGTTGTCCTACCAGGTAATGCTGCGGCGGAAGGTGTTTGGGCTAGGACACTAGAGCCCTGAATTCCTGGGTTGGCTGTGCCATTGACCTTGTGACAGAGGGTGAGCCAGGCCACTGCCAAGGATAGCAAGGCCCTGAACACCTACTCTCCTTGATGGGTGTTGGCAAGCACCTCACGCCCCACCCTCCCCAATATGGCCACCATGCTGCAGTCAGAGACACGTTTTCTGGTGGCATTTCTACCCTCCTCCCCTTACAGCTTTTCCAGACATCCAATTTGCAATTCAAATAAAGACAAACCTCCTTTGTGTGTCCTGCAAAGCCCTGCAGGGTCTGGCTCTTTTTCAGTCTCCTCTGGTGCTTCACTTCCCTGCTTACCAAGCTTAATGTTTACCCTATTAGTGTAAAATGTATACCCTACTAATGTGTAATGTGTACCCTACTAACGTGTACCCTACTAATGTGTAATGTGTACTCTTCTCCAGTCCTTACCAAGCCCCTGCCCCGGAGGGCTCTGCCCGTGCCATGCCCTCTGCTTCACTTGAGGATTTCCCCTTCTCTCTCCTCATGGAGGACTCTTTCTTACCTTTCAGTTCTCAGCTGAAGAGTCACTTTCTCAGGGATGTCTTCCGGGTGCCCTGACCAGGCATAATTCCCCTTGCCTGGGCCTGCTCAGTACCGCCCACAGTATAGCACTGTCAGAGGGGCAATTTTACATTCACTGGAATAATTCTTTGAGCATGTCTTGTCTCTGTCACTTGACTGTAAGCACCAGGAGAGCTGTGACTGGTAGCTTTGCTCACTCTTGTAGCCTGGGGCCTGGCATAGTGCCTGGCACAGGGTAGGTGCTAATATCTATTTTTTGCATGAATGAATTAGAGATTTGGGCTGACTGGAAATATTAGTCAGCCTTGACACTGAAATGCAACCTCTTTAACTCACCGTAAAGCTGCTGGGAATTTGGAAGTATGATTCCTGTGTTCTTGAGGAGTGCTCCCAAGAAAGCTACGGTAGTCAGACAGTGTATCTTTGTCAGCTTGACTTCATCATTTCTCCTGGGAATCCTATTAGAGCCCAGAACCCCCATACCCTTCTGTAGCCTTTCATTGAGAGCGTGTGTGCCTGGGCAGTGCACATGCAGCCAGCAACCCCTCGGCGCCTGACTGTGGTAGAAAGCACAGTTTGCAGGTAAAGAGCCTGGTTTAGGGGAGGAGAGGACGGCTACCCATGTAGCAGCGACTGCAGTGCTCTGGTGACTAGTTCCCTTCCCAGGGGAGGGGACGGAGTGTGAGGAGGCTCTGCGGCCCCGCGAGGGCCCCAGCCTCTTGTGATTCACGGCATGCGGCCACCTCTCAGCTCTGAACGGAATGAGGAACGAAGTCATTTCCAAAGCGGCAGCTCTGAAATTCCATTACACGGCGCTTTTCAAGCTAAGAGGAAAGACCTGTGTGGAAACTAATTTGCAGTTGCTTTAATCATGGAGCTGGGAGATGGCAGGCTGCCCCCACTGCTGCGGCTGTGGAGGCTCATGCTGGGTTGGCAGACTGGGCCCCGCCCCGCCCCTCAGCTCCTGGTCGCCCTCTGTGGTGGTTGTACAGCCCCAATTTTTGCGACAAAAAGGAAGTAATTATATTCAGTCCTTCTGGTGAATGTAAATGTTTTTGAATCAGAACCCATTTGAAAACTTACTCAGAGTTAAATCAAAGCAAATGGGATGTGCTCTAGAAAGGGGACCACCTGGGTTGTTTCTTCTCCCCTGCCAGCCCCTCCTGCCTCCCAGGGATGTCTCTTGGGTTCCTTTTTTCCTAATTCACTGACACCACTGGGATGTTCTCCACCTGGAGAAGGGCAGCAGCCAGGAATTGCGGAAAGTAAAAAGAGTTGATTTGGAGAAGGGGAAACCTGGGCCTGGTCTCAGCTATCCTGTTTATCAAATTTAGTCCCTTGGAAAATTCATTAACTCTTTCTGGGTGTCTTATTTATCAAATGAAGATAATAATACTTACCTTGAAAATCACTCGGGGCTTGGGGGGAAGACTGGCTGAGATAGCACGTGGGACAGCATGCGAGTGCTGCTCAAGGGTGGTTCGGGCGTTCGTGATATCGGTTTTATTCTAGCTTATTTATTGAAGAGCAGTTGCCTCGGTCAAAAGACCTCCTTACTGACCCCAAACTCCCCAAGGTAAATTTTGTAGTGCTTGAAATCCCTTTGGGTTGAAGCATTGTGGCTCCTGGACTCTCCTGTGAAGATAGAAAGATTCCAGAAAGAGTCAGGCACTAACTAACCCATTTTCAGGCATCAGCATTTAGCACAGGTTTGTTTCTCAGTTAACTGTAGGCTTCTTTGGTGGGAAGAATGAAGAGACTGGGATGTGGGGACAGGTGGGTGTTATAGGTGGGAAGTTTTGTGGGGGTGTTGGGGGAATGGGGTGGTTGTGAATATCTTTACAATGCGGGGTTCTGACGCTGTGCTCAGCGCAGAAGACAGTGTACAGGTGAAGGACAGCACATCAGGTACTGGATTAAGCGTTTCATTTGTTTAGTG
This sequence comes from Tapirus indicus, assembly GCA_031878705.1. NCBI lineage: Eukaryota > Metazoa > Chordata > Mammalia > Perissodactyla > Tapiridae > Tapirus > Tapirus indicus. The sequence goes on from CM062924.1 coordinate 670,891, forward strand.
AACATCCGTCATTCTTTTGGCTGTTGACAACTGAGCACACTTCTTATGACTGCAGGAAACTCCTCCAACACAAATGCTACAAAGGCTACAAAAGGCTGGTTTTCCCAGCCTCCTTTGCAGCTAGCATGCTGTTTCCACCCAGGCTTTGCCGGTGCACCTGCCTGGGCTGAGTCGGCAGCCACTGCCGTGCTGAGACAGGGCTGTGCAGGATCTCATCCGGCAAAGGCAGAGGACCTACGTCCTGCCACATCCTGCTGGAGATGGCAGCCAAGACAGTGACCCCTGTGTCAACACCCAGAGTGTATCTGGGGATAGTGGCCGTGGCAGAGGTTTCTCCAGGGACTTGCTCTGTGATGTGATTTTGGGTGTTATTCCTGCCAACATAACCCCTAAACCTATTCTCCAGCCCTTCTGGAGATCTGTGGGCTCTCCAAAATGCTTTTAACAAATCCAGTTTCTTCCTAAACTAGCCAGATTCATTTCTGTGGTTTGCAATGAAAATCCTGATTAATACATATAATATGCTTTAATCCTCTCAACAACCCTATGAGGCGATGTATCTGTTGCTTGCATTTTATGAGAATGAAACTCAGTGCAGGAGTGGGGGTCAGCCAAGGCTGAAGGGCAGAGTAGACGTTTCCAAGTTGGGCAGTGGAGTCTGAGCTCTCTCCCTGGGACAAGGTAAGCATGAGGGTGCTGCGAAGGCCTGACAGCGTACCCTGCTGAGGGGACTTGAGTGTGGCCTAAGCTGGGCAGGAGAAAGGAGCACTGGGCAACCAAGCCCTGTACCACCCCTGCTGGTGTACACCAAGTTCTTTGTGAACTATGGTGTGTGGTACAAGAGGGCTGACCACAGTCGTGATGACGGTGATGGTGTCTGGCGAGGGGGAGTAAAGGCCCTGATTATTCCCTGGCACATTCCACAGGTGCGATGGAACAGCCAGTCTTCTGAGTCCTTCTAGCTGCATTTTGCAGGAGAACTCAATGTAGTCCCTCCTACTGCAGTGGAAATTTCTGCCTGTTTTCAGCCCCAGCAGCAAGAGGGAAGAGGCCCCCATCCCTGGCTGGTTTGCAGAGGTGCTGTGCGGGGGAACCTAATTTGATTCAACACCCAAAGCTCTGGAGTTAAATGCACACTTGGTAAACGCTGTGACTGTGTGATAAAATATAACAAAACGGAGTTTAAGGAAGTGAACAGGTGACTGCCAGATGCAACAGAGTTTGGTAGGGTAGGAGTGATTCGCTTTATTTGCTTATGTGCTTCTGAAGTCAAAAATTTTTTGCATGAACTTCTTCTATAAGCCTATAAGATTCTTCTGTTCTTCTTCTACAGCCTATGAGAATCTATAAGATTCAGGGAAGGCATTCATCTCGGAGGGTGTGTCGTGTTAAAATAACTGACAGTCACAGAAAACATACTTGCTTTTCCCTTACTTTCCATTAGAAATTGAATTTCAGTCCCCCATTAGCGCATAGGGTTTGTTTTTAAAGACAGGTCCTCTCAATGGCTTAGTGTAGAGGCCTGGTTGGTGCCATAGCGTGCCAAGCTCTCAGCTGAGCTTTTAGGATCACGGGGTTTTCACAGCCTCCTGGACAGTCAGGTGGTGTGGGTTCTTGGTCATGCTCCTCCCTGTGCCTGGGACAGTGTGCCTGAATTGCGTGGAGACATAAAGTCAAGGTGAGAGGTACAAGAACAGAAGAGTTTAAGGAGCCCCCTTGGGAAGAACGGTTCCTGAGCCAAAGGAAGACGGGAGGGGAACAGACAGGAATGTTCTGCAGTTATTTCCTGCCCCTGTGGCTATTTCCTCTGTCCTGCTGTTACCAGCAAGGGAAGCACAATGAATGAAAAGTGAAGGTTTTGCTGCATTTCTAATATGACAAGTTCTGTAATTTAAGGAAGGATCTGATGAGGACGAGAAACCTGGGAAAAGGGAAGACCCTTGTTCCTGCTATGTCAGGTAGTGGTCACAAGTGCACGTTCTGGAGCAGAACTCCTACTGGATTGGAATCACGCAGGCAGGGCAAAGAACTTAGCCTCCCCGGGCCCCAGTTCCCTCATCAGAAAATGGGGGTGATGATGGTACTAACTTTGGGGGATTCTTGTGCAAAGCACGTAGAAGAATGCCTGGTGCATACACAGTCAGTGCTAAACAAGCCTTAGGATGCTCCTAACAACATCCTCACTACCGTGCTCTGCATGTAGTGCCAACCTCCTGCTGCTGTGATTTGAGTGGCCCCAAATCTCTCCCTTTCCCAGTCATACGTCACTCCTCTCCTCCTCTCACTGGGTTTAGAGGTTCCCTGATAAAATTCCCATTCCTCTATAAAAGGGGACCCTTTTCTAGCTGTTCCCAGCTGAGTCCTCAAGGGGATGGCTCAGTCTCTGATGGGAGTGGGATACGACAGAAGTGCCTGTCTTTGGGAAGGGGCACAGCTGCCCAGAGTGAATGGCGATGTCACCACCTGACCTGGGCCAGTGTGCTCCATGGATCAGAATCAGAGGTCTCCTTCAAGCTGGAAGCAGGAATTCATTACTCCAGCATTACTGGGGAATCCCTAAGTTTATCTTTCCAGTTGCTTCTCTTTGCGTCTGAGTGGTGTGTTCCATTTGTCAAAGAGCTTTCACTGTCTGATGTCACTTGAGCATCACAAAGACCCTATGAGGTGAGAAGGCAGGTGCCATCATTCCCTTTGAGGTAATTGAGGCCCGGAAAGGGTAAGTGGTATCCAGGCTCACACGGGTAATTAACTGCAGAACCTAAACCAGAATTCAAGTCTCTTTTCACTCTGCCACTTGGGTTCCCAAAGGAGGGGAGCCATTGCACTGTACTGAAGTGACCCTCCAATGTGGTCACATGTTCCTTTGGGCTCTGCCCATGTTTATTCTGAACAAACTCAGTCTTTGAATGGGCCAAATGCCCTTGCTAAAGAATTTGCTGCCTACTTACATGCTAACCTTCACTTTGTAGGGAAAGAAATGATCAAATATTTTCATAATCAACCTGCTTCAAGTTCTTTGAGTCTAGAAGATCGTGTCACATGAGGTTCAGAGCACTGATTCTGGTGTCGAGGGTCGGGGTTCCAGTCCAGATCTGCCAATTACCTGGGTCACTTTGGGAAATTTATTTAGCATCTCCAGATTTCCATTTCTTTATCTCTAGAATGGGATAGGAGTAGTCCTACCTCATAGGTTTACTCTGAAAATTAAATGAGATCGGGATTATAAGAGAGATGGAAATAAAATCAGGAGGGAGGATGGTGTCAAGGAGGGAATGAAACAGGGTTGACACTGCTTTGAGGCCAAGGGAGATGAAGATTGGGGTTCTGGATGTGAGGTCATTGGAGATCTTAACTAGGACTCTCTTAGTGAACTGTTGGGGTGTAACTCCTGCGGAGAGGGGGGTGTGGGAGTAAATGCCAACTGAAGAGATAGAGACAGAAAGGATGACAACTCTTTTAAGAAATGTTGTTGTGAAGTGATTAAGAGAGAGTTTGAGAGTAAAGGGTGGTGTGTGATCAAGGGAGGTCCTAGTATTTTTTAAATTATTAAGATGGGAAAGACACGAGCATGTTTAAATACTGCTGTGGACACAGTTGAGAGGGAGAGGTTGAATTATAACAGAGAAGGGATGACTGATAAGGAGAGTTCCCTGAGGGGCTGGAGGGGATAGGACCCAAAGCCTTGATGGAATCCTGGCCAGGACAGAAGGAGGGACATTCCCATGGAATCGCAGGGAAGGGAGAGTAGGCTGGTGCAGCAGATGTCGCCAGAAAGATTAGGTAGTGGAGGCTGAGAGAATTCCCATATGCTGGCTTCTCTTTTCTCTCTGAAACAGAAGATTAAGTCATGTGCTGAGGGTGTGGAGTTAGGTGGATGGGCAGATTAGAGATTGGAGAATGGAGGAAGTTTAAATATCAAGGTCAGACACCAAGAGTATGAGTTAGGTATTGGCTAGGCTGCTGTAACAGGAGAATCCCAAATCCCGTGGCTTAAACAAGACAGAGATTTATTCCCCACCACCAGCAGTCCAGGTGGAGGCTCTGGGGCTGAGAGGGGAGCTCTCCTCCCTCCTGTAGCTCTGCCATCCTTGGGGTATTGCCCTCATCCATGTGGTTACAGTTAGCACACCATCACATTTGTGCTTTCCCTGTAGGAAGGGGAAAGAGAAGAGGAGAGCAAGTTCCTTAAGTCATACATTTCACTCACATCCCATTGACTGGAATCTAGTCACCTGGCCACACTGAGCTATGAGGGAGTCTTGGAACTGTGGTCATTAGTGGGGCAGCCATGTGTCCAGAAGGAGAGAATGGACCCTGGGTGGTGGTGCCAGTCTCTGCCACACCAGGATGAAGAAAAGCTGTTAGATACTCTGTGACCTGTGCTTGCTCAACAAGGGTCCTCCACCCGTTCCTCCCTCTCCTCCCCTCCTCCTCTCCCTCCTTTTCTTCCTCCCTCTTGTCCTCCTCCTCCCCCCACTTTCTCCTCCTCCTCTGCCTCCTGCTCCTTATCCTTCCTGGAAGTGGTGAGTTCTCTTGCTTATTTGGTTTGTTTGAATTGCTCTCAATTGATTTGTCCTTGCTCTGCCCAGGCTGTCATTCTTGGGCCTGGCTTAGGCTCCTTTCTTTGCCGTTTTTCTTACCATACTTGGACAAATGAAGCCAAAAGTCCCTGTGAAAGGAATAAAAAACTCTTCTCCAGTTGGTTAATGCAGATAGAAACTTCCACCCACACACTATGGATGAACGTTACAGGTTGGTGAGTGAAAGACTGGAGATGTGTCCTTATGGGAATGGGCATGAGCCTCGACTTCAGAGCAGCCCACTAGTACATCCCGTCCTCCGTCTTCCAGGTTGGTGAGCACACTGTCTCTGAGCTGCCTGTGCGTTTCTTTCAACTATAGAATTTATCTATTGGTCTCTAGGTGATAATCTCTCCTTAAATACTGCTCTGTCTGTACACCACAGGTGCCAGATCTTTAGTTCTAGAGCCATCATCAGTTTCTGTGCTGGGGGCTTTGAGCACCTGTGCTAGTAGATTGGGGGAACCAGAAGACATTCCAAAGTTAAGGAATGAGAAATGGGAAACCTGAAAGCCTCCAACTCTCTTTCTGCCCCCAAAAGACATGCCAAGAGACTAGGAGTAAAGTATTTGTCTTCTTTGTGTCTCCCACATGTTACACAACTTTGTTAGAGACTAGAATAAAAAGCAAAGCTTCTGGATGTGTTGGCTCTGTCCCTAACTAGCAGAGGTACCTTGGACAACCTGCTTAACTTCTCTGGCCTCGTATTCCTGGCTTGTGAAATGAAGGAGTTGAGCAGTGGCCTCTTGGGTACGTTCCAACAACATGAGTCAGTAAGCCTAAGAATATTAGTTTAGAGATGTTTTGCTTTTCCTGGGTGAGTGGTGTGATGTCGGTAAAATAAAAGCAGATGGAAGATTGGGAAGAGGTAGAAAGTTGCATTTTTCTGATAATTCCTTCTTAATTAGTTTGGGTCAAAGAACTCATCACCCACTGTAAAACGGGGCCCGGGGAAGCATGCATTTGACAGTACTCGTAGAGCATCTGTAGAGTGCTGGGCGCCATTTACACACTGAGATAAGTGAGCACCACAGAGAAGCTGGGTCATGGGGCTCCTATGTTAGTTTTCAGGACAGATGATAACATATAAACACACGATAAAAGATCAGGTAGTGATGAGAGCTATGAAAAAATAAAGCCGTCTCAGGAGCTGGGGAGCTCAGAGATCAGGGTGCTGTTGTAGAGGGCGTGCAGGAAGTCTTCTCTGCCAAGGCGGCATTGGGGCAAAACACTGAATGAGGCACGCTCTGTGAGTTCCTAAGGCCGTGGGAACACAAAAGCAAGGACTCTGAACATGCACAGGTAGGTCAGTGTGGGGAGAGAGGTGTGAGGGCACTTGGAATCGGAAAGGTGAGCGGGAGAGCCAGGGCCAGACCATGCAGGGCTTTGTTGGCCCAAGGCAAGGACTCTGGATTTTATTCTAAATGTGATGGAGCCAAGGAAGAGATGTGGAGGAAGGCAGTGGGTGGACATTGTGAAGGGAGAGGGGAGGGCACCAGGGCACCCACATCTTACTAATGTCAGAGAGCTGAGGAAGGCTGGTGAAGTGGGAAGGGGCAGGAGGTCTCTCCATCTCTGCCCTCTGAGCATCAGGGAGCCGTGGGCACTCACCTGCACACCCCCGGGTGTGTGGAACTGTCAATGGAGAGAGGAGAGAGTCTGACTTCACTCTGTGTCCTGAAGTCCTTCTTCTTCTCAGGCAGTTAATTGTCCAGGGTGCTTTGCATTTTAGGTTAGGTCATCTATACACGCACACTGACTGGGCACAGGCTTTGGAATCAAGTAGGCTTGGGTTTAAACCCCAGCATCTGCACTTACTTGCTGGGTGTCCTTTGGGAAGTGAATTAACCTTATGGAACCTCCATTTCCTCCTCTGTAAAGTAATATCAACACAACACTCTTCACAGAGTTGTTGTGAAGGGCAGAGTAGAGAGGATGTGAGAGGGCAGTTCCTGGCGTGGAGTAAGTGCTCAGTAAGTTGCAGCAACTCGTCTTATTAAGCTTAATAAGGAGTAGATATCATCATCAGCAGCAGTAGCATCATTTACCGTTTTCCAAGAAATTTCATTTGTCTATTAAAACAAAATGCCCAAACGACTCAAAAGGTACATTTGCATTTCAAAAAACGTCTCTGTTTTGAGCCAGCGTTTTCCTCTCCAGGCCTGATCAGACAGACTGGAGTCTGGAGAGGAAGTTATGGGTGACGCTTTTCCATGGGAAACCACCTGTCCACCCTTTTGTGTTCTCCTCAGAGAAATCTGTTGTCCTGGGAAGTCTTTTCTTTGGATGGCAATTTGGCTGCTAAAATGAAGCCGAGTTCTTTGTGTCTGAGCGCACACTGGTTCCAGGGTTCAGCGTGGGGGTGGAACAGCTTGTCTTTAGCAGGTGATGGTGGAGTGTCCCACTGGCAGCCTCTCTCCTCCTCGCAGAGCCGCATGAAGCCGTGCCGTCTGTCGGTGAGCACTTGCGTGTGTGTGCATGTGAGTGTGGTGTTCTTGACAGACTCTCCCAAGGATCTGATCTTAATCTTGTCTTCCACTTTGAGAGGCTGTGTGGCTGTATGTAACAGATACAGACAATCAGTTCCTGTCTGGGCCACCTTCCAAGAGGTTAGAAGGTTCTCCTTTTCCCTGAGAAGGGTGTGAGTAGGAGTTCCAGAGACTCAGTAACTCACCCCACAGGGCACGGGGAGCCCTCGCCTAGAAGGCTGTCTAGAGTGGAGAATAAGTGTGTACATTTCTGAATCAGACATTATCAGGCTTGAGCTGGGGCTCTCACCCTTGGTAGCGGTGTGACTTTGGAAAGCTCGCCTCTCTGAGGCCCAGTTTCCTCGCCTGTAAAATTAGCTAGCTCAGCAGCCTTGCCTAGTTTTCACCTCGAGGTTCAGATGGGTGGAACATGTGGGGAACTCACAGGTCTCTTCCCGCTTTGAGGTTCTGTGATTCTACCAGTGACTCCTAGTCTAGAAGTCTTGGTTCCTGTGGCCATTGCCTGTCCCTCCCGAATCACCCCTTCTCCTCCTTGAGTGGAGCATTCCTGCCAGTGTAGACATATGGTCCACTGTCTCCCATCTTTACAACACCTTCCCATCACCCTTTACCATATGTCTTTCCTAATAAACATTCTGAATGCTTTATCTGCACATTTCCTCAGTTTCATGAGGGCAGGGCTTCTGGAGAAACCAGAAACTGATGTGAAGGATAGAAGCTGCATGGAAGTCTTAGTTCCTCCAGGGCTTGGCCCAGGAGAGGCTCTGAGATTACAGCAGTTCTGTCACTCCTCCGGCTCATGATGGTTAATTTTATGCATCAACAGGCTGGGCCACAGTGCCCAGGTATTTGGTCAAACACTACCTGGATCTTTCTGTGAGAGTATTTTTTGTATGAGATTTACATTTAAATCAGTGGACTTTGAGTAAAGCAGACTGCCCTCCATACTGTGAGTGGACCTCATCCAATCAGTTGAAGATCAAAATGGAACAAAAGACTGACCACTCCTGAGCAAGAGGGAATTCTGCTGCAGACGGCCTTCAAACTTGAACTGCAACATAGCTCTTCCTGAATCTCCAGACTTTGGACTTGAGTCTCCAGCCAGATTTTGTCCTCACCAAGCCTCCACAAGCACATGAGCCAGTTCCTTACAACGAATTTCTCTCTCTCTCTCTCCATGTATATCTCTATCTCCATCTCTATCTGTTTGTATATGTATGTCTATAACCTGCTGGTTCTGTTTCTCTGGAAAACTCTGATTAATACACTGCTCTATGCCAGCTGTTCATGTGCGTCCTCCTCTCCTGTTCTGAGTGTCTTCTCTTCTTGGATAACTTATTTCCTGACAGCCACGTAATTGAGGAGAAAAGTGACTTGGTCAACTCAGTCTTACCAAGGCATTAGAGACAGATGTGTGTCCCTTCCTGCACGGGGTTTGCCTGCAGAAGAGGAAGAGGGCAACGCTTCACACAACTGCCACCAAGAATGGACACTTGGGCATCAGGAGGGATGTCACCTCACTTATCCAGAAAGCTATGTCTGGTGACCTGCGTGGCACTAGAGAAGAGCCACCCCAGGGAGAAAAAGACAAAACCTTACCTGCCTAGTCCAGCCTGCTGAGTGATGTTGAGGAAAGGACAAGGGCTTTGGTGTCTTAAATCTTTGGCTTCACTCTAGGGTCCACCTCCTACTTGCGTGTCTTTGGGCAAATCCCTTAGCTTCTCTGAGCATTAGTTTCCTCATCTGTAAATTGAGGCTTTAATACGTCATAGGACAGCTGTGAAAATCCAGTGAATAAAGACAGGTAAGCTGTGTAGCACGTGGCAGGAGTTAATCAGTGCTCACCCCTTTATCCTCTTAGAGGGAGAGTTATTTGGGGGTAAGCAGGGCATTGGGAGTTAAGCCTGCAAGAGAAGTAATGGTACCATGGTCCCAAGTGCATTCTTCGACGACGGCCCTGCGTCCTGGGTTTGCAGGTGTGCATTTAATCGCAGGAGCGGCCAACCTGTTGGGGGAGCTGCTCACCTGTGCACAGTGGCCTGGGAGAGCTTCCCTCAGTCTCCTCCTGCTGTCATTTCAGGGCACAGGTGGGAGCAGGGCTGCCTTGTAGCCTTTGGGGACACTCTTTCCCCTTCTGCCCTGCCACGGGTCCGCGAGTCCCCCTTGGTCACCCCTGCAGTGATCACAGTGAGACTGGATCCAAGATGCCCTTCCTTCTGTGGTCCCCTTGGGGAAATGGCATAGACATGATGAGAATGATGATTCAACAAAAGTCTCAGGAAGAAAAAAGGTGCCACACCTTGCCCTTCTGCCCGGCTCTAAGAGCCTCAGTTTATATCTGTTGTCCTAATGGATAGTTTTTGAGAAATTTAATTTTGTTTGGGCTAATCCTTCTAATTCAAAACTAACAGGCTATACTTTCAAAAGGAAATTCCCTTTTTGAAAGCATCTGGGAAAGTGTAAAGATTTCCAGCCGTGTATTCTGCCTGGTTCGACATTCTTTCAAAGTGGCTATCTTGATTCGGGAATGGAAAAACTAGCCTTATCCCCGATCTGTCTTTTCAGCACAGGGCCTAATAGAAAAGCCACACTGCCTGATGATGGAGCACCTGTACTGACTTCCAATCTCCTGTGGGATGTGCCCTTAGTGAGAGGCTGCTATATTCTCTCGTGGAGCTAGGTACCACGGGGACACAGAGAGAAAGAGTAAGACATGGCAGCCTGCTCTCAAGGAGTGGGGAGAGCTTATGACTTTGAGGAACCTTGTGCCCTTGATATAGTCCACCCTTCACCCTGTGGCAGCCTGTGAGCAGGTGGCCGTGGAAGTTATCATCCATAATGGGATGCTTTCAAGTGAAAGTGAGTGCTATTAATAATTGTGTCAAGACGGCAGGTGTAAACTGAGCAATCTGGCCACCCTACTTAGTATTAGGATCTATCTCAGTGCTTAGTAGGTCTGAATAGGGTAAGTAAGTGAAGACCTGATCTCTTTCTCTCAAATATTTCCTCATGTTGGTTGAAACCTGTCAAAAAATGAGATTTTGCTCTAATTTCACTAAATAGAAAGGGAAGTGGGTGGAGTGCAGTGACTCGGACTTGATCCAGAGACACTGGGCAGACTTGCATCTCAGGTGATCAGAGTCTGGTCAGTCCTATCACCACCTGGTGCATTCTGGGCCGGGTCAGCCAATAGCAGCAGAATTGGAATAAATGGCTCCCCAGCAATGCTGTGGCCTAGGACAGGGCACTCAGAATGAGGGTGATTGACAAGAGCAGTGAGCTTTTGTTGAGCTAAATGAGTGAAGAAACATTTTGGACCTGTGAGTTCTAGAAGCATTGGCCATTAGGACCCCTCTCAAAGTCAACCAGCCAAAAATCTCCAAGAAGTTCGGTGATGTCATAAGCTCAAGAAAAGTTTGAGTGGCTGAGCATTTCTTCCCCGGTTTTGGATGACAGTTTTTATAAGTGACATTTTGTTTCAAAGTCTTGTCCATCCATCAATCTTTGTCCATCCTTCTGTTGCCTTCCCAAGTCAGCAGTCCCTCTTCCCAGCCCACCTGGCACCAGATGTTCTGTCAGCCACCACTATGTGTCCCGTGTCCTCCGTGTGGCAGAATGCGAAATCTCAGGCGACATTCACCTGGAAGTGCTCAGCCCTCAACAGCTGCAGCCCCTGATTACCTCGCCCGCCTCAGCAGCTCCGTGCCGCCACCATTCAATTGCTTGTCAATTCGGTTTAGCCATGACTTTGACTGACTGGATTGAGGGAAGTGGAAGTGGTGTGTAGGCGAATGGTTAAAATTAATTGCTACATAAGAAAAAATTGAAAGATAATTATTCCTGCTTTCCTGTCAGTGCTCGAGGGTAGATGACCTCATTAACTTGCAGCTTGTACACAATTCAATTACTCAGAGATGGAAAATACATTTTTAATTACCTTGGTGGCCTGCGTAGCATTCATCTCCATTTGCTGCTTTTTTTGACTGTTGTGCTCTGAAGGAGGAGCGCCTCTTAGGACGGCCGTCATGAAAGCCAGTTCCCGGCTCCAGTTATCCCTGTTGAAGGTGGGACAGGAAATGTGTGAGATTAACCCCTGGGTGCCAGGTGACTTGCACGGCAATCCTTGCTGTAATTACCTTGCTATGTCAGGAAATTCCCAGCTCCTAGTGAGAGAGAATTAAGAAGGATAAAATTGTGTAAAATTGTGTTTCCAGTCATTGCAAGGAGAAATTGAAAGCCATGGAAAGCATGGAATCAGGAAGGTGGGCGAATCCCAGTATCTGTATGGATTTTGAGGGACAATTCTGGTCCCATTTTGATGTGTGTTATCTCACTGATTGAATTAAATGATGACTTAATTATCTTAAGCATATTGCTTGGCATCCTCTTTGGTTTGTTTAAATTCCAGATACAACTTAGAAAATTGTCTAGGCTGTGAATGGTTTGCAGCAGTCCCTGCACGTGTTGGCTGTTATTGCTCTTGAAATCGGTTGTATTCTGGAGAGTGTTGTCATCCCTCTGTATCTCAGTCTCCTGTCCCCAGAGTGCCCGGGACATGGGTTCCTAAATACTCTGAAACAAAGTATCCTCTGGATAAAACTGTACATGTGGGATCTGTTCACACCACACAGCCACACTACCACCAATAGGTTGTTCTTCACTCTACAAACACAGAAGTTGAAGAGAGACAAATCTACATTATACTTGTAGTCCATGTATTTGGGAATTTGGGGGTCATAATTACAACGGCAGCTTATTTGTTTGTATGAACTCCATGGATATTATTCATTGCTTGTTATGGTCATGTGCTTTGTATAGTAGGAATAACAAGTATATGTAGTATATTTTGAAAAATTTGCATGACTTTTGAATTGACTTGCTATTGCATGTGTTTGGATATAGCATCACAATCAAAACATTGCTCTTATATCATTCAGTAAACACCTAAATAACACAGTGAGACAGATATTAATTCTGCCAACGCCAGATTTGTAAAAGAGATCCTTTCCCCTCTCAGCCTCCCTCTCTTTAGGTATTCATGCATGAGCTCAAGAATGTTGACTGAACTCTAGCTGGGCAAGGGATAAATAAGAGACACCTCTTGTTTCATGGAGTTCATGGCAGAGTACATGTAAATCAGTAGCTAACCATATCACATAATAAGTGCGACAGTGAAGTATTCATATGTAACTAAGAGGGGGCTGTGATTGACTTTCCAAGATGTGCAGGAGGACTTTCTGTTCCAGCCGGTCTGGTCTTGTTTCTAGCTCATGGTTCAGGGGAGAGTTTCTAATGTCATTGCGTGATCTGTGGCAAGCTCTCTGAAAGACGTGCCCAGAGTTCAAGTGACCTTAAGAAGTTGGGAGTTGGGACCTGTGTTTTTGAGAAGGGGCCAGGTCTGAAATGTCACTCCTCTAGAGCTTCCTTGGGATCACTGAATACCTCGTCTGTACAATTATTAGACTTTATCGCTGAAGGAGTTGTGTAGGTTGTCTGCGGTTCTATCTAGTGGTGTGCTTTAAATGTTTAACAAGTGACTCTCCAGAAAAAAAAAAGTTCATTTTAGATTTTACTGACCTAAAAGATGTGTGGCTCACAACTGACAAATAATATTGAAATATAAACATTTTATTGTAAATCTCATATAGTCAACTGATTACCACAGAATGCTTTTGTTGATTTTTGCTGAACTCTTGTATCTGTAGCCAATTGGTGGTTGCAGTCCAACCGTAATTTGGCAAAATCAGATTCCAAATAAGTGCTTGATAACAATCTGATTCAGCAAATCAGTTGCTCACGTCATTGAGGAACGAGTGCTGTTCCAACATGAATGATGTAACAAAGACATATGTCAGAGCTCTCCTCGTCTGTCAACACGTGAGATACTTCTTTAGTGAGGCAGATAATAGTTTTCAAATATTGGGAGAATATTTCCTCAATTTTTTGTGCTATTCACAATGTAACAGCTACAAAGGTGGCACAGTTTAAGTTTAATCTGTATTATTTACATTTTCTTTATCACCTTCTTATTCTAGACAATCAGTAAAACAATAAATCAAGCCTTTATTTGTGGCATTTGCTGATTTCCTTAGTGTAAATACGCCCACCGTGGCCAGTTTCAAGCTACCAGTGAGATGTCCTGGAATGGAGTTGGACGAGATATGCAGCAGCCTACGTGATCCAGTACTCCCGTCACAGAGATGGGAGAGCACAGTTAGTAGGAGAATGTAGTAAATTAACTAGGAAGTGAGAGTTTTGAATACTATATTTATTACTTTTGTTTTTAATATAATTTATTTGATTGTCACAGTCACCATACCTCACATTTGACAACTTCTGGGATGGAGGTTTTTATTCCAGCCCCAGGACGTTTGGAAGACCTCCTTCAACACATAGGCATTCTCTATAAGCATTAACAAATCGTTCCTTAGAAAGACAGAATTCTATATAAAGACCGAAGGCTTTGGAGTCAGACAGACCAGAGTTTGAAACCTGGCTCTGTCACTTACTGGTCATTAGGACTTAGGCTGGTGACTTGCATCTCTGGGTCTCTGTTTCCTTGTCTGTAAGATGCAAATAATAGTACCTAACTTTCACGGTTGTTGAAGGGTTAAATGAGATCATTTGAGGTGCTTCACACAGAGCCCTGCACAGAGCCCTGCAGCTCTTACTGTTAAATAATAGCCTACACACACTAGGTGAATCTTTTTCCCCATTAGGTGAAATAGTGGTGATGGGATGGAGAGGCTGAGAGGCATATACTCCAGCGGAGAGGGGCCACGTGAGGAATCAGTGTCGACTTGCTGACACCCAACCTTGAATTCTGTGCTGGGACCGAGCCAGGTCGCAGAAACAGGAGGCAGGGATTCAGCCAGCCTTGTGCTTGTTCTAGGTCTTGACATGGGTGAGGGGAACATTTAAAACTGAAATCTTGGTTTTTTTCTTATTTCAGAAGTAATAAATGTTTACTGTAGAAATTTCAGAAAACATTGATAAGCCAAAATCACCAGGAAACCTACACTCATCAATAATCACATAACCTCTACAAACACTTTGGTGTTTTTCTTCATATGCTAATTTTGTTTTTTATTTTGCAAGAACTGAGTAATACTAATACTATTTCATAATTTAATTTCTTTTACTTAACAATATCATGGTCATCTTTCAATGTTAGTAAGTATTCTCCCCCCAAATTAATCTTCATAGCTATATAGAGTGTGATTATAGACGGTACCTTAATATATTTACCAAGCCCCCTACTATTGGACATTTATGTTATTATAACATTTTCTGTGATCAGATCTCTCTTGTTCGAACGGAGAATCTTCCAGGTCAAAAGGAATGCATACTTTAAATTTTATATTAGAAAAACACAAACCTCTGTTCATTTTGAGGCTCTTTGACCTTGTCTTCTGTAGAGAAGGTGGTGTTCACCTCGGCTCCTGAGAAGGACTTTCGGACTCAGTGAGGCTTGGAGGCACCCGCCTTCTCCAGCTCCTTCACCTCCCTCAGCTCGACAGAGGGAACAAAGGCTCCAGAGCTCGGGCTGCCGGCCAGGGGGTCTTGTCCCTGGAATGCCCTTCTGTGTCCACGAGTTCCTCACTGTGCTCCTGACACGTGGACGACTCTTACCCCCAACACCTCACTCAACAACTTTTCTGCCTTTGCTCATGACGTCTCTTCCCTTTTTCCTGTCCTCCTGGTTAAAATAGCTTCCAGAACCCTCTCTCACGTGACTCCGGTGAAACCTGTCCCTGCTCCTGCAGTTGGTTACGTTTGTCTGCATCTACACTTGCATCTACCACACTGGCCTTGCACTATTGCAGTTCTTCTCTCCTCTACTGGAATGTAGAAGGCGTGAGATCAGGGCCATGTCTTAGTGTCTGGTTTGTTTCGTAATGCCACTGCCAGCGCAGGAAGCCTTGCACACAGTCAGAGATTAATTATGTGCCTAGTTAGTGGAATTGATTGATGGTTGGAGGTAGGTGTGAACCAGATGTGGTATGGTACTGTGTTTTCAAGTTTGTTTTGTTTTGTTTTGTTTAGCAATGGAAGCCTTTCGTTCCAATAAACCCTTACCTGGAGCTGTCCTTTATAAAACAGATTAAAACGGAGTCCTGGTTGATGTGAGGTCGGAAACCCAGAGTTTGCCGCATGAATCTGCTCTTCACCCCACCCAGGCATGTCCATAGAATCCTGGGAATCCTTCCTGGATTTGAATCAGAAGACCCTGCTTCAAATCCTTGCTCTGATACTATGTGACCTTACACATATATCGTCTGCAGGTTGGGTGTGTTAATTCCTACCTCACAGGGCAGTTGGGAGGACTAAGTAATAGGACTTACCAAAAACACCCAGCACAGTGCCTTGTGGCTACTAAGCAGTCAGAAAATGTTGCCTTATTGATTTCCCTCTCTCTCTCACTCTTATTTTCTCTCACTTTGCTTTTCCTGTTCTCTTCACTGGGCTAACAAAGCTCCTTAGCCTAGGTTTCGCAATGGAATGGGCCCAGCCAGTGCAGGCCCTGGTGCTGTCTGACCTCCCCTCCCACCTCTGTCTGCAGGGACTCCACCTCCCGCTGAGACCCTGTCCAGCCCTTGCTGGTTCAGGGACTCTTCTGCGTCTGATGGAGGTGTCGAAGCACTGGGTGGAAGCGTGGAGATTTCCAGTGCCCTGATATGTCTCTGACTCTTACTCTTTTTATTTTAAAGGCTTAAGTGTCCCTTCTGACTAGGGATTAGGGCCACCTGAGGGGCCTTGTGGACCAGCCGCTACTTCTGTTGGGGGACATTAAGTGTCCCTAATGGGCTTCTGTCACCAGCAGTTTGGGGTAGTGGTTAAGGATGGAAGCTTTGGGGACAGAAAACCTAGGTGCAAATCATGGCCGCCCCTCTCAGATCTGTGTCCTGGGCAAGTCCCTCAGAACCCCGCGCCTCAGGGTCTTCCTCTGTGAAGTGACAGTTTTCATCGCAATCATGCCAACCTCGAAAGATGGTGGGGAGCATAAAATGAGAAAAAGTATGTAAATATTTAACGAACATTAACATTCTTTCAAAATGTAATCGTCTTTCAAACGTACCAATACAGACTCCTTTTCAAACTGAATGAGAACCTTTGCCTAACTGATGGCAGTTGCAGCAGGTGGCCCGAGAGGGGGCAGCACGTCCAGGTGTACTTGGAGCAGCGCCTTGCACAGCCAGTGTTAGCTGCGGTTAGTTAGCAAATATTATTAAGAACTTAATAATTATATAGGGCAATGCAATACAATGAATCATCACACAATACAGTGAATTATTGTACTGCATCGAAATATACTTAATCCAGTATAAATAATTGTACTGACTGCATTGTACAATAAACAGTTGTATACTTGGATTAACCAAAAAGATGCTCAAACTCACTAGTAATAAAAATGGGGATTAAAACAATAAAGTGATACTTTTTTTGTCCTTTTATTTTGGCCAAGATTAAAAACACTGATAGTACTCAAGTTGGTGAGGACTCAGGGAAACAGGCACTCTTTGGCTCTGTTACTGGGAGTAGCTAAACAGCATTCAGTATACCCTACTGAACTAGCATGCTGCTTCTCAGAGTTTGTCCCAAGGAAATGATCATTTTTCTAAGCTGTAATCTCAAGGCTTTTCACTGTAGCATTGTGATTATAAAAACTGAAACAACTTAAAGATCCATCAGCAAGGGAGAGATTAAATAAATTTTAATATTTTGATACTATGCTGCCACTAAAAATTATGACATAAATTTATGTTTCTTTACATAAGAAGACTGCATGAGTTATTAGGTGATAAGAGCAGGTTACAAGACAACACGTGATGGTATGATTCCTTATCTGTTTAAAAATGTGTCTTGGTGTATATGCATGTGTTTGCACGTGTATGAGCACGCGTGTGTGCACGTAGTAAAAATTCTGGAAGTATACACATGAGAAATGTAACAGTGGGAGACTTTTAGAAGATGTACTTTATTCTGAAAACACCTCTTTAGAATTTTAATTCTTTTACAGTAAATATGTACTCATTTTATAATCAGAAGAAAAGAGTAAAGTTATTTTCTCTCATTCACTAAAGAAAAGGGAACCTATTGTTTGCAAAGCAAGTGTTGTGTGTGGGTGATTCAGTCGGGTGCCTGGTCTCGAGGAGAGAGAGCTGTAGGAGTCACACACAGTGGTGTGCAGTGATGAGGAACTTACCCACCTTCATGGGGTCTCGTAGAGGAAGGGACACTGGAAATGGCCTTGAAGGATGAGAATCAGTGGGACAGAGGGGAATAGCATCGGGATTGATAGAGCCAACTGGGCATAAACTGCTCACAGTCTGAGCTAAAGTGATGGCTTTTCCCCCTCAGAATTGCCCCTGAGAAAAGAAGTTGCCTTATATCCAAGTCTTCCTTTTTATGGGATTCTCCTTCAATTGTTTTATTTTGAAAAATCACATTACCCTGAAATGACCTAAATCAACGTTAGTTCTTGATGCATATAGCGGTTCCCAGCACTGATTTAGGAATTATTCCTTGGGTGTGACTTCACAGTGGCAACTGTTAGAATTTGTCATAAATGTGCCTTTTAGAAATCACATTACAAAGCACTGTGGTTACACAGCAAAGGTCATGAATATACGTATAAGTATGAAAAAATGCAAAAACAGCAGTTGTAATGGCATGTGAAAACAGTACTTGTGATTTAGGATAAAATTTTTATGTTAGTGTCATACACAGATTCAAGGTGCTGCATCTCAAATAACTTAAGTTGAAATGAAGATGAAGCCCTCTTGAAAACTGACTCAAAAAAGGTTCTAATGATGATGAAGACTCATGTTAAAATAAAATTATTTCATGAAATGTGAAAATGGAAAAAGCACTATTTCTAAATCAATGTATGATTTTTATACAGGTGATTTTATGTGTGTATGTGTAACTAGGTCTAATTAAATATTATAAGTAGATATTTGTCTATATCCCTGGAAGTTTTCCCACTGGAAAAGTGGGAGACTGGCATTTAGGGAGTCGCCTTAAATTCGGACACTGATGTTTCCTGTGTCCGATGTACGCGTGTGTCTGATGTCTCTGTGTGGCCGACTGGGGACACCCTAGTCAGTAGGAGCACTAGCAGCCACCAGCCTTGCCCACAACGATCAGCTGTGGAATGTGTCTCTTATAGCTTTGTCTTTATTCCTCGTGACAGCCCTGCAGGCTTTGTGCTGGTTTGCTGCCATAACAAAGTACCACAAACTGAGTGGTTTAAACCACGGAAACTTACTGTCCCACAGTTCTGGGCTGGCAGGGGCGGGCCTCCCGAGGCTGTGAGGGTTGGTGCCTCTGCTGGGTGTGGTGGCAGTTGTCGCTGTCCTTGGCCTGTAGAAGCATCACCTGATCTCTGCCTTCCTCTTCGTGTGGTGTCCTCCCCATGTTGGGCTCCAGATTTCCCCTTTTTGTAAGATCACCAGTCGTACTGGAGTAGGGCCCACCCTAGGGCCTCATTTAAACTAGATAACGTTTGTAAAAAGCCTTTCTCCAAACAAGGTTGCATTCCGAGGTACTGGCGGTTAGGATGTCAACATCTGAATTTTGGGGGCACAGCTCAGCCCATTGCAGCAGGTACACTGTTGGCCTTTTGCAGATGAGAAAATCAAGACTTGAAGTTGCACAGTGAGAAAATGTGGAGCCGGGAATTGAGCCCACTTGGTCTGGAGCCAGCCCTTTCTCCTGCTCTGCCGTGCTGCCTCCCAGTCTGTGCACTGACGGTCCTGGCTCGTGGAATTCTCACGGTAGCTGTGGGGTCTGCGAGGTTTTCCCTGAAGAGTTGACCCCACAGTGAGACTCTTTCATCCTGATAGCTTTATGTCCAATTGTGTACCCGAGCACAAGTAGGAAAGCTTTCGTGTTTGACTGTCCTTACCTTTAGGAGACTGATACCTGAAACCTGAGGTTGCTGTTCCTTCCTTTGCTCATTTACTATTTATTAGGCGCCCATAGTAGGCAGGTAATGCTGAGAAGATATGCAAAGACAGGACCCTGGCCCTCATCCATTCCTGTTGCTAGTCTGAGATGTGCATAATCCAATTAAAATTTTAAATGAGAAGCCCACATGTGAGAATAAATTTGGCTTGGAAGTCATGGCATAACTTTTGATTTTTAATTAGTTTCAGATAAATAAACCCACTTCATTTTTAGGGCTTTAGAGCTTCCTCTGGCTTGACAGTGCTTGTTTGAAGAACAGAGGATTTGGGGAGGAAATTGTGGTACCTCTCAGGATTGTGAAAGAGCCAGCAGATTTTTACTAGTTTCCAGTTGGAGGGATAGCAGCCATTGGTTGAACTGTATGTCCAACTCTGTGCCCAGAGCTTGATGTACACGGTCTCATTTATTTACTTCTTGCAACAACTGCTGTCCTAGGTGCTACTTTCTCCGTCTTGTAGATGAGGCTGCTAAGTCTGGATGAGGTGAGACGGAGTGAGCGCATGAATTCCCTGCACAGGTGTTCACGAGCACCTCCCTCTCCAGGTCTGAGTGTGCTGTGCTTGATGGGACAGGCCTGGTCCCTGCCCTTCTGCCATGCACGGACACATACCACTGCAGAACTGAGAGCAGACTTGGGCTCTGCCCGTCTCCAGAGCCTATGGGCTCAATCGACATGAAGGAGAAATGCCATTCAGGAAAGAAGTAAACAGGACCAATCCCAATGAAGCCCCACAGGATGGATAAAAAATCGTTGGACTGGCCAGAATGGCATTAGTTTGCTCGTGATCTGTGCCAACAATGGGGCACTACGATCTGCCCCTGCTATAATGCTGTCAGTGGGGTCCAAAACTCCACCCCATCAACTGTGGGGTCACATTATTGCTTATTGAGAGGTGAATGGGAAGGCTGGGTGACTTTGCTGCCAATTGAGGATTGCCTTACATCCAAGTTGGCATTATCATGAGGACCACAGAGTCTCACTGTAGTTTATCTAGAATCATGAGCGGTACTCAGAGAACAGTCAAGTCAGGCATTCTATTTCTTTCTTTTTTTTGAGGAAGATTGGCCCTGAGCCAACATCTGTTACCAATCTTCCTTTTTTGTTTTCTTCCCAAAGCCCCCAGTAGCTAGTTGTATATTCTAGTTGTAGGGCCTTCTAGTTGCTCTATGTGGGACACCATCTCAGCATGGCCTGAAGAGCGGTGCATAGGTCTACGCCCAGGATCCGAACCAGAGAACCCAGGGCCGCCAAAGCGGAACGTGTGAACTTAACCGCTGCACCACCAGGCCGGCCCCTAGACATCTATTTCTAACAATGTGTTATTGTTGTTAAGTGTGTTCCCCAAATCTTGTTTCTTTTTAATTTTCTTATGGTTCTAGTCCAGAGTCTCTGAGCATTGGCTCTATTGACATTTTAGACATGGTCATTCTTTATCGTGGAGAAGTTGGTGTCCTGTGCATTGTAGGATATTGAGCACATCCCTGGCCTATACCCTCTGGATGCCATTAGCACATCCCCCCAGTTGTGACAACAAAAATGTCTCCAGACATTGCCAAATGTCCCAGGGCAGTGGTGGGGGGGGGCAAATCACCCCTGGGGCTGGGGGTTGGGAACTACCTCTCTAGCCCTTTGGTATTTGCATTATCAGAAGTCCAGTCAACCAACCAATGTTTATTAGGTCTTGCTGCTATGCACAGGCAATGTACTAGAAGGTGCTAGGCCCACAACACGATTGGAGCCATGCTGGGGAGACAGGACTTGTGTTCAAGGGCAGAGGTGAAAACTGGAGATCAGAGAGGTCACAGGTGGTGAGCAGCACCTGCTGGTCTTGAAGGATATGGTGGAGGCATGGAGAGTGTGAGCAGGAATGCTCCTGGCCTCTGGCTCCCAGAAGCATGTGAGCAGAACTAGAAGAGAAAGCAGGACAGGCAGGTTGAGATTGGAGTCTTGAATGGCTGCAATGGCTAGAGGAAGAGTCTCAGGAGCTCTCTCGGGTAACAGGATGTGGGGTCTGGAGCTGGGTAGGGATCCCGTGGATTCACCGTTGTCTTGCATCAAGGGCTCTTCCTCAGTACCTGGGATGTGAGACCTTCACCTCTGTCCTCTGTCAACAATGGAGATGCTGCCCCGCTTGTGTTCTCTGCATCTTTGGGGTTTTCTTATTCCTGCTGCTCATTCCTATTGGTTTGCTTCTCTCTGAAGCTTTCTGTTCACATTCCAGAGTGAGATGCTGAGTCTGACTGGCTTAACTGGTTATCATTATCCCCACTGGGCAAAGCATTTGTGCTGGTCATACCCTAGGTCATGGTCAGCCTGTAGGTGGACTGCTTTGGGTCAGGTGCCTGACTGTGGTCCAGTTAGTGGCTGTGTCTTGTGGATCGGCCTTGGGCTACTTCCCACAGTGAGGTGTGTGAAGATGGTATCATGGTTGACATGTGTGGAATGACAGCCTAAGGAGTCCCAATTCTAACTCTGCAGATAGTGAGCAGAGTCTGTGGGTTAGGAAGGAGTGAAAGCTGACCCCTGACGCCTCCGTGTTGAAGGGGGTGGTGCTCTGATTAAGCCCTGGCTGGGTCCAAACCACAGCCTCTTCACTTGCTAGCAAGTAACTTCAGGCAGATTTAACCCATAAGTCTTGGTTTCGAGGCTGCTGCTGCTGCTGCTGCTAATAGTACCTGTGTCTCCAGAGAGTGGGGACTTTGTTTTTCTTGCTACTGGATCCCCAGCAACCAGCACAGTGCCTGCACATAGTAGGTGCTCGCTGCCTGATTATCGAAGAAGAGAGGCTACAGTCACTGAGCATTGACAGCATCCCAGTGCTGCTCTAAGCCTCTCACATTCCCAGCTCATTAATCCTCACAAGGATGGCAGGAAGGAGACACTGTCACTACCTCCTTTTTGCAAATGAGGAAACTGAGACCCAGACAGTTTGTCACATCGTGGAGACACCTACACATAATCCAGGTGCCCCGGCCACAGAGCCCACACTCTTAGCTGCTGTTCTGGGCTCCTTCTGAATACATGATTAATCGATATCCTCTGTGAAAGAGTAAACCCGCAATGAATGGTAACTACTAAAAAAAAAACCCCACAAAACTTACTTCCCATTAAAAGGGAGTTCCTAAAAACAATAAGAAAAGACTAGTGCCTCAATCCCAGGTGTTACACAAATGTTTGTTAACTGGACAGTCTCTCTGTCCCTCTCTGGAAAATTGATATACTTAAAAATAATAGTCAATATTGACATAGTTTACTATGTTCTAAGCACTTTATATATGATAACTCAATTAGTTCTCCCAAAGATCCAGTGAGGTAGGTATTTATTATGCTCTCCACTTACAGGAGGAAAAAAACGAGGCACAGAGAGGTTTGGTCATCGCCCAATGTCACACAACTAGTAAGTGAGGAGCTGGGATTTGAACTCAAGTGGTCTGGCTCTTAACCTCTAGGCTGCACTGCCCCAGGAGAGTTTCCCATATGGACTCATTATGATGACACAATCCAGCAGTCACATGCAACAATATTAAGACTTTTCAGAGAGTCTTTGTTTCCCCAAACAAAGCCAATAGTATCTTAAATCCTGGACATGTAATTCAGAGTCATGACTTGCAAACATCTCTATGGGCTCCATAGCTGTGTGCAATCTCCACTTTGTTTTGCCTACGTGCTTGAAGAACAGTGCTTTTCCTACATTACTTTGTGACTTTGGTGTCTGGACACTCGTGTATATTATCTCAAATATACTGTGAGCTCCTAAGAGCCATTTTCTTATCCAGAGCTGCTTCATAACGTGATCCTTTCAAACCCGCACGAACCTATAGTTCAAGACAACTCATCATGTTGACTCATTTGTTTCGTTTGCAGTTAATGGAAGTACACTGAGCATGTGCTGTGCTCAGAGCCACCTGGAGGATTACAGGGGAGGACAAGGCAGGATTCCTGCCCCTGAGAGCTGGCTGTCCAGCAGGGCCAGCCTGCGATGAAAGCAACCAAAGGGAATCATGGGCAGAATAATGGAGGTTCAGGTAAGATGTAAACTGTGTGTTGTGGAAATGCTCTGAATAAGGAATTGATTTTGCCCAGAAAGGGGGATATTTTATCTGGATTGAAAGGGACAGTGATAATTCTGTTGGGAAGGAGGACAAGCTCCTTGTAGGCAGGTGCTCCGAGATGAGGTGACAGAAGTAAGTTGGGACTAAATCATTAGAGGATCTTAAATGTCCAGTGAAGGAGTTTAAACTCTGTTCTGTAGGCATTGGGAGCCACTGAAGGATGTTGAGCAGGAGAGTGACATAATCACCTTGTGTTATAGGAAGATGACTGGCTCTGATGTGAAGGCTGGACTGAGGAGGAGGGGACTGGATGCCAAAGGTCAGCTCATAGGAGGTCCCTTCAGTAGTCAGGTGAAGGATGACCAGGTCCTATGGGAGGGCAGTGGAGGTGGAAGTCGGAAGGAGAGATGCATATGTGTGACTGGAAGTAAGAGCGACAGGACCCGGCCACTGTCCCACTGTCACAGGTGATGAAGAGGGAGGAACCTAGACAGCGAGTCTGGCTTCTGTCACGATGAGTTTGTCATGACAGAGCAGCAGTGAGGGGCCAGATCCTCCTCCCGTCCCCTCACCAGGAGCACTACACCGTAGTGATGCCACATGGCCTACAGACGAGGCATTCTTCCTGTCCTTAGAGGACACCTGAGGGAGGAGGATGCCCAGGCCTTTTCTTCTGGGTGCTGAGTCGATCAGAGCAGGCTCAATTCTCCCAGCACGAAACCCGCAAGCCAGGAAGCAGCTGGGGACACAGGTCGTGGAAGCAGGTCAGGGTGAGGAGGGTGTTTGAAGAAGCTGGTTCAGAAGGGGGAGAGGGGTGACTTGGGGACATGGGAAGGCTCCAAGGGTCAAGCTCACTGGTGAGGCCTGGGTGACCCCCCAAGACCTGTCTCTGTCTGGGGACACACTCTGGGGCGGCGAGGGTCTTTCTGGGCATCTCGGGTGCGTTTTCCTCCTCTGTCTGAGCCTGGCTCCTAGTTGGTGTCCGTGCAGTTTGCTCTTCCCTCTGACTGTGATTCATCCCTCAAGACTGTTGCCCCCTGCACAGGACGGGTGCCACATCGGTGCTGGAGACGAAAGTGAGTTCCCACAGGCTCTGGGGTCATGGCCGCAGTCGCACAAGGGAGGCAGGAGAGGGATGAGGAGGCACAGCACTCAAAGGAGGCCGTGATCCTTCAGTCTGGAGCAATGGTGCACAGTTTGCAGTCTCTGCTCCAGAGCGGGTGACGTTGACCTGGATTCTGAGGGACGCGGAGCGCACCAAACTAGCATGTGGGGACGGGCTTCAGGCAGCACCACTGATGGGTGCAGTGTCGGTGGGGTAGGGGTCATCGGAGGAGGATGAGGGTGGAGATGTGTATCTGGCCAGACCGTGGGGTGGAGGCGGTAGGCAGTGAGGGAGACACGGTGACACTGTGCTTAGGGCTTTGTTGGGGAGAGATGGGAGCCGTTGTAATGGCCCAGACAGAAGGCGTGAGGGCTGGCCTGGTGCCGGGCAGAGAGAAGAAGCTGTACGACAGCTTTGGAGGATGTGGCATTCACGGAGCGCAGTGCCTGGATGCCCAGGAGGAAGGAGTGCTGGGGAGACGGTGGGTCTCTGGCCCACCCTCACCTGGTTGGTGGACCTGCCTCTGTGTCCCCAGCCGGCCTCATTCCTCTTCAGGACACTGAAGTCTCCGCGTCACTGATAAGACCGACGACCATCCTGCCCTGTGTCCCCTGCAGAGCTGCAAGCTGCCCACCGACGGTGTGTAGAAAGCAGCCCCCTGCGACTGCCAGAGGAAAAGGGGTTCCATTTTCATTTCACGAGTCAAACCTGAAGTCTCCAGAGGGCTAGATTTGAGCCTGTGCTTGACTAAGCAGTCAGATGGCTTCCATGGCCCACCGGGGGCAGCCGTTCAGGACTGGCCGTATCTCGCCCCTCACAAGGCCACACGCCAGGCTCTCAGGGGGATGCTATTGGGAAAAATGAAGTGGGGGAGATGTCAAAAAATCTCAGGCACAACTCCAAGCCTGGCTGCAGAGTTGCCAGGGGGCCAGGTGCTGCTGCTGGAAGCACACTTTCCACTTGGCGTGGTCTCTGTCCTGGCGCCGCTTCCTGTGCCCAGGCCACAGGGCCGGCTCCCAAGGGGGTCTCAGTGGTCTCAGACAGAGAGAAGGAGAGGGAGAGAGAGAGGGACAGAGATGGGGAGAGGGAGAGACAC
Organism: Tapirus indicus; assembly: GCA_031878705.1. Lineage (NCBI taxonomy): Eukaryota > Metazoa > Chordata > Mammalia > Perissodactyla > Tapiridae > Tapirus > Tapirus indicus. The sequence goes on from CM062924.1 coordinate 696,187, forward strand.
AGAGAGAGGGGAAGAAGGAGAAGGAGAGGGAGAGAGAGAAGGAGGTGGGGAGAGAGAGGGAGAGAGAGAGGGAAGAGGGAGGGAGGAGAGGGAGAGGGAGGAAGAGAGAGAGAGGGAAGGAGAGAGAGAGAGGGAGAGGGAGAGAGGGAAGGAGGGAGGGAGAGAGAGAGAGAGAGAGGGAGAGGGAGGGAGAAGAAGAGAGGAAGAGGGAGGGAGAGAAGGAGAGGGAGAGGGAGGGAGAGAAGGAGAGGGAGAGGGAGGGAGAGAAGGAGAGGGAGAGAGAGAGGGAGAGAAGGAGGGAGAGGGAGGGAGGGAGAGAAGAAGAGAGGGAGAGGGAGGGAGAGAAGGAGAGGGAGAGGGAGGGAGAGAAGGAGAGGGAGAGAGAGAGGGAGAGAAGGAGGGAGAGGGAGGGAGGGAGAGAAGAAGAGAGGGAGAGGGGGAGAGAGAGAGAAGGAGAGGGGGAGGGAGAGGGAAGGAGATGGAGAGGGGGAGAGAGAGGCGTCAGAGGTGGGGAGAAGCTCTCTGAGGCTCATGGGAAAGGAGGCGACAGACCTGATTTCTCCAATTCTCCTGATATGATACTTCACTCTGGTTCCTGAGAGTGTTGTGAGGAGAAGGAAAGGCCTCTGCAGGATCCCACGCATCCTTCCCGGGCAGGGACCTGCGCCTGGTGTGTAGAAAGGACTCCATACGCGGCAGCTTCTGCTCTGAACCAGAGTTTAGCACCCGGTTTTCCGGGACCGCCAGGACAGGCCTTGTGTGAGGCTGAGGAACAGCCGTGTTGGTGGCCCTTTCTGGCCCTGCAGAATCTCCACGCCAGTCTCCAGAGCTCCTTCAAGGTGTCCCCTCAGTCCTGTTCTCATTTGGGAGCCACTGCCTTCTGGGATCAGAGCACAGGGCTGGGCCTGCCTCCAAGTGCTGTTCCTTATGCATTTTTAAGCTGCTGTTGGTTCTGTTTTGTTTCTGTGAAGAATCGTGAGGAAGAAACGTGGATCTCTGCAACCACTCATCCCTCAGTGGTTTAGGGATGCATCTTGCAAGCAGCTTCCAGTGTCAACTCCCTGTAAACAGACTTCCGTTTAACCCCATCTCCCTGGGGCTGCTGCTTCTAGGCACGGAGACTAATTCTCACTTTCATCTTGTGGTTTCCAACCCAAGTCTGTGCAGTTGGACAGGAACGAACGGTGCTGGGCCAGTCGAGTGTTCAGCTCACGTTTACTGAGTACCTACTGGATGCCGAGCCTGCAGGGGATGGGGAAGATAAGGAGAGGCTGCCACTGTTTACAAGACAGTGTGGCTTGGCCTGTAGGGCCAGATGAATTGGTTGAGTCATTACTTCATAATCCTTGAATTGTAACTGCAAGGCCCAGGGGGACTTGTCAGCATCTCCAGCCTCATATTGTAACCGAGCAAAAGGGGCTCGTTCTGCTCGCTGCAATCTAGTGCCAATCAATTGCAAACGAGTCGGTGGTTGACAAATGAAAGTTTATATGATCAGCTAGCACAATCGGAAGATGGTGGACTAGTGTCCTAAGAGCCATCTTAAAATCATACAGAATCTTGAGGCAGTTAAATAGGGGCAAAGGGCAGGGGAGGAGGGGGTTTAGGAATGTCAACCATCTGGTGTGATGGACTTCAAGGCGCCTCATTATCTCTTTCTTCTGTCATCCGTGATGGGTGCCAACACAGAGTTTTTCTTTCTGGAGGTCGTCATGTTCCGGGGGGGACTCAGAGAACAAAATTATCATCTTATCACAAGCAAGAGTCATAATACTAGCAGATCACGTGTTTTGCAAAAGCGAGAGGTGCTTAATCATCTAGGCTACGTGCAGGCTGGAGTGTATTCACAGAGACTAGTGAGTCAGGGTCACAGTTACAATATTGCTTCCTTTCCCTAAGATGGCTTCCCTCATGCTAACTTAAGATCTAGCTGCTACAGTATCCTCATCTAGAAACTGTTACAGTATCCTCATCTAGAAAGTGTACGTGTACCTCTCTGTAGGACTGTCTTGAGGGTTAGCTGAGACAGTCCGCGGACAGCACAATGAGCACAGCGCCAAGTGGTGGCTGTCGTAAGGAGAGGTCAGCCCTAGGTATTGTGGGAATGCCAGGACAAGCCTCTCACTGAGCTTCCCCCTGAGGAGAGACACCAGACCTGAATCTTAGAGGATAGATAGGAATAAGTCAGGCAAGACTGGGGCACTTGGAAGCTTCAGTCTGGGGAAGGCTGTGGTTGGAGACTAGCCATGTCCAGCATCGGTATCACAATCACTGACCAGTGCCATGATGGGTGATTACATTCTCCAGAGGGTCTCAGGAGCCAAGCTCTGCCTTTGGAGACCGGAGTGTTCGTCAAATAATGACAGGGTCAAACCACCACACAACAAGAAGCGCGGGTGGTTTTCTGGCTTGTAATTTGCATTAGAGGTAATTACATTTCCTCAGATGAAAGGAAATATCTGTGATCTGGGAGAGGAAGCCCTAACACATGAGGCGGGTTGCTCCTGGTCCCCTGACCATTAAGTGACAATCACGGTACCTGTGTTAAAAATCTTCTAAGTGAAATAACTTTACAGCGCTGTGCTGTTAATGCTTGAAATAATGGCATTTCCTCCCTCAGTTGCATAAATGTCAGCGTTTATGATTTTAAATAATAGCACATAAAAGCTCGGCTCTGAAGTACTCGCTGGCTTTCTCTGCCACCCCAATTTAGACTTTCAAATCCTTTTCCCCTAAGTCACTGTTGGCCCACTGTAGCGGCGAGTGGTGCGTAGAGCGGAGAATCCGGAGTCACGGGGACTTAAACAAGAACATCCTGCTTCTCATATAAAAGAAGTCCGGGGGCAGGCAGGCGTGCTGGTGTGACAGGGACCCAGCGCCTGCCTCTGCCCACCATTCTGCCCCATGGCCTTCGCCATGTCTTAGGAAGGCTGTCGGCACTTCCACCATCCTGGCAGCGAGAAGGCGGGGGGGCGGCAGTGGCAGATGGGCAGAACTTCCCCTGGAGGGCTTCCTTGGAGAGTCTCCCGGGAGCCCCACGCGGCACGTTTGCACACGTCTCGGCGGCTGGAGAGTGTAGCCCTCTGCTGAGAGGTGCCGCTCGGGGTGATGCCGGGCTCTGCCAGCAGAGGAGGAAGAATGGTGCTGGTGGCACTGAGGTTCAGCCGGTGAGGCCGCAGCTTCCTAAACCTGGATCGCGTTTGCTGTAACGAGTGGGAATAGGGTAAGGCTCCACGGTCAGATTTAAAAATAATTAAAAATAACTCCTATGGTCTTTGTCCTTTTACCGAAGCAACACAATTTTACTGTTAGAAATTTTTAAATTGCAGGTTAGCAGAAAGATTACAAGGAAAACGCACCGTGACTCCACTGCACAGTGATAACTACCGTGAACATCTTGGTAACCATCCTTCCAGAGCTTTCTCTGTACATTCATATATATACATGTATTTTTAAATAAAATGGGAGTATACTGTAGAAATTATTTTATTCTATGCTCTTTTGATTTAATAAGATAGGATGAACATTTTTCCTCTGTCAGTAAAAATATTAATCTACTTTAGACCGCTGGGATATTCCACTGAGTGGATACCGTGACTTCGTTACCTAATCAATCTACTGTTGCACATGTTTCCAGCTTTCACTCAATTATACTGTAATGAATGTCTGTATACTAAAGCTCTGAACACATCCATGACTATTTTTTTTTTTTAAAGATTTGCCCTAAGCTAGGAGGGGGCAGAGGAAGGAGGAGGGTGGGAACGGCTCTGGAGGAGAGGTTGCAGATGCGCTGGGTCTTGAAGAAGGAGGAATTTGCCAGGTGGAAAGCAGAGGAGAGATAGCAAGCAGAAGGATGGTGTGGGCAAAGGTGTGCAGATCTGACAGTGGTGGTGACTTGGGAAAGCAGGAGTCCCGAGGCCTGATGCTTGGGATACACAGAAGGTAATGGCTGGCGTGGGGCTGAGGTCCGAGAGTGAGGGAGGGCCTTGATGGTTTATCCTGTGGAAAATTAGTCTTTGAGGAGAGTGGGGAAAGGTCTGCTGGAGGAAGAAGGATTTGAAGAAGTGGGAAGGCCACCTGCAGTGGGAATGGGGGACCGGCCTGGAGCTGTGTCGGGTGGTGTTGAGAGATGAGGCTGGAAGTGGATCCATGTGGGGAGCGAGGAGCGCTGGAAGACCCTGAGCAAGGAGGGGCACATGCGAGTAGATAATTCAGGAGGAGTCAGCAGCCCCGTGAGAGACGGGTACGGTCAGGTCAGCTGATGTTCTTATAGAAAGCCTGTAAATTCTATGAAAAGAAGTCCTTTTTGCTTCCTGCTTGTCTGGGTCCTAAAGCTACTGTTGCCACAGGGACTCAGGAAAGATCACCAGAAAGCATATACCTAGCCTGGATTCTCTTAGTCCCTGCAGAGATGGCTTTGCTAATTCAACCTAAAGCTTTGCGCTTGCCTTTTATGGGGTGCTAACACAGAAGCCCTTTCTGAAGAACATTTCATAATTAAGCACACTGACAGCCCTCTTATGCAGCAACCTTTCTGTAAGTAACCACACAATCAATTTCTCTCAAATTCATCATGAAGAAGGAAACATATCTGTTCAGACAAACTTCTATGTTACCTTAAGGATGTCAGATAATGAGAACTATATATCCCAGTGCACTTAGCACTTTCTCCTTGGCTGGCAGGAAGCTCAGAACTAAATTGGCTTTGCAAATGTGGTAACTACCATATTCTATCGCTCTCTGTTCTTCTCATTGACTCCTTATCATTTTTAAAAATTATATTCTTTTTTATTTGTTCTCTTTATATGTGTTTGAATAATGTAAATGCCTCAGATACTTCTGGGAAATAGGCTGGGTGTGTAATATGATTAATCTTAAGTGAAATACTTTCCTCCTCCTTGGAAGGCAGCTCTTACTGTTCTTTTCCATGCAGCCAGAAAGCCTCTCCCTCCTCATGTTGGCCCCGCTCACGCCTGGTTGTGGTGCCCAGCCTGCCTCTCCGTCAGTTCATCCTGGCCAAGCTCCTTAGTGAGAAATACTCGCTCCGAGCCCATCCGCCTCTGCTCGCTGGCCCTTTTGGCTTGAGATGTTTTCTGTCTTTTCTATATTTCAAAGCTTTGTGGTAAATAATCAATTCAAGCCAGCATTGAGTCTCTCTTTCTGTAATTCTAAAAACCCGTTAAATTATATTGTTGGGAGAAAACAATGGCTGTGCTAATCATGCCCTGTGCATGCGCATCTTAATTTCCCTCGAGGCCTGAATATGAATTTTTACTAACATGTTAATTTTGTGTGTTAATCAGTAGCTGTAGGCTGAATGAATGGATTGACTATGTAAAACTGTTTGATATTGAAACAACTCCTTTTGACCCCCTCAAATTGGCTTCATTCCCCTAAAGACGGTTAAAGTTAATTAAGCACTCAATAGGTTTATGGTGTTTAAATTAAAATATATGACTCCTCATTGCGCAGTCATCAAGTGAGAGCCACATCCTCCTCCTGGCCGCCTGGCTGGCTAATGGGCTTATCAAAATTCATGATGTAATACCGAGGCGGCAGGCGCGTGACTCCGCTGTCACTGGAGGGACAGCACTGACCGCCTGTGTCCACTAGAGGGCAGAGGAGAGCCATGCTGCGGCGGCACGCTGTCCGGGTACCGGCGGGCAAGGCCTCATTTGTGAAGAGAGTGATCTATTCCTCTTTTTCCTATAAATGGGAGCTCTCTCTTGATTTCTCCAATTCCCCACTTGTTCTTTCCTTCCCTGTACACCCCTCTTCTGTCTTTTTGGATTTATTTGTGGCTCTGTGTTTGTAACAGAAGCGTGTGGCAGAAAGCAGCCCACATGCTCTCAGAAAAAAAGAAATGTTGCTTTCCTTAGTCTGGATAACTTTTCCATGAAATTTTCATTGTGGAGGGAAAACGCCTGAGGCTTGTGCTTCCTGAGAAAATCACCGCCACGGAGCAGAGAAAATATATAAAATAACACCTGCGTCTTCTCTCCAGAAAGACACGTGGACGCTGCGTTGTGCCTGCTGACTTCCCTCTGGGCCTGGGGCTGGCCTTGGACGGGCTGTGTACCCTGCGCAACAGTCAGCATTTGAGCTGGGAGGAGGGCTGCTCCCCGAGTCCGCAGAGCGCCAAAGGGCGCAAGTGGTGGAACTGCGGGAAGACATCCTCTGAATTAAAATGGGGCCCAGGTGAAGCAGCTGGAGGAGCTCTGCCAACACGGGTGGGGACTCGGGCCAGCCCCTCCTCTGTCCAGCAAACCCCAGCCTTGACTGCAGGGACAATCAGGGACAATTGTTTGTGGTCACTTTTGGAAACGTGGCTGGTGGTAGGGATTGCTGGGGATTCTAAAGGGTTCTTATTAATGAATCTGTAGCTCATTTTCTTAGACTGGTTTTAAGAAACACATACTTTTATTTAGCTATTAAGTGTGTGCATGTGTGTAGGGGTAAGCCACGAAATGGACAGAAGATACCTCCTTTAAAGGAGAAGTAGCCGTGAGTATACAACAAAGGAGTCTGAGTATAAGGAGGAAGCAGGGTGACCGGTCAAGGGAACAGGAGTCATCATGAGGAAGCGTGAGTGTCACCCGGTTGTTGTAACGAGTTTATACTTAAAGAGTCGACCGTCGGCCGGGACGGGACTGCAAACCGTCAGGAGGAATAAGCATTCCAAGGGCATGGTGGGCGACCTTCTATTCAGGTTGTCTGTACAGCTTGGGATTTTATTTTCAGAATACTTTTGATTAGTAATTATTAATGGTGGCTGTTACTGGAGGACAGTGGTTTTCAAGCTGTGAGGGAGGGGGAGAACCTGGAGGGTGTGGCCTGCGCCTGCTGCATCCAGATGCTCTGCTTTCGTCTCTCCTACACGTTGGGGCTCCACCAAAGAGGCCGTTTCTGCTAAAAGAGGAAAAAAGAGAGAGGGGGAGGAGAATTTTAAAACTCCTAGATTATTGCCTTCTGGTATACAAAGTTTTCCATGATCTTATTTGAACTTCATAACAGATTTTGTCTCCATGATCTATTTTCAGAAAAAGAAGCCAAGTTCAGAGAGGTCAGGAAATATATTCACTGTCACACAGTCTGGAGGAACTAGGACATGAGCCTGGGGCTTCAGACCTAAATTCAGGACTTCTGCCCTGTAGCAGGGCAGGGTAAGGGCCTAGGACCAGACTGGAAGAGGGTTGTGGATTGTGCCAGCAGACTGGGGGACACAGAGAAGTCTGGAAGGGGAGGGCGGTCGGATGAGCCAGGTGGAGGGAGGAACCTGAGGTTTAAAAGGGGGCGGCGGAGGCAGCAGTGCCCAAGCCTCCTCCCAGCATCCGTCTCTGCCCTGGGGGGAGAAGGGGCCTGCCCCGGGTATCTCCTTTCATTTGCAGATGGTCATCATTCCAGTCCTTCAGCAGGTGGGGAAACTGAGTCCCAGAGGCTCTGAGCTGGTGGGGAATCAGCTCGACAAATCTTAGAGCCCACACAACAGAGGCTCCCGTGTCTGTCTGGGGGAAACAGCTGACTCTGGAGGAGTGACATGGGAGCAGTAGTTTCCTAACAGCCCCGTGTGTTTGGGGATGGCCCCTCCTGGCAGCCTCCTCTCCAGAATTGCTCCCACTGACGCTTTGTCCTCCGAAGGGCCATTTCACTCCCTGTTTTAGGGTTTCGGCCTTCCTGCCGCCTGTCTAGCTCTTTCGTCGTTAACCAGTAACTGGCCTTTTTGTCAACCCACTTCTGTGCGGAAACCCTTCTAACTTGGGATTTTTGTTTCCTTTTTCTCGCGGGTCTGCAGAAAACCTTTCATGTCTCTTTGTGTGTGGAGGACTTCACACTGCCCCTGGCATGTGCCAGGCTGCCTCGCCTTCCCCAGCCGCCCCTCACATCCCACCCCCAGCAATGAAACAGGCTGGAGACCGAGTGCTCCTCCCGAAGAGGTGCGTCAGGAGCCTGGCGGGGAGCAGGGATCATCACACCGGAAGTTTGATGCTCGTTGTGCACTTTTCCTCCTCTGTGTGGAGGTCTTTCCCGAAGAGGAGCCTGATAAACAGCAGGAGGCTCGGGAACCAATTGGCTGGAAAAGAAATGACCATAAAAGTGCAGAGTAAAGCCTCTGTCAGCACTCATTTAAGGAAAACAGGCTTACAAGTTGCAGCAGAGAACTAACTGTTTGATTTGCTATAAGCCAAGAGGATTTTCGGCACTCAGAGTGAGAAAAAAATTGTTTTAGTTTGAGTTCATGTCTTAACCTCCACATGGGGACCTAATTGCAACCTTCTCCCCGTTCAGGTCAAAGTGCTCATTGGAAGGTCCAAACGCGAGGCCCTCGGGCTCCCTGAAGGGTCTGTGGTTTGCAGCCTGGCAGCAGGCTGTGTTGTAGAAACCTCTCCATGTCATCTCTCCTAATTTGTGCACTTAATTGACAGCTTGTTAACAGTTCATTAGGAACACTGAAAACCGTGTGGCAAAAACAGATCTGTCTAGTGGAGAGGATGTGCTCCCTTCCTCTGAGCCACTGTTTACTAAGTTTCACCAGAAACAGAATAGCATGGTAGGAACAACCCACTGCCTCCTTTCAAAGCAAGGACTTTCTGTCCCTCCCCACTGAACTCCTCAGTTCCTGGGACACCGTGTTGTCTGCTGGCGAGGGCTTTGTTCTAGCAGAATGGGAGCCCGTGGGCCTGTGATGGGGATGTGTCCAGAGGTTCTCGGGGCAGCAGAGGGAGGGCTCATCCATCTGTGAAGACAAATTGGCAACTCTTAAAGGTGCTAGGATTACAGGGCACCTCTGATCTTCCCACCTCCTACTCACCACTCCTCTGAGTCTCTGGAGACCTTAATTACTGTCTTTGTGGAGGCTTCTGGTAGGACCAGTTACATCCAAAATTCTTTCCTGTAATCCTCCCTGATCCTCTAGGGAAAATTAATTGTGCCTTCATCTCTGTACCCATAACACTTTACACTTCCTTCTGTTATATATTATCACATCGTGCTACTTAGGTATCACCTCTTGGCTTGAGCATCTATGAACTTGTGTTTTCTCCATCTCTGGATCCCCAGCACTGGGAAACCCAGGGTTGAATTGTTGGAATAATTGCTTTTAGGTCACATGCAAGCATTCTGTTCTTGACACCTCTCTCCCCCTACTTCACGTCAACCCACCACCTAGAGGAATTACATTAGAGCACGAGGAATAATCTTCGGGCTGAGCCTGTGTGTTGGAATAGTTGGCTTCTACAAAATAAATTCAATCTGCTTTCATTGCATCAAATGTTTACTGGGTGCCCACAGTGTTCCAGGACTTGGGTACATGGTGGTGAAGAGAACAGACACAGGTCCCGCCCATGCGGATGTCACTGATTATTAATCACCGTAATTGCTATAGATTATAAACTTAGGAGTAGCATTTCAGCTTTCAAACGCGTGTGATATTTTAAAGCCCTCTGGAGCAGAAATATACTAAGGGATACCCAGTGTCAAGAATTGTTCTTTTTCAAAGTGCATCCCTTGCTTCCTTACCCCTGGAGTCCCCCCACTTATGTGCATGGTGCCCTCTTGTCACCAGAAGGAGTTGGCACAGCAAGCTATGAGCTTAAGAAAAATTATTTGAAGAACCCTTCACAGAAATTTGACATCACAAGCTTTCTTCAGTCTGTTTACTCGATTTGGGGATATGTGCCAACTTCACGCTTGACCAGCCTTTCCTGTGTAATCCTGGGGTACGAGCTGGTAACACTCGAGTTTGTTCATGGAATCTTTCTGTAATTTTCACTCATGAGGCATCTACATCTTATATCCCTGGGTTATATTCAGGGCTTCAGTATAGTCTGGGGATGTCCCACCCAGGGTGGGGGCTTGTTTTTGTGAAAGCGTTGTGCTGGGTGATTTTCCTCTGGCTGGAGGAGTCCAGTGGTTGTGACACGTCTCTGGAGGGATTGAAATTAATTTTGTGGGGCATAGTTGAAGCTACCAGAGAATTCAGCAGTTCCCCAGTCGAGTCCTCCCTTGACAGGCAGGATACAGTGATAACCTCGGAGACATCCTGTTGCTTGTGGTGGACGTTTGTTGGGGCCTCTCGGTGTCTGCCCCAGCTTCTCATGCTGAGGGACTTTGACTTTTCCCCTGGGGCTTCGCCCCTCTCCATTCTCAGCTGCCCAGTTTGGGGGTGATGAACCCTCCTCTAGCTCCTGGGATGGGCCTGGACTGGCCTGAGCCGGCTGGAGAAGCCAGCAGTCACTTGCAGTGGTTGATTCAGAAATGGACATGAGACCTCCTTCTGGCCAATGGCAGAGGGTGAATCCTAGGATTTGTGGGGAGCTAGCAAAGAGACTCTTTCTCTTCTGCTGGATGTGAGGTCGGCTGGTGTTGGAGCCACTCTTGAGACCTCAAGGTGACTTCCTGGAGAGACTGCTAGGGACACTGGAGCTTGTGTGAATGTGGAGGGATGCAGAGTGGAGAGAGTGTGAAATCAGGTCCTCGATGAAGCTGGTGCAGCCTCGCCTGAAGCCTACCTCTTTGCCATCTGGTTAGGCAGACTGATAAAGCGCGCGTGCCCTTTGCCTGGCCTTTGCTTGAGTTAACTTGAGTTGGTTTTTCTGTCACTTGTAACTGAAGAGTTCCTAATGATAACTTTGCTAATACCCCAAGTGTCTTATACTTAAAATCAATTGGTCAAGGATCAATAATGGAATGGAACTTAGCCAACGACGGCCGTTATGAAAGCCCTGGGGCAGGACAGCTAAGATGTGGAAGTATCAGCGGGCTCTTTTTTCCCCTTTAAAGAGCAGCTACAGCAGGAATCTCAGGGAGGGTGACACTGCGGGGGTCGGGTAGCTGGGGTGCTGACCATGCCTGGTACAGGCCATGTTCCACTCTTTGGGGTCTGATCAGTTGCCTGGCAAAGAGCAGTTAGTCCATGTTTATTAAAGGGTGGCCTAAGGAAAGTCACCCTGAGAAGTCCTGGGTCACTCTCCCTAGGGTAGCACAGGGGACAAATTCTGAGTGTCAACATCACTTCACAGGTAATTAGAGATGGTGGAAATGTCTTCCAGCTCCACTAAACTGTCAGCCTCTAGAGCTACACGGGCCAGCACAGCGGCGGTAGCCACCAGTGGCCACTGAGAAATGTGGCTGGTCTGAGTTGAAATGTGCTGTGAGTGTAAATATACATGGGATTTTGAAGATGTAGTATGAAAAAAAAGGTAAAGTCTCTCACTCATAATCGTTGGTATTAATTACATGTTGAGACAATAATATTCTGATATATTGGGTTAAATAACATATACTATTACATTAATTTCACCTGTTGCCTTTTACTTTTAGTAGCGTGGACAATTTAACCCCACCTGGTGGCTCCCGTCACGTTTTTGTTGGGCGGTACCCCTCCTGAGGGCAGAGACAGCCTGTCATTCCCCTGTGCGGCAGTGCCTGACGCAGAGAGGGTTCCACATTGTTCTTCAGTGAACGAGCCGTGACTGAAACCTGCCATTGAGAGCAGCCGTCGGCAGACACCACAGCCTGTGTTTGCACGTGTTAGTGGCCATCCTGTAGACACTGTGTCCTGATGTGGTGAGGTCCTGGGTAAGGCCACACCCTGAGAGTGAAAGGCAAGTCTCCCCTGAGGAAGGTGACCATCCTGGAGTGAAAGTCCAGGGAAGAGGGGGACATCAGGCAGGAAAGGGGCCTTGGAAGCTGGAGAAGGGGGTCTTGTCCGTCCCTGGACCTCATCTCTTTGGATCTAGACAAAGAAACTTCTAGATATGCCTGAGGACACTTCTGGAGTGGGAAAAGGGAATGTGGCTTCTGCCCCACAAGCAGGCTAGAAGCAGGTTAGGGGACCCAGTGGGCCATGAGAGAGAGCTAACCCTCATGACCCGGATTGTCTGGGTGCGCGTCACTCTGTGTTGATGTCCTTGAGCAAAGCCTGATCCACATGTTGCTGTCTAGCCTCTACTGAGTGGGGTCTGCTGGTCTGGGCTGGGTGGAGCCGTGGTGGTCATAGCAGCAGAGCTGAGTGAGGCGTCCCCAGCAGAAAGAGAGGCCTGAGACCCCTGCCCCTCTATGTGTGGAGATGCTTGCTCCACGGACAACCTCAGAAGATCAGGTCTGATGCTTAGGGGAGTTGTCTTTCAAGCAGCACACCTCTGAGGTGTGTCTGGCAGGCCCACCCCACACTGGTGAGACCAGAAAGTGACCCCGTGGTGAGGAAAGACGTCCTCCAGTGTGGGTTTGCTCAGACTGCTTTGCTGAACGACCTCCAGGACTTGCCCAAACCCAGACTTCCATTGGCCCAATGCCAGGCGTCACTCGCAGGGTGTCCCCGACCCCGTCCCACTGGGCAGAGGGATGTCTTCTGTACCCTGTACCTACTTGGGTTACTGCATCTGTTGTATGCTGATGTATTTGTTAATGGCCCTGTCTCTTCTGCTACATGGCGTGCTTCTCGAGGGCACGGTCCGTCGTTGTACTCCCGGCCCTGGCACAATGGCTGACACATAGGAGGCATTCAAGTTATATTTTTTTAAAAAAAGCAAGTGGATGGTTAAGGTCATAGGCTTATGTGGACAGACATAGATGGACAGTGCTAGGCACTGGAATCAACAAGTGTAGTAAAGTGTTAGCACGTCTGGCACAGAGCAAACGCGTGTGTATGTTATATGTACATCTGCATAAACACGTATGCATTGATGACCTTATTGTCCTTAACGTTCTTGGTCTTCGGTTCTTTTTTATTTTTTAAAGTGAAAGATAACTTTTTTCTTTGCAGGGAAAGACTTGCCCTTCGCTAACATCTGTTGCTATCTTCCTCCTTTTTTCTTCCTTCCCCCCTCCCGCCAAAGCCCCAGTACGTGGTTGTGTATAGTTGTAAGTTCTTCTAGTTCTTCTGTGTGAGCCGCCGCCACAGGGAGGCTACTGACAGATGGATGGTGTGATTCTGCGCCCAGGAACAGAACCCGGGCTGCCGAAGCAGAGTGCACCGAACTTTAACCACTAGGCCATCAGGGCTGGCACAGTCTTCAGTTCTTGCTGGAGAAATGCTGCCTTCCTGCCTCACTGGGCTAGCAGTGAGGAGACCCTGTGTGTTTATACATTTTCCTTGCCCAGGCCTGAGATGAGGATGGCGAGGGCTGAGTCCAGGGCTCTGCAGCTGCTGCAGACTGAGGTTGGGTTTGCAGTTGAGCACAAGCAGGTGCTTCGCTCTCTGGGTAGCTGCATCTGCCTGCTTTTTAAAGCTTGGTGTAGACAAATGCATGCCCCAAGTCACTACGTGATCCTGGGAACTGCAAAGCCAAGGAATTCCCCATATCGTACTCCCAAAAGAGGCATCAGATTTTCATCATTTTTCTGGCTTCCCCACAGCCCCAAAGGAGCTCAAATGGACTGATGGCACAGGAATGATCTTTTAGGGAGAAATGATTTGGACAATGTTATTGACTTTTATCAAGGTCCTGTAAATTTTCAGATCGACAGTGTGGCCATTCCCACAATTTTCCACAGTAGAGCTGGGAGTGATCAGTTTTAGTTGTTTGGGGGTTCTTGAGAAATCAGTGCCAGCTATTTATTTTAGAAGTAGTTTTCAAGATTAGACGTTTTCTGCAAATTATCCATGAAGTAAACAATTCACTGTAGCTTGTTAGGAAAATCAGAATGAAGGTGGCACTGAATGGCACCAGAAACTCCAGAAGTTGTGAGTGAGAGTCTGGGGCTGACTTTCCAAGGAGGGCTGTTGAAACTCACAGCTTTCAGGTTCACTGGGACCTTCACGGAATCAAGAGCTTTAAGGATGACACTAAGAAAGATTGACAGTTTAATAAGGAACTGGCATTGATTCTCAAAATCAAATTGAGCACTGCTGTCATTTTTTTATCCATGCCAAAGGCCTCAAATCAGCCCTATGCCCCAAATTCATTTTAGAGGTCCATTCTTCTCTTGCCAAAGACTGTCCATCTTCTTTGATTTGGTGTTTTAGCCTCTGTCCATTTCTCATTCAATCTGTCAGTTTCTAACTTTATAACTGGGTGGGCTGAATCCCATTGAGAAATCTCAACAACATCACTTTCTGGAATAAATAACCTGTTTCCTGATCTCTGACTTACAGCCTCAGAATCTTCCTTGTAAACTGACATTGTTTTGATCCCCTTCTGACACTCTTCTCTCTTCTCCGTGGAGTACGTGGTCTGCTGCTAAGCCCAGTGCCTCCAAGAAGAATTTCCCTCCTTTCTGGTTTTGGTTACTGTGTAGCGCCTGTTTCTTTCTTAGATCTCAAGCATCAAGCACACTTTCCAGGATGCAGGACTTGGTAATTCATCAGTTTTTAGCAGCAGCCCAAGAATTTCAGCACTCTTTTTTTTTTTTTTAAGGAAATATTGTATTATCCTCTCTCTGTGACTCTTTACAGTTTTCTGCTTGTCGCATGACTAGTCATGCATGACTAGAACTGGAAGAAGTTTACTCTGTATAGAGTCTTTATTTTTCACTCTTCTTTGTCCTCCTTGATGCTCCCATCTCCCCTAAACCCTCACCCTTTTGTTTTGGAATTATCAAACTACATATATTCATTTTTGAGAACTACAGATTGGGGACGAATTCTACACTTTCTTTCCTGGTTCTCTCCATGTATGGTGTGAGTGAGAATGGTTGTGTGTGTTTTCAGGTGGTTAGTGGTCTGGTGTAATGGAATTGATCGGAATCTACACTTGTGCAGTTGTTAGTTACACGACTGGACTGGAGCCAGCGACTGCCTCTCTGAGCCTGTTTCCACAGCCACAAACTGAGGATAATGGTATTTATCTCTTGGGATTATTCTGAGGTTTACATTAGCTTCATACTAGCAAATACCTGGGAGAAGCGAGGCCATCAATAACGTTAGATCTTTTCACCTCTTGTCTTAATGGTGTATTCATAAGAAGCCTTTAGATGAAATGTAGCTACACAATGGTAAAAGAAGACTCCAGTCTTTAGAGAAATGATTACTTTCTGAAATCTGCAAACTTTTGATTACTGAGTTGAAATAAAATGAAAAAGAGGCCAGATATTTTAGATGTTTTTATGGAGTTTTCAAAACATTTTGGATTTAGCTGTGCTACATAAATTAAAATTTTAAATTAAAATAAAATTAGAAATGGAATTTTTAGGAAAATTTCAAATGTTTAGACAAAATGCCAAACTATATACCATTTTGCAAGTTTGAAAATTTTAAAAGACCTACACTTACACCAAATTGGTCAGAATCATTTTGGAGGGCTAAGGTTCACTTCAGGGGTATCTGCAAATTTTCACTGCATATGAAAAACAAGGGCTAGCAAAGTGTTGATAACACACTTCTTATTACAAAAGAAGAGTTGTATCAAACCATCTTTGACTATAGTATTTGTCCACAGCATAAGGAGAATCACTCACTCACCCTGTCACCTGCAGTCTCAGCTGCTATCCACTTGGTGTCTGTACCTGACGTGATAATGTCAGACAGCCACGCCCTGGTGTGAAGGGATCAGGAACTGCTGGCGTTTTGCTATCCATGATTTGCATCAGATGCTTAAAGAAGGTTCATCCATTCTACCCAGGGGCAGTTTGTATGGCCTTGAAATTTATGCATTTGTGAGGACCTATTTATGACAAAGAATACAGAATTAGATCCAGGGCCTTGAAAGGGCCCAGTGAGTGAAGGGCCCTGTGGTTCAGGCTCCAGCAGTCTCTCGACCAGAGCAGCGTGACACATGGAGGAGCTGCGTCCTAGACTGACGGGGAGTCGGGTTTCAGAGCTCGTGATGGTTGGTCCCTCATCTCCAGTGGCTGAGCAGTTGTCAGAAAACCAGGAATTGCAAAAGATGAATTTGAGAATGAACACCAAGATGTTTTCTAATTATAATTTGTGTTTCATTACACTGTGCAAAATGTCAATGCTGAAATCATTTTTAAGCTAATGAAAATGCCAAGAACTGCTACATAATTTGCTTTCTATGTGCAATTTATCATACTTGTGTAGATGCATTTTTAGTGCCACATGTGGTCTTTTAAAGTAACTTGTAAACTGCACGTAACACAATGGGATGTCTCACTGGGGATCATGATTTTGGGGCTCATCATGATTTCTAAACTGCTGGAAATGTTTTTGTAGAGGGTGGAGCATAATTGTTCCTGTGAGTTCTTATATTAGCATAAGTGTCAAAAGGATGATTTTTTAAATTTCTGTTCAAACTCAGGTTTGGGAATTTATTATTTGGCTATTTTAATCTTCATGCTTAAATTGGTATGTCAACTATCATCAAAGTCTTTGGACTATTTTAATAATTTAAATGGGGTATTTCCCTTTTCAAGTATTCCTTGAATACAGTCATATGTGGATTCTAGAGTCTGAAGATTCAGGTTTATTTTGAGCATCCTCACAGGATTTAGGAATAGCATTCCTTTTTCTTTTTATACGTTTTCCTGGTGGAACACCTTGCTCCATGCCCTGAAACGGTTAATTTGGCCCTGGGAGCAGCACAGGCCCCGTTTCCAGAGGACTGCAGGAGAGGCTGCCCCTCTTCTCTCTCCCTTTGGCATCTCTCCCTTTGGCGCTCTGCTTGCCTGGATTCTATGGAACGACAGCTTGTTCCAAACCCCTGCTCCCCTGTGTTGCTTGCAGGCTGCCTGCTTACAACCATTGTAATGTACAATTAGTGCCGAAGCACATGCAGATAAAGTGAGAATCATTGTAAAAGCACTAAACAGAGCAAATAACATTTCAGGCTGGATTTCATCCCGAATACCTGGCGCTCTGAAGCAGGAAGGTACAGCAACCCAGAACCAGGAAGACAGCCCTCTGCAGCTGTGGAGGATTGGAGCTGCACGTGAAACACATACAACCACAATATCAAATGCAGACGTTCATCCAGGCTGCACGCAGAGTGTGTAAATACTGTAGCTTTGAAGCTAGAAAGGGTTGGGACAGAAAAGTAAGCCTTTTAGTTTTAATGTAGCATTAAAACGGTTCTTCTGGCCTAAGGACGGCAAGAGAGATGCTCAGATGTTCAGCTGGAAAGAGTGAAGCCCTCACGAGGTTGGGACCCTAGGGTCTTGGATGGGACTTTAAACCAGGGAGCTGAGCTACCATCTTGATCTTGGCTTGGCTGTTTACATCTCTAGGCATCAGTTTCCTCTTTAAAAAATGTGAATAAAAATACTGACTTGCATTGCTGAGCAGCTTCTACTAAGCATCCTGGAATGATCTTTCCCGATGAATCAGAATCCACCAGGAGGCATTTCCTGGGGGGGAGACGCCATTGCTGCTTTTCTAACTAACAAGTTCAGTCTAAATATAGTCATAGCTGAGAGTTAAGTGCTTACTCTGAAGTGGGACTGAGGTTTGGAGAGGGCCAGTCACTTCCCCAAGGTCACACAGGCACACAGAGCCTGGGGTTGAACCTGCTCCTTCTGAGTCTGATTTAAGGATGCTTAGGGGGCTCCCCAACCAGTTCTCCTCCTTCCCTCGGCTTCCTGGAGGCTGTCATCACAGGGGGTGCCTTTGGTCAGCCCCTTGAGGGAGCCTGGAGCCCCTTGAGGTACTTCAGCCTCTCCCTCCCTCTTCAAGCTTCTGAAGGTGAGAGGTGTGATAAGCCCAGGATTGGGGGTCAGTCAGGTAGAAAGAGCAGAACAACTTTCTGTGCTCAGAGGAGAGGGCCGAATTTCTCCAGGTGGATCCAAGCACCTTGTTTTCCTAGAGACCCAGAACTTCAGAAGGAGTGTGAGGCAGTGCTCAGGGCTGCTACAGAGTAAATAGGTCGTGGTCTTTCTTCCCTTTTTCGTACCCTTGATAAGCAGTGTGCAGAGCTGAGAGCTGAGGATTTATTAATTACATTTTCCAGATGGAATGGCAGCCTGAGGGGTGGTTTTCTACCTAAAATAGACACCAAAAATGCAGAGATGCCCAAGACCTCATAACCGACCTCAACGTTTTCATCTTTGCAGCTAAGCTGGAAAAGACTGACAAGTTGGAGGCAACTGTTCCTTTTCTGAGAGGCTGGTTTTATATTATGGAGGAAATCGTTCTTTATGAAAAATTTCCAGCCTCAAAACTTTAATTTTTACGTAATTCAATCACAAAGCTGAATTATATTAACAACTTACTATTGCATTTATATCACAATTTTTAACCAAGCTCAGTAAGAGTGAGATGAGGATGGCGTCCTTCATTTTGATGGAGAAATTGAAATTCGGCATGATATTGGGAACTTGAATGCACAGAGGGGCATCTTTGCCCAGACAGATTTTTCTAACCTGTAAGTTAGATCTGACTTTAGCACACTGTGTATTTATACCCAAAGTAAATGGAGCTATTTTGCAAAGCTTATGTGTGTGTGCGTATGTGTGTTTTGCATCCTTTCTAATCTCCTAATAAAGCTTTTGAACTTGAGAAAACAAACCCCTGGCCTCCAAAGGTTGCTGGAAGCTATTGTTTCTGTTTGCTGAACGTGAAGATGGCTAACCCTCCAACACATCACGTTGTGTGTGCTTCTCCTGTGGCATTAGGGTATTAGTCTGCAGCACAATATACACTTATCACCCCTTTTTCCAGTTTTCATGGTGTGTATTTTAATAGTGGAAGGGTATTTGCTGATGATTAAGAAGGAAAATAGAAGGAGAAAAGTTCTTATTACACAAAATGATTCTTTGGTAGCATTAAGAGGATTCTCTGGAGCTTAATTGGAAAAAAACCCAAACAGGAGGTAAATGTCCTAGATGTTTACAGGTTAAACATTCCATAAGTGGCTTGGAAATCAGCCCTTCCTGGCTTCTCGAGGTGGCTAACTGCTGGAGCATCGAAACCGTTTGAGCAACTTCATTTTCTTCGGGGAGTGACACTCATGACAGATAACTTACCCTGGCAGAAGTATCACGGTGGGACTCAGCATAATTTGCTGATATGATATCAAAAATAGCATTAAGGTAATTACATTTTGCACTTGTAATATTTCACAGGCAATAACACAGTAGAAAATTGTACTTTTTTTTCTGGTAACCTGGTCATGTAAAACTTTTTTTTTGATGGAACTGCAGTGAAGCTGACGCATTCGGTGGCTTGTTGCTTCTTAAATGTGTGATCCATTCATAAATGCATAAACTTAGTCATTAGTCCAGCCATTCGACCAGGGTCAAAGGCTGCGAGTGGGGAGTGGGAACTCTTCAGGGGGTGTGGTGAAAGGTATCTTCTTAATTGTAGTAGCAGAGAGAGGAGAAGGAGTAAGAACCTCCTTTGCCAGGGCCATCCTTTTATGGTAGGAACACTGTTTGAAGAGGCCAAAGACATGGTCTCCAGCTCTCTTTCTGATCCTTGCTGTGTGACCTTATGCACATTGTGGAACCTCTCTGAGCTACTGCTTCAAAGAACAGCGCTGGATGGACTGATCATTAGCAGACCATCCCAGTTGTCATATCCATATTCTAGAATGAATTCAAAATTTTCAATTTATTTGTTTATTTATTTACTTTGCAAAACATTTTCAGGGTCTTTTTTTAAAATTCTGAGTTTTATTTCACCATAGAGGTAGATTTTCTTTTAACCAAGGGAGCATCTTAGCCCTCTCAATATGGGAGCTTATGCTGTGTTTTTTTGGGCTGTTGAAATTCTGGCAATGGCTTCTGGTGAAAAACGTTACTGATCTAACTTCACCAAAGAAGCCCCCACCTTGTTGTTCCAGGTGGACTGGGCAAGAAGCTCAAATGCTGCCACTTTCTTAAACCACACATGTCACCATTTTCTCATCCGAGCATTCATTTGGTGAAAATTCATTGAGCAACTATTAGTGCTGTGCTGGTTTCTGAGCACACAGCTGCGAACAAGGCAGCCCACTCACAACAGACATTGTTCATTGCGAGAAACGGAAATCCACTCATTAAAGCTAATCAAGGGAATCTGTCAGAGGGACACCTGGGCAGGAAGTAGAGCTGGGTGTTATGGACTGGAACGAAGGCTTGACAGCTTTCAGGACCCAGGGAGCTTCTCTCTCCATCTCTCTTTCTTTCTTCCTGGGACTGCATGTCTTTCATCACAGCTGCCCATCTCCTTCATCCTGTCTTTGCAGACCGTCTTCTCTCCACACTCATCTACTTGCACACAGGACCCACGGCTAGCCCATGTGACAACTTTGTGCAGATTAGGAGAAGGTGTCCCTTCCAGGGCACACAGCTTGGTGAGCTGGGTTTCAGTGCTCACTTGCCCCTCAGTTGGGTGCCCTAGTACATGATGGCCCTCCTTGCAAATGATGGCCTTATCCTGGCAAACCCAAAATGGTGTCAGCTCCCAATTCCACGTGACCTTCTAGCTAGGCTCCCCACAGGTAAATGACCATGTCTCCATGAACCAAATTCAACTTACTCAGAGAGAGAAGCTAGTTGGGCCAGGAGTCCATTCTTCATCCAATCCAATGTGTCTAGAGGGGTGAGAAGCAGACCCACAATAAACAGGGTTCTGGGAGGAGATGCTGTACATCTCTTGGAAGCACACCTCTGCCTGGCGCATTCCTTAGAGGGGAGCGCCGAATCAGAGGCACCTGTGTGGACGCTACATGTAACTGAGTCCTGATCTTGCCCCTAAATCACTTAGACCTGATGGTTTTGGAAGAGCCAGACGTTGCATGATGATGATGGCTGTGCTCTGTTCAGTGTCAGAAAACTTTAGGGTCTGCTGTGAAAGGAGACAGGGAAGGTCATTATATAGTGATAAAAGGTCAATATTTTCCACCTTCTGCTCCTGTAATCTCATTTGAGACTGCGACTCCTGCCTTGGGCTTTCAATGTTGTCCCCTTTCCATACACAGAAGTTCTCACCGATCACCAAGACACAGGAAGCAGGGACATAAGTCATAGAGGAAGGACTCTGTGTTTGTTGAAATGCAGCTCTCAAAAATCTCTGTGCTGCACCACAGTATCCTGTAAATGTGGGAGATGCTCCTGTGAAAAGTGCAGGCATTCATCAGCATATCCTTTACCCCTGCCAAAGACAAGGTTTTTAGATGGTGGTCTTTTTAAAGGCCTATTTTAGTTGCTGAAAAGTAACTTAGAAGATTCTGTCTGGGAAGTGTTATTTCATTATACTGTGAGTTGTGTCAGAGCATATTGCAAGATATCTGATATTTTTATCTAAAAAAGAAATAAAAAGAAAGGACCAAGAAATGGTTGATTCATGTAGACTTTGCCCCAGAGAAGTGGGCCGGGGTCAAGATGGTTCAGTGAGTTCATGCTTTGGCCCAATACCTTTGCTCCAAATACACAATAATGGGGGATAAAGTATTAAAGTAGAAAACCAAAAGTGTATAAGAGGCCTGGCTCAGAAATAAGATAATTCTCTGGACAAAAAAATGCAACATGAAGGAGACTGAATCGTTGGACTTGCTGACTCTGGGTCTGCAAATCAACAAGAGGATTTGGAGGTCCACCTCTGAGGGGTTAAAAAGATTCACAGTGGTTGCTGGGCCACACTCACTGCTTCTTAGAGCTGGGAGCTGGGATGTGGCTCCTTTGTTGTGCAAGGGCTAATAGTGCTGACCACTGTCTGGGGCTATGGCAGTGTCTCACCCTCAGGACTGTCAACACTTGGGGCCAGATGATTCTTCGTGTGGGTTGCTCTGTGCACTGTAGGATGTTCAGCAACATCTCTGGCCTTCACCCACCAGATGCTAGTAATAGCAAACACCTCCCTCCAGTTGTGACAACCAAAAATGTCTCCAGACCTTGCCAGCTGTGTCCTGGGGGAAAAATCAGCCCTGGTTGAGAACCTCTGGGCTATAAAAATGATAGAAGTTGGAGAACACAGAGCCTCTCAAGTAGAAATTTAACCAAATTGCCCATTGCCTTGTGACTGGATCTATGTTTTCCCAATAATACTTGGGACAGGAGCCCTGAAATACCATAAAAAGATCTGATTGGGGGTAGCCTGCATGGAGGTAATTACAAAGCTGTCAAACAAGGGAAGTTGAGCAAGCAATGAAGGGCAAAACAAACCAATAAATGAAAGAAGAACAAATTAGAAATCTTGGAAATAAAAATTATAGTCACCGAACCAAAAAAGTAATAGGATAAACTCTAGGTTATACACAGTTGAAGAAAGGATTAGTGAATTAGAAGATGGCGATGAGGAAATAATTCAGAATGTGGAACTAACAGGGAGGATATTTTAATAGAATGAAACATAAAAAAAAGTTCAGAGACATGGAGGATAGATCAAGGACTACAACATAGGAAATAGTAGAGAAACAGTATCTGACAAGAAATTGAAGGAAGACTTGAGCTCCTTAGGTTCAAAGTGCATGCCAAATTCCAAGCAGTAAATATAAAGAAAAATTCACAGCTGGACACATCATAGTAAAACTGCAATGTGTAAAGTATAATTTCTTAGCAATACTAAAGGCCAGCAGACACTGAAGTAATATGTTCAAAGTGTTGAGGGACATTAACTGTCAACCTAGAATTTTTCTACCCAGCAAAACTATCATTCTAGAGAGGGGGTTGCAAACTTTTTCTGAAAGGGCCAGATAGTAAATATTTTAGGCTTTGGGTCCATATGGTCATTTTCACATGCTAACATCTGTGTCACATTTGGGAGGAAGATAGAAATACTGAGTAATTTGAGACTTTGCGTACATATACAGTTAAGTGGCTGGGTTAAAGTATTAAGGATAACCGTTAGAAGAATAGAAATACAATCTATTGCTTTTAAACCATCAGAATAATTATATTATTCTATATTTCATAATTCAGAGGAATTATAAAAAACTTCATCAATTTAAAAGAAGTCAGAAAAAGAAAGGAAATAAGCTAAGAAAATGGATTAGCCAACAGAAAAAACAAAATAAGGCAGAAAACAATTCAGTAATCACAAGAAATGTACCTAACTTATTAAATGACAAAGATGATCATACTGGCTCAAAACAAAAAATAAAATAGCACAAAGTTCAGCTAGATTTTGCCCCCAAATTTTAAAGGATTGTCTATCATAAATTGCATTAAAAGGGAAGGACTTTCAGATTATTCCTCCGTTTCTAGCTAATGTCCAGTTCCTACGAAAGATTTAACATCCTATGGTTAGATAAATTCATCTAGTCCTTTCCCTGACCTGATAGCTCAAAACTGAGAGAATTAGATTAGAAGACACCTAAGGTCTTTTCAACTCTAAGTTCCAAGATTTAATGCTTTCCCGGATGTGACATCTTTGTGGGCAGAGCCCTGTGCTGGCATTCTGGAGAAGCGAGGAAACAGTGGATACTACTGTCCGCTTGACAGAGGCTGGCCTTGTCTCTTGGCCATTTAACATTTCAAGTGTGGTCTCAATTGTCGCGTTGTCACCGGCCTAGGTTGAGGAGCCTTTTGCAGATGGACAGATGATCGTTATTACCCTCTGCTCATAGGCAGCGTGGAGATTGACCTGCAAGACAGGAGAGGGGTTTTCACTCCTAATATGTTATGAAAGTTTGATCAGAGTGGGGATTTTCTGTCATGGGTGATTAGTATCAGCTCAGATTAATATTCACTTTCCCTAATTCAGTATGAAAAGTGACAAGATAAGAACACTTTTCTTTGAGATGGAGAGAGAATGCAAAATGATGCCACTCACAAGGTCCAGTGTCTCCTTTCCGAAAGATGGGAGGCTTCCCCCACCCCATTTATTCTTTTCCAGAAAAGCTTTGCCCCCTTTTTTTATTGTAGATTTTTTCCAGCTTTGTTGAGATGTATTTGACAGAAAACATTGTGTAACTTTCAGGTGTACAATGGGATGATTTGATACACATATATATTGCTAAATGATCACCACGGCAAGGTTAGTTAACAAGTCCATCACCTCACATAGTTAGAATTGTTTTGTAGCGAGAACTTTTAAGACCTGCACTCTCAGCACCTGTCAGATATACAATACTGTAAACTGTGGTGCCGTGCTGTACACTACATCCCCAGAACTTACTTGTCTTATGACGGTAAGTTTGCACCTTTGACCACCTTCACCAGTTCCCCCCAGCCCTCCCCTGGCAACCATCAATCTGCTCTCTATTTCTATGAGTTCAGTTTTTTTAGATTCTGCATATAAGTGAGATCATATAGGATTTGTCTTTCTCTGTAGGACTTAGCACAATGCTCTCAAGGTCCATCCGTGTTGTTGCAAATGACAAGATTTCCTTCTATCTTATGGCTTAATACTATTCCACATTTTCTTTATCCATTCATCTGTCAGTGGACATTTAGGTTGTTTCCATATTTCGGCTATTGTAAACAATGCTGCAATGTACACGGGGATGCATATATCTTTTCAAGTTAGTGTTTCCATTTTCTTCAGATAAATACCCAGAAACGGAATTGCTGGATCATATGGTAGTTCCATTTAAAGATTTTTGAGGAACCTCTGTTTGGGAGGAAGACAAATCCTCTACCCACTCTAGGTCCTTCTGGCTGGGCTATGAATTAAATTGACATGAGACAGAATAATAGGATCAAATCAAACAAAGCTTTATAATATGTATACATGGGAGAGACTCAGGAAAACTGAGCAACTCACCAAAATGGCGGAGCTCTCATCTTAAACACCATCTTCAGCTAAAGATAAAGGAGGATGTTGGGGGTAGTGGTTTGGGACTTCAAAGAGGAGGAAGGCAATTCACATGGAAATGGAAAAGCAAATGCTTGGTAAACAGAACTTTGATAAGGATGGGTTTAGCAAGGACCCTCACAGTCTGCTGATACCTAGAGT
Organism: Tapirus indicus; assembly: GCA_031878705.1. Lineage (NCBI taxonomy): Eukaryota > Metazoa > Chordata > Mammalia > Perissodactyla > Tapiridae > Tapirus > Tapirus indicus. Next base: position 720,899 of record CM062924.1, read on the forward strand.
TATCTATGGTGATGGCCCATCCTGGGGACAGGCCTTTTATCTTAAGTTCTTTTAGGCAGTTAGGGGGAAGGGCAAAGTTTCTTTCAGAGTCTTTTGTTCTTAAAAATAATCAAGCCAAGGCAAAGAGACACATTTTGGGGTGGCCAATTCTGATCCCGCACACCTCCATATTGTTTTCCATGATGGCTGCACCAATTTACAATTCCACCATCAGGGCAAAAGGGTTTCCTTTTCTCCACATCCTTGCCAACACTTGTTATCTCTTATCTTTTTGATGATAGCCATTCTAAGAAGTGTGAGGTGATATCTTATTGTGGTTTTGATTTGCATTTCCCTGATGATTAGTGATGTTGAGCACCTTTTCATGTACATGTTGGCCATTTGTATGTCTTCTTTGGAAAAATGTCTATTCAGATCCTTGCTCATTTTTTAATCAATTGTTTTTTTGCTATTGAGTTGTTTGAGTTCTTTATATATTTTGCATATTAACTCCTTACTAGATATGTGGTTTGCAGATATTTTATCCATTGCATGGATTGCTTTTTTATTTTGTTGACTGGATTTTTTTTGCTGTGCAGAAACTTTTTAGTTTGATATAGTCCCATGTGTTTATTTTTGCTTTTGTTGTGTGTGATTTAGGTGTCATATCTATGAAATCATTGCCAAGACCAATGTCAAGGAACTTTTTCCCTGTTTTCTTTCAGGAGTTTTATGGTTTCAGGTCTTACATTTAAGTCTGTAATCCACTCTGTGTTAATTTTTGTGTATGGTGTAAGATACTGGTCCAGTTTCATTCTTTTGCATGTGAATATCCAGTTTTTCCAACACCATTTATTGAAGAGACTGCCTTTTCCCATTGACTATTCTTGGCTCCTTGTCAGTATTGGTTGGAATATGCATGGATTTATTTTGAGCTCTTGATTCTGTTCCATTGATCTATGTGCCTGTTTTTATGCCAATATCATACTGTTTTGATTACTATAGCTTTGTAATATTGTTTGAAATCAGAAAGTGTGATGCCTCTACCTTTGTTCTTTCTCAAGATCACTTTGTCTATTCAGGGTCTTTGGTGGTTTCACATGAATTTTAGGATTGTTTTATTCTATTGCTGTGAAAAATGCCATTGGAATTTTGATAAGGATTACATTGAATCTATAGATGGCTTTGGGCAGTATTGACATCGTAACAATATTAACTCTTCCAATCCATGAACATAGGATCTTTTTCCATTTATCTGTGTCTTCTTCAATTTCTTTCATCAATGTTTTAGTGTATAGATCTTTTACCTCCTTGGTTAAATTTATCCCTAAGTATTTTATTGTTTTTGATGCTATAGTAAATGAAATTGCTTTCCTGACTTTTTTTTCCTGATAGTTCATTTGTTAGTGTATAGAAACACAACTGATTTTGTGTGCTAATTTTTGTATCTGGCAACTTTACCGAATTCCTTTATTAGTTCTAATTTATGTTGTTAATCTTTTCTGTTTTTTCCCCTATTTTCTGTTTCATTTATTTCTGCTCTAATCTTTATTATTTCCTTCTTTCTGCAACCTTCATCTTAGTTTGTTCTTGTTCTTCTAGTTCCTGGAGGTATAAAATTAGGTTGTTTATTTGAGATCTTTCTTTTTATTTAAACTTCCCTCAGAACTGCCTTTGCTGCACCCAGTAAGTTTTGATATGTTGTGTTTTCATTTTCATTTGTCTCAAGATATTTTTTTATTTCCTTTTTAATTTCTCCTTTGATCCATTAGTTGTTCAGGAGTGTGTTGTTTAATTTCCATGTATTTGTGAACTTTCTCACTTTCCTCCTGTTGTTCATTTCTAGTTTCATACCATTTCATACTGTACTTGTGGTCAGAAAAGATACCTGATATAGTTTCTATCTTCTTGAATTTGTTGAGACTTGTTTTGTGGCCTAATACGTGATCTATCCTAGAAAATGTTCCATGTATGCTTCAGAAGAATGTGTATTCAGCTGCCATTACATGGAGTGTTCTATATATGTTGTTAGGTCCATTTGGTCTATAATGTTGTTCAAATCTACTGTTTCCTTATTGATTCTCTGTGTGGATGATGAATCCACTGTTGAGAGTGTGGTATTAAAGTCCTCAACTATTATTGTATTGCTGTTTATTTCTCCTTTTAGTTCTGTTAGTATTTGCTTTATATATTTAGGTGCTCTGATGTTGGGTGCATAAATATTTACAATTGTGATATACTCTGAATAGATTGATAGATAGATAGATAGATTCAACATTTTTAGCTTAAAGTCTATTTTGTCTGGTATAAGTATAGCTACCCCTGCTCTTTTTCGGTTACCATTTGCTTGAACTATCTTTTTCCGTCCCTTCACTCTCAGTCTATGTGTTTCCTTAAAGCTAAAGTGAGTCTCTTGTGGGCAGCATATCATTGGATCTTGTGTGTGTGTGTGTGTTTTTTTTTACCCATTCAGCCATTTTATGTTTTTTGATTGGAGAATTTAATTCATTTACCTTTAAAGTAATTATCGATCGGCAAGAACGTACTATTGCCATTTTGTTAATTGTTTTCTGACTGTTTTGTAGGTCCTTGGTTCCTTGCTTTTTCTCTTCCTGTCTTCCTTTGTGATTTGATGGGTTTTTTTGTGGTTGTGTGCTTCAATCTCTTTATCATAATCTTTTGTGTGTCTTCTAAAGATTTTTCCTGTGTGGTCACCATGAGGCTGACATAAATTATATTTATAAAGTCCTATTTTAAGCTGATAACAACTTAACTTCAATAGCATACAGAAACTTTGTACTTTTACTTCTCTCCCTCTCATATTTTAGGTTATTGATGTAACACTTACATCTTTTTTTATACTGTGTATCCAACCACAAATTATTGTAGTTATTGTTGTTTTTAGTATGTTTAATATGGTTTTTAAAATACATTTGTTTTTTTAACTTTTAAACAATAATTGTAAATGAATTGTGCACCACCATTACAATATTAGAGATTCTGACTTTTGACTATATATTTACTATTACCAATGAGTTTTACACATTCCTATGTAATATGATGTTAATTAGCATCCTTTTATCTCAGCTTGAAGAACACCCTTTAGCATTTCTTGTAGGGCAGGTCTAGTGATGAAATCCCTCAGCTTTTGTTTGTTCAGAAAAGTCTTTATCCCTCCTTCATTTCTGAAGGACAGCTTTGCTGGGTATAGTATTCTTGATTGACAGCTTTTTTCTTTTAGTATTTTGAATATATCATCCCACTTTCTCCTGGCCTGCAAAGTTTCTGTTGAGACAACTGTTGATAGTCTAATGGGGGCTCCTTTATATGTGACAAGTTGCTCTTCACTTGCTGTTTTCAAAATTCTCTCTTTGTCTTTGACTTTTGGCAGTTTAATTATAACATGTCTCTGTTATAGCGAGGCTCTGCAACCACTAGTGAGGGTCTGCAATCACCTCTGGTTGGCAAGGTCTCAGGCTGTGTTCCCTGCCAAGGTGGTGCCACTGGTTGGACCCCAAGATTGGGCAAGGCTATGGGCTGAGCTCCACAATCTCTCCTGATCAGGTGGGGGTGTCAGGGTGTACTACCTGACTGGATGGTGCTGCTGGCTGGACTTTGTGTTTAGATGGGGCTGCATGCAGGGCTTTGTGGTCAAATGCATCCTCAGGCTGTGTTCTGTGATGAAGCAGGGCTGCAGGCTGTGCCCCTAAGTTGGATGGGGCTGCATGCTCGACTTCACAATCAAGTAGGCTGCTGGCTGTGCTCCACTGTTGGGTAAGGTTGCTGGCCAGGCTCTTTGGTCAGGTGGGGTGTCCAGCTGTATGCTGTGGTTGGGTGGGGCTAGAGACTGCTCCACAGTTGGGTGGGGTCACTAGGTGGGCCCCCTGCTTGGGTGTGGCCACAGCCTATGTTCAGCAATTGGGCCAGGCTGTAGGCAAGGCTCTGCTGCAGGCCAGGGCTGTAGGCTGGGCTCCGAGGCTGTCCAGGGTCACCATTTAGGCGCCCTGGTTATGTGGGGCCAGAGGCTATACTGAACAGTTAGGCAGGGCTTCTGGCCTGGTTCCCTGCCCAAGTGGGGTGGTAGGATTGCTCTGCAGCTGCCGAGCTTCTCTGGCCAGGCTTCCTGGTTACGCAGGACTAGAGGCTATACTCAGCAGTTGGACAGGGCTAAGAATTTTCTTCCTTGCCTGGGTGGGGCCATAAAATGGGCTCCACAGCCAGTATGGCTCATTGGTTGAGGTCCCAAATCAGGCAGAACTGCCACCTGAGTTTTCTAGGCAGATGAGGCCATAGTTTGGCTCTGTAGATGGGCTGAGCCGCTGGCTGGGATCTCTGCTCAGGCACAACTGAAACCTGGAAAGCAGTCCACCAATCTGAGCACTGGCTGCTGTAGGCCCCACCCTCCTTCTCCATCTCTATCTGACCCCTAGTGGTGAAGCTCCACAGACTTCCCCAGTGACCCCGGGAGGTGAGACCTGTATGGGCTTCCTGGGAAGTATCCCACAACGCTGGGAGAATTGGATGTTTACCTCGGGTTCTCTTCTTCCCACTGGAGAAACTGTAGTCTCAGAGAGGCCCTCGGTGCAGTGTTGCACCTTCTGATGAGGTCTCTGTGTCCAGGGGCTTCTTCAGTCCCACCTCCTCGTTCTGGGATTTTCACAACCGTGTCTTGTCTGTGGATAGTTGCTAGCTGGTCTTCTTGCGAGGAGGACTGAAGTCGGGAACCGCCTATGTTACCATTTTGCTGAACATCACTCCTTTCCAGCCTTCTTTTTCTACCCTTGTAAAATTTCCTGAATTGGTTGAGGTATCCACCGCAAATCACAGAGGCCTGGAGGAGTTCCTCTACATTTCCATTCACAAGTTAATAGTAATAATATTGATATAGAACCACCATGTATTGAGTACTTACTGTGTGCCAGGCACTGGGCTAAATTTTTAGAACTAGTGACTCAATGAATTCCCTCCAACACCCCTATTATCCCAGTTTATGAATGTGGAAACTGAGGCTCAGAGGTGTGGCTTACCCTGGCTCACCCAGCCAGCAAGCAGCAGTGCAGGACCCCAACTCAGCAGGTAGGCCTGGGATTCAACTATGCAGAGCACTGTTGCCCCTGCTGTGCATGAGAAGACTGTAATGTTTTTAAGGATCTTGTAGGCTCTAGACCAGGATTTCTCAACCTTTAGCAATATTGGCATTTTGGGCCAGATAATTCTTTGTTGTGAGGGCTGTCCATTGCCTTGTAGGATGTTTAGCAGCATCTCTGGCCTCTACCCACTAGCCGCCAGAAGCAGCTCACCGCCCCCCACCTAGGTTGTGAGAACCAAAACTGTCTCCAGAAATTGCCAGTGTCCCTGGGGGGCAAAGTCCTCCCTGGTTAAGAACCACTGCTCTAGACCAAGCTCTTCCACCCTCTGCTGGAGCGTCTCACACAGCCTGATGTAGGTCCCACTTCCTTCCTGCCTCTCGACGTTCGATGGGGGCTGTTGTTTGCAGAGATGGGAGTAATCCAAGTTTTGTTTCCGCTGAGGGTGGGTTTCCTGCGTCCTGAGCTTTTGCTGTGATAAAGGCATGGGGCTTCTCCCGGCCCAGTAAAAGTGAACGACTCTCTCGTGTCTCCTAGAAGTTACGTGGGGCGGTCTGCCCAGCTTCTCCTCCCTGGGAACAGCATGACATGCCCAAGTCAGCTGTGTGTCTGGCCATAGCTGAGGGCCCAGGGTAGATCTCTTACTCCAACTGTGCCGGTCAGTTCTGTCTCCCGGGAAGTTGGCAATGGAACCAGGGTGAGTCTCTCCTGGGGGCTCGAGCTGTGACCTGCAAACGTAGCAGCTCTGGTGGCTGTCCTCCTGCCCTGTGCACTAACTGGTGTAGGGCAGTGGTTCTCAAAGTCAGTGCCCAGACCAGCAGCAGAAGCAGCGCCTGGGAACTGGTGAGAAATGCAGATTCTCAGGCCCTTCCTCAGACCCATGACCTGGAAACCCTGAGAGTATGGCAGCAATCTGCACGTAGCAGGTCCTTCAGGTGACACTGACACACACTAAGTGGGTGCAGAGGGTGGGGAGACAGGGGAATGTGGCCCAGGGAGAGAGAGGGAACTCCGTGGACAGGACAACTTCCCTGTCCTCAGTTCCTTCCTTCCCGAGGCCCAGCTGTCTTCTGCCCTTGGCTTTGGTGAGATTCTATGTCCTAATAACAAAATATTATTTTTCATTTTGGACCTATTTTTTTCTCCCTTCAGTTGACTGAAGTCAGTTTCTTTTGCTTGCAACTAAAACATCCGTACTTCTTCACCTCACAACATGACTATATTCAATGCATGCAGAGAGGAAATGACATGGAGAATATCACCCCAGCTGCTCAGGAAAAGACGGTAATTTTATCAAGTGCTTTTGGAAATATTTAAAAGCTCCAGAGAAAATAACCCATGGTGTTTTTCTTATTATCAAGAGCAAGAATTTGTGTGTCTGTGTGCATGTCTACTTAAAGAAGCTTATCTACTAAAGAAAACTCTTTTTTCTCCTTTTACCTCTCTTTATATTTTTTATTCTTCAATGCTGAAGGCTTGGTGTTTTCTTGACTTTTCTCTCACCTGTTTGTCCTCGGTCACCTAGAGTTAAGGTAAATCTCGGTCACTGACAAATACTTATCAGAGGGCTACAGTGTACCAGGTGTTCATGCCGTCAGTTGTGGTTCCCAGACAATCTCCCCTCGGAGAACGTTGGTTCTGTAGGAGAGAATGCACTGCTCTCACGGCTGTGTGTTACCATACAGCGTGGTAAGTCCAGAGTCAGTCTGTGTGCAGCGTTCGCAGGAAACCCGGAAGGAAGAGTGATGAACCTTCAGGGTGGGGAAGTTCTGGGAAAAGGGGACGGAGAGGTTCTGGTCAGGTAAGGCTTCGGGAGAAGTCTCACCTGAGTTAGACTGGGAAATGTGATTAGGTGTCCACAGACAGAAAGGGCAAGGGAAAGAGAGTGTTCAGTTCGTGGTTTGAAAGCATCCCAAGGAAAGAATTTTGTTTTACTGCTCACCCCGTTCTTGATTCTGACTGACTTGGAAGGCTACAGTGTTATAGAAACATTGAAAATCAGGTAGACTTTTCTAATTTCTTAAAGCCTCTGGAAACTGTCTCCCTTGCAGCACTGGCAGCTCCCCTTCCTGGACATAATTTATTAACTGGACTTTCAACATGACGTGGCTGAACATAACTGGCCTTTTAAAGTCATCCTTGTAAGGAGAATAGACTGTATGTTGGTTTATCCTCGACTAGAAGAAAAATAAAAAGTATGAAGGGGAAAAATTCCCTATTAAGTTTTATAATTACAATATGAAAATTCAGTTAATTTCTTTTATCACAGTGAGTCATTAACGACTAAAGTAGGCTCCCAGCCTTTTGTTTCCGGAACAATCCCCTAGAGGCTCGGTGTCCGTCATCCGGATGGGCCTGATTACAGTGGGAGCCTCTGTCTTCAGATTGCTGCTCTCCCTCATTAGCATTACGTTATCTTGCTCCTCAGACTGATTTCTAATTTTTATGCTTGCAGTTATAAATGATTTACAGGGACATTCATCGCCGACCTGTCCTGAGTCATTAAATTCACCTAGGTTGAATGGTCCAATGTGCACCTGAAATTAACCAAATCAGTGACGTTATCTTGCTGGATTTTTCAGGGCTTTAGAAGAGACTCCTTTCTCCCTCTCAACTCTCTGGCTTAATGGGAAAGTATTTTTAATTGATAAAAGAGGTAATTAGCCATGGCTAAGAGGCGCACACTAATTGTGCAGTATATCTTCAGAGTTAGTTTGGCGTGTTTCTGGAGTAGACGGGAAGATGACCCCAGTACAGACCTGGCTGCAGTCACAGGGGGCCACTTTGAATATGCTTTCTCCTTCAATCGAGTCCAGGAAAAGAACTGCTCTTACATTTATTGGGCACCTACTGTGTGCCAGAAATGTTCTGTTTTCTGTTGTTTGATGTGAGGAAAGGCAGCTTCCTCAGGCTGGCTCAGATGAAAGGGAGGCAGATCTCACGCAGTCTAAGGAAGGAGGAACCCAGGCAGGCTCCTCCACGCTCTTGCCCTACCATCCAGGAGCCTTGTTACGGTCTTCACTCTGCTTCTCTCTTCCTCACAGCGGCTGTTTACTCAAAGCTCTGTTTTTCTTGACTGGCTTCCTATGCTCGTCTGTTTTGTGCTTGGGCCCAAATAGCCGTTCCAACACCATCCACACAGGGCTTCCACCTCAAGCAGCCAGCACTGGGCTGGCAACAGCACCTACCCTTCTTGGTTGAAATTCTCTGTAGAACATCTGCGGTTTCTTATCAGCTGGTGGCTTTTCTGCCCTTGGGTCAGGAATATGTCCCCTGTCTGCTGTGGCCAGAAGGGACAGGAGTTGTGGGCTCAACAAGTAGAGTGGGGATGGTAATATCTGTTTGGTGCAGCTTTAAAACAGGTGCTAGCCTTCCCATTTTCCAGATGAGGAAACTGAGTCTAATGGAGCCTGAGTTATTTGTTAGAGGTCACAGGGCTGGTAGTGTCAGAAGCAGGACTTAGGGACAAGGTGCTGACTCCATTCATCTGCTCCCACTTGATGTGCTGGCTCTGCAACATCCGTTCTGTTGGTTACACAAGAGCCAGGCTGAGTGCTAGTTATTTGGTGAGGAGCCCAGTGACCACCTGGGCAGTGTAGACAATATCACCTTGTTCCATTCTCTTACTTCTTTCTGTGTCTGTTCAGGGACATTGAAATAGCACATCCCACCATCCAAAAATCAGAGATGAAAGAGGAGATATCTGATCACATCTTGAACTTTGGAAACAGACCAAAGACAATCTGGTTGAAGGGCCATAAAAGACATCTGCAGGGCTTGATGTGAACCCCGATAAGAGAGGGGACCAGAAATGAGCACTGTTCTCACTGCCAGAGGATGCAGACATGTGCCTCCACGTACCAGCTCTGATCTTACTAGCCGGATGACTTTGGGCAAATTACTTAACCTTCTGACCCTCTGTTTCCTCATCTGTAAAATGAGGATGATATAGTTACAAAAATTAGGTGAGGTGGTGTGTGTACCAACAAGAACAGCCCCTCACACAATAGCGATCCAGTGACTGTTAATTCTTCCCTCCCTCACTGTCCTGTTAGGACACCAAGGGCCTGGCCTCTTAATAATGGTAGCCTTAATGTTAGCAGTTGCTCTGGGTCTGAGAATCCCCTGGAAAGTTCTGTGAGTCGAGGGACTTTATCTTTTATCTTTCCAGCACCCTTCCACTCCTTTGGTAACAGCACCCCTCACATGGTGGGCAGTGACCTTTCCTCCATGTGGTTCTGAGAGCATGCCAATCCAGCACCACACCGGACCTGCACGGTCCTCACTCCCGTCTGCCTGGCCTCACAGACTGGACCAGAGATGAGCATGTGACTGGAGGTGGACCAGGCAGAACTGTTCAGAGGTTGGCCGGCTGGAGCTCTCTCCCTCTGGGGAGTGTTAAGCCGGGATGCTTAGTTTTGTGTTGTCTCAGTCATGTCTTCTGCTTGCTGCAGGAGCAGAGAGAAGCAGAGTTAGAGAGAAAGCAGGACTGAGCTAATTTTTGAGAACATTGCTTCAATCCTGAACGTCCCAAGGCCACTCTTAAACTTCCTAGTTACATGAGCCAATAAATTCTTTTCTGCTTAAGCCTTTGAGCTGACTTTCTATCACATGCAACTGGGAAGGGCCCTGAGGAAAACAGGGACTCAGTTTCCCCTAGTCAGGTGCTTGGATGAGGCATGGTTCTGGTCCTAGTGGTGACCTCTCTCAGCTGCAACCATTCGGCCATCGGAGGCCACGAGGCCCCTTGTAGAAGTGGTTCCGCTACAGTGACGTTCCATTTTCTCTCGCTCTTCCGGGAAGTGGGAAGGAGCCCTAAGGCCCACTCATACCCTCGTCCTTCCTTACCTCCCACACTGTAACATCAGGACAAATGCAGTGTACCCTAGGATCCACTAGCACCATCCCAGCTGTGGCCTGGCATGTCCTATTAGTCTCTGACTGGACACCACTTGAAAAGCATGCTCCATTTCCTGTCACCAAACCACCTAATTGGGTTATAGATATTTGCACTCACAACTTCTTCATCATTACAGACTGTCATTGATGAGACACAATGTGCTTCCTGTTGCAGCCCTGACACAGGAAATCCCCCATCCCCACCTCTGTGTCCAAATGTTTGCTCTCAGCCGCATCTAAAATCTGTACCTACGCAGCACAGCCTCCCCCTTCTCCTCCTGTAGGCCTGTCTGGCCTTCACCTAGGTGTTAGCTCGTCTGGAATTCCTCCAAGCCTCCTCTAGCCCATTTCCAAACTGAGCCTCATTTACAACCTCTTTGTGTTCTTCTGAACCAAGTGCACAGCCTCAAGGGATGGAGACTTTGGAGTCAAATAGGCTTGTGTTTGGATTTCAGTGCCATCAATCCCTGGTTATGGGACTCTGGACAAGCCTCAGCTTTCTCATCTATAAAATGGACATGTACTAGGGTTCCCAGGCAGGCCTGCGAGGAGATTCTAATACCTAGGCTTGTGATGTTTGGCAACAGCCCGTTCCTCCTGGATCTGTTACTACTCATATATTTCCAGTGGAGTCCTACCTCCTCTCTAATTCTCTGCTTCCTTGCCTCTGGGAAACCATTGTCTCCTGGTTTTCCTCACGCTTCTTGGACCCCTTGGTCTCATGTCTCCTGGAGCTTCCTTCTTCGTGTGCCCTTAAGCTGGGTTCTCCCAGAAGCAGATCTTGAAACAATGGTTTGAGTGCAAGTGGTCTCTTTGGGGGGTGATCCTAGGACACGCTAGTAGAGCAGCAGTGAGACAGGGAAGTGCAGGAAGCCAGTGCAGAGAGTATTACTGAGGAGGTCACTGCTGTGGACAGCTGGGGCTCCCTCCCACTGAGACCTCTCTGAGGTGGACCCTGCAGGGCGAGGAAGCTAGGAGATTTATCCTCTGACTCCCATCTATCCTTGGCTGAGGGCTATTAACCCTGGCGTTTCTGCCTACACCAAGCTTGACTTGAGAGAAAGCTCCAGAAGGAGAGCTTCAGTAGGATGCCATTGGCACATTGGAGACAGTGAGTGCTGAGCAGACATGCGCAGGGCCCTTAGGGCACCCACCACAGCCCCTAAGTGCAGGTTTGCCCTCTGCTCATGCTCGGTGTGCTCCATGTGCAGTCCCACATGCTTCGTGACTCCAGCACCCAGCTGTGGACTGGTAACTCCCAAATCTCTTTCCCCAGCCACACCCTCTTCCTCGGTTCCAGGACTCTATTTCCCACTGCACACGGAGCTTCTCTACCTGGTTTCCACAGGTTTCTGAAGGAAACACTTGTCACCCTTATCTTCCTTCCCCAGCCCGAACGAGTCATTCCTTTTATAGTCTCATTCTTGGTGGATGACATCACCCTCTTCATTCTCCCAAGCTAGAAATTTCAGAGTCAGCTTTTTGGAACAGCCCTGTGATTAGTCTTCTGCCGTCAAATCCTCCAACCCATCCTCGGTTTAGCTGCCAGAACTGTTTCATACAATCTGTTCACACCACTTTCCTTTAAAAATTGTCTGTCATCTGTTATAGAAGACATCTTTTGAGGTGTCTGTCTTGCTCCTATTGACCCTAGTAACCTGTAACCTGTATTCACAACAGTGGGCCTGCAGCAGCCACCTCATCCCTGAGACTGTCCCCAGTGCCACTGTCACAGTTAAGTGGACAAGTTGCACCAGTCAGATTCTCCCAGGATTTCACATTGGAACTAAAAGTTCTTGAATAGAGAAGTGTAACTTGAGCTAGGGGTGACAGTATTTCTTTTGCCAAACTGACTGAAAAGACAGAAAACTGGTCTGCAGAGAAAGAAGGAAGAAGCTGTGATGGACATGTTTTGACTACCCAGTGTCTGTGTGGGAAATCACCCTTCTCTCATTCTCAGCCCATGTGGTCCAGGTGGGGCTGGCAGCTACCACGAACTTTGCTCCCTTGGCTACAGCCATTCGTTCAGGGTTGGACACATGACCCAGGCTGGGCCAGTCAGAGTGCTCTGCTCCCCGGCTTCAGTGATTGGTTCAGGAGCGGGTCCACGACCCAACCAGGCTAAGCAGCTGTCCCCTGAACTTCAGCTGGAACTTTCTGACAAGAGACTCTCTTTTGACTGTGCTCCCTTAGCTCTACAGATGACTTACAGATAAGAGTGGCCTCTTTGCCTCACTTGAGGACAGGCTTCTTGAAAACAAAGCCAACACGGAAGAAAGCAGAGTGAAATGGAGAGTGAGAGGGTCCTGATCGTGTCCTTCAACCCCTGCATCTCGTTGTTCCCGAAGTTGTATTTACTCCTAGATTCCCCACTTTTTTTATCGTTAACATATACATAACAAGATTTACCATTTTAACTATTTTTAAGTGTTCAGTTCAGTGACATTAAGTCCATTCACATTGTTGTGCAGCCATTGCCACCATCCATCTCCAGAACTTTCCCATCTTCCCAAACTGAAACCTTTAAACAACAACTCCTCATCCTCCTCCCCCATCCCTGGGCCCCCACCACTCTGTGTTCTGTCTCTATGAATTTGACAACTCTAGGGACTCATAGAAGTGGAACCAAACAATATTTGTCCTTTTGTGAGGGGCTTATTTCACATGGCAGATGTCTTCAAGATTCATCTATGTTGTAGCATGTGCCCAGACTTCCCACTTTTGAGAGCCAATACACTCCCTATTTGGCTTGAACCATTTTGAGTAATACTTCTGTCATGTATGACCAAAAGAATCCTGGTAACCATAAAATAGATTGGAGAGGAAACAAAACCCAAGACAAAGGTAGAGGAGAGTTCCTTTCGCTTTCCAGACCTGACTGCATGAAGCCCTCGAGGTCTCTGAAGAAGAGGACCATCTCTCTCTCAAGCTGATTCATTTCTGCCGAAAGGAAAGAGTTGTAACCAACACGCCCTCATCCCTCTAGGACAACGCCTGAACTTCTCCAGAGGAGGACAAAGGGCCCCATCTTCAGGTGCTAGACTCCCCACTCAGATCCTAGTCTTAATTCTCACTGAAGCTCTCCCCCTTAAATAATACAGCTTTCTTGTGCCTCTCCGCCTTGTGCTATCCTGTATGCCTAGAATGTCTTTCTTTTCCTAGGTGGAGAACTCCTACATAGCCTTCAAGACCCTGCTCAAGTGTTACCTCCTCTCTGTAGGCTTCTCTGACTCCTTTTTCATTCTCCCAGGCCACTGACACCTTGTATTGCAACTGTTTGTAGCTTTCTTAGTCCTTGGATGAAGAGCTCCAAGAGGGCATGGGTTGTATTTGCTTCTTTATATCCTCGGGCCCAGCACAGTTGCTGCAAGTGACTTTTTGTTGAATACATGAACATAAAAAATTACTTGATCAGCCTCAAAACTTGATATTCAGTGCAGTGAGGGCTTTAAAAAATAGTTTATCCTCTAAGTAGGTTAAATATGTTCCCTGAAACCTTTTTAAAAATTATTACTTTCACTATTAATAAAATTTCAGAGTGAACCCTCAGCCCAGTACAGACATATTTGGCAGAAGTTTCCAAGAGTGGAAACTGAGATTAATGAGACTTGACCATCTTTGGTCAGATGTGGAGTAGCATTTTCCGTGGCCTGACTTGTACTTTGTATTAAGTCTTCTTTTTAAGGATATGGGATATGCCATGCGGGTCACTTGCTTATTATGTTGGATGATTCCTTAAAGCTTATACTCCTGGGTGAATTCAAGAAATGACGGGTCAGGATGTCATGTAAAAATTCACCTTCATTGCTGCTGCATTTTGTCTTCCTTTCCTTGCTCCCTGCGTCTGTCTCCCACGGATGTATTTAAAATACATATGCGCTAAACAATGCATTTTGTTATTATGTGGCCTTCTCCACAGATTGCTTTAGATTTAAGCTTTTGGTTCCTATGGAACTTGTAAAACCCTCTCAGTCCCTTCTGGCCTACTGTGGCTTTTGAAAGAATAGAAGATCTGTTGTCATTTGAAGAGTGCCATGTCTTTGACTTTTTTCACCCAGTGGTCTTAAGGTTCATAAGTACAGACTATTTTCCTGAAATTTCTCTGTATACCTAATTCTTTTTTTCTCACAAAAGTAGTTTTTATGATTTTGGTAGTATAACTTGCTCATTTTGGACAATTTGGAAAATTCAGAAAATGATAAAGAAGAAAAGGATCATCATTAATAATCTCACAATCCGAGATGGATTTTGTAAAGATATTTGTTATTGTATCATTTGAAAAATAATTATATTATTTTTTAAAACAGCTTTATTGAGCTTAACTAACATAAAATAAGCTGCACATATTTAAAGGGTACAATTTGATGAGTTTTGGCATATTTGCACAGCCGTGAACCGTCCCTGCAATAAAGATAATGACCATCACCCCCGAAGTTTCCTGGCACCCTGGGTACCCCTCCCTCTCACCACCCCACGAGGGGACCACTCATCTTCTTTCTTCCACTAGAGATCAGTGTGCATTTTCTGGCAGTTTATGTAAGTGGAATCATAAAGTATGTAGGGTTTTTTTTGCCTGGCTTCTTTCACTGAGCATAATTATTTTGCGTGTCATCCATGTTGTCATATGTGTGTGCTCATTCCTCTTTATTATGAGCAATATTCTAAGCATGGATGTGCACACTTGGTTTGTGGACTTGTGGACCGACATTTGGGTTGTTCCCAGTTAGTACAAATACAGCTGCTGTGAGTATTCCTGCACTTTCATTTCTCCTGAGTAGGTGCCTAAGGGTGGGATAGCTGGGTCATATGGTAGTTGTATTTTTGACTTTTTTTAGGAAACTGCCAAAGTATTTTCCAAAGCAGTTGTGTTGTTTTGCATTCCTATCAGCAACATATGAGAGCTCCAGTCCTCCACATCCTTGTCAACACTTGGCACAGTCCATCTTTTTAATTTCAGCCATTCTTGTGGGTGTGCAATGGGTATCTCATTGTGGTTTAATTTGCATTTCCCTAATGACTAATGATATTGAACCTCTTTTCATGTTCTTATTGCCTTTCATATATCTTTGGTGAAATGTCTATTCAAATATTTGCACATTTTAAAATTGTATTATATGTCTCTTATTGTTGAGTTGTAAGTGTACTTTATATATTCTAGATCCAATTCCTTGTTGGATAGGTTTGTTCAATATCTTATCCTAGTCTGTGGCTTGGAGATTTTTTTCTTTCTTTTTTTTTTTGTGAGGAAGACCAGCCCTGAGCTAACATCTGTTGCCAATCCTCCTCTTTCTGCTGAGGAAGACCGGCCCTGGGCCAACATCCATGCCCATCTTCTTCCACTTTATATGGGACGCCGCCACAGCATGGCTGACAAGCAGTGCATCGGCGAGCACCCAGGATCCGAACCAGCGAACCCCGGGCTGCCAAGCGGGAACCAAACCGCTGTGCCACTGGGCCGGCCCCTTTTTTCATTTTTTTAATGGTAGGTTTTGAAGAGTAAAAGTATTAATTTTGGTGAAGTCCAATTTATTGATTTTTTCCTTGATAGCTTGTACTTTTTGTGTCCTATTTAAGAAAATCTTTGCTAAACCCCAAACCACTAAGATTTTCTCATATGCTTTCTTCTGTATGTCTTTTGAGTTTTAGCTCTTAAATTTTGATTTATGGTCCATTTTTAGTTAATTTTTTATATGATGTGAGGTATGGATCCAGGTTCACTTTTTTGCATATGGTTCTCCAGTTCCAGCATTTTGAATAATCTTGTGTCATCTGTTGGTACATGTGTTGGGATGACTCGGTCTCTCTGCTGAGCCATTGAATAGTTATGTGCCTTTTACAGTCTTTGACTTTCTGCATCTCGGTTCAATAATCTGTAAAGTGGGGGTGATAGTTATTGGCCCCGTCTGCCTGACAGGGTTGTTACAGAGATCAACTTGAGATAAGTAGCATCATTCATGATTGTTTTTCTCTGAAAGGTTGGAAAGTTGGAGGTCAGCCTCGATTCCTCCCCCACCATCATTCCCACATTCAGGCACCTCTTCTGTGTTTCCTGACTCTGTCGTCTCCTCATGACTCTGTCCCACTGTCCTGGGAAGGACAGACTCTTGGCTCATCTAGACTGTTGCAACATCCTATAACGGGTCTGCTGCTTCCAGGCTCGCTGCCCTCAGACCTGACCTCTCTGCTGCCTCCAGGGTGGCCACCAAGTCTCGTTGGTCATGTTACCTTCTGCTGACCCCATGTCATCTGCAGGGTCAAGTCCAAACTTTAGGTCTTGCATCCAGGCCCTCCATGCTCTGGTCCTGCTACCCCACTGGCCCCATCTCCCACTGCTCACTGCACATTTTACCTGCTGGAAAATGCTCCCTCCCTGCCCACTGACTCTCCCCACCCCCCCCAGACATGCACGCATGCACACGTGCACTTGCACACACAGGCACGCACACATGCATATGCGCACACAGACATGCACATGTGCACACACGTGTACTCACACTGGCATGCACATGCACACGTGCAGTCACACACAGGCACACGTGCACTCACACACAGACATGCACACACATGTGCACAGCACAACAGGCATGCGCATGTGCACATGCGCACACACAGGCGTGCACACATGTGCACACACAGGCATGCACACACGTGTGCACACACACACACAGACACCCTTGCTGTTGCTCACCTCCATGAGTCTCGACTCAGCTGTGAGATCTGCTCCTCCCTGTGTCTCCATTGTCCCAGCCTCTTGGTGCCCAGAGCATTGTCACACAGCTCTGATCACACTGCGTTGTGAGTGCCATTGTGTCTCTACCATTACAATGTATGCAGCTCAAGAAAAGGACTGTTACTTCATCCACCTTTATTTCTTGATATCCAGCATAGAGTCTGCCCAGAGTAGAACCAAAAGTTGTCTGAAGAACTAAACATGATGCCAGGAAAGCAATGATTATTTTTGCGAAGAACTATAGCAGTTTAGTGCAGAAGTGGCTCTTGGAAGTCGTCCCGGTCAGCACCTCCTCATCTAGATTGAGAACCGGTGATGACAGACACTTTCCAGGCTTGTCTCCAGGCTGAGGGAAAGGCAAGGGGGAGGCTGGAGCTACTCTAAGGTCTTCACCTTTGTCTCGGCGCAGATCGTCGGGCTTCAACTCAGGAGGCAGGAGGGGATGGGAGGTTATCAAGGACAGTGTCTGAGGATGAGACCAAGACAATCCTCGTATCTCCCCACAAACTGCTTGTTAAAAGGAAAAAATGAAAACTACACGGCAGATGCATGAGACTGTGAATGTCCTTACTGCCACTTAACTGGACAGTTAAAAATGGTTGAAATAGTAAATTTTCTGTTGTGTATATTGTACCACAGTGAAAAAAAAATAGGCAGGGGAAAAACTATACAGTAGAAAAACTGGACAGTAAACACCTTAATTAAGTGATAAAAATTAATGTCACCAGTAAAGGGCAGATGAACATGATGGGCCTCTGGATATGATTGTGAGCAGGGCCCCCAGTGCACACATGGGGTTCCAGCGATGATGCACGGCCTCACCCCTAGTGAGGAGTCACGGGCAGACCCACGGGAGGCTCAGGCTGCATAGTGCCTGGCTTGTATTCCTCGGAAAAATCAGTGTCGTAGGAGATAAGACTGAAGTGCCATTCCAGATTCAAGGATGACAACTAAACATCATACGCTATCCTGGATTAGATCCTCCAGGAAAAAGAAGTTTATTTTTTTCTTTTCCTTTTTTAAAAAATAAAGCATGTTATTGGGACAACTGGTAAACTTGGAATATAAACTGCAGATTAGATAAAAGTATGAGATCAATGTCAAATTTCCTGACTATACTGTGGTTATGGAAGAGACTGTCCTTGTTTTTATGAAACACACACTGAAATATTTAGGGCAGAGTGGCATGGTGTGTACAACCTACTCTCACACAGTTCAGAAGTAATGAAAGTCAATGATGGAGCAAATGTGGAAACGTGTTGAAGATGGATGACTCCGTATAAAAAAAATACAGTCCTTTGTACTAGTCTTGCAAACTTTTCGGTAACTTTGAAAGTATTTCAAAACAAAAAGAAAATCCTTAAATTGCCTTGGGATTGATTCAATAAATGTTTTTCATCCATACAAAGGCATACTTGGCAGTCATTAAAAATAATGATAAGAAATATATTTATTGGCGTGGAAACAAGTTTAAAATATATCATTGATTCAAGACAGCAAGTTGCAGTATGATCTCCGTTTTATTCAGAACAAAACAAAAATCTCCTTTTCTAAAAAACAGTCGGGAAAGATGTGTACTAAAATGTTAATTCTGGTTACCTCTGAGTTATGGAACAAAGGATGAATTAAATTTTCTGCTTTTTGTTTATCTATATTTTCTACTTTTTCTACAGTGTGCGTGCATTAATTATGTAATAAAAATTGATTATTTAAAAATCATGAAGAAACAAATGACAAAAAAGCTTTAAAGCCTCCCAAGGGCATGGACCGATGTTGGGGACACTCTGAGCTGGGGTACCTGCCGTCTTTAGTAACCTCTTTCTGGAGCAGAAGCTCGAAGTTCTTTCAACTTCTGACATCATACCGTGGTGATGAAAGAAGGAAAACTCATGTTCTCTGTCCTGTCTTCCCCACTTTGCCTTCTCTGGATCCAGAGTCCCCGGGGAGTTGTTTCTGGTATGTCTGGTGTTCTACATTGTCCTCCCTGGTTTTAAGTGTTTTCTGGTCAAATTAAGACAGGTGTTTAAACTGCTGCTCCTCACCGTGTCCTGGAATTTTCCAGTAGTTGCATGATCCTGGATTCCAGGGACCTCGCTGACCGCCGTGAGTGTGGGAAGCTTCACCCACCCTCCTACACTTCCACTCCTGCTTTCTCAGCAGGCCCAGGAATGATGGCTGCGTCCCTGGCCTGCTTAATTCTGAGGGATGGAAAAACCAGTAGTCCCTTTCCAGGGGTGCTTTCTCTGACCCCCTCACTCAGGGAGCGAGTACAGCAGAGGCAGGACGCACGGCAGTGGGATTTCGCTAGTGTGCAGACCCAGAGTTCCTCTCAGCGTCGTCTCTAACGCCTGTTCCGCTTCTGGACGTCCAAAAAAATCAGATCATCTGCCATATTTACCCTTTAAGACTGTGTTTTCCTGTTAATTGAGCATAATGTCATTGTCCTCTTATTTTTATTCAAAATGTTTTAATGAATTTGTTTCTTGTCCTTCATTTTTTGGTCTTGAATTCTTCCTCAGACCCTTTAACATTCAGTGTCTGAACACACATTTAGAGACTTTGCTTGTTATACATTGTGCCTCTTGAGACATGTTGGATTTTCTTGTCATTTTGACACTGATTTCCCAGAATGAACTTCCTGGGAGAACACTGTTGCACAGAAATTGTTCTGCTCTGACAGCAGATGATTTTCATTAGTTTTGCTCACTTTGCAGACCCAGTGCACGCACTCTGAAAAGTGCAGTAGCAATGAGCTGCAGCCAGCGGGGCCTGGGCATTTTCCTAATGTGAGCTATTGCCAGCTCATTATATTAGCTTCTTGTATTTGGAGGCAGGCAACCTGGTTTAGAAAGACCATTTTTGTTCTTTTTTATGTTGTCAACTGGTAAGCTGGCAGTTGACAATTGGCATGTCAATTCTATGGTTATAACAATGTCAGTGGGCATGCTGGCAAACCTAGCATGGGGTAAAGTCTTGTCTAGATATTCACTCAGTCACGAATCTTGTTCAACTTTAGTTCTAAGAAATCTTTCTTGTGCCAAAATGTGCTAAAAAGCAACATGAAGCTAACCATAGGAAAACTCAATATTCTTCAGGGCATGGTTGTTCAAAACGTGAGGTTCTCAGAAAATAGTTCTTCCCATTTTTACCTTAGCTGCCTCCCGGCCCTTTCGGAAGCAAAACAGCTTAAGTTTACAGCTAAATTCATTTGTCTGTGTGGTCATTTCCCTGAGTTTGGAAGGATATTCCTCTTGAAGTTCTTGAAGAACCTGGACCTAAAATTATACTCCAGGAGAGTGGGACGAGGTCACAGGCGCAGCCACGCAGAGCCATGGGCAGCCCGGAGAAACCGCCCTGCAGCCAAGGATGTGGAGTTGCTGTGCAGAACCCGGGTTTCATTAACAGCCTCAAGACTAGAAGGGGTTGGTGGAGGCATCTGATTTGTCTGTAAGTGCTTTACTATCAAATGCTGACCTTTGTGAAAGGAGGAAGCCAGCCAGGAAGGCCCAGCTATGGTCCTTTGAGCCCCTTCTCAAATATCTGGAAGCTATTCCCCCGTCCAGCCACAGGGGCTCACTGGGCTCCCACTTGCTCTGTCTGGGTCAGGCTCCCTTGTTGTGGCGTCTCACACAACCGTAGCCCTCTCCTCCGAGCCCTCGCCCTGTCTGTACTGATGTACCATTACTGTCTCTCGGGGATTAAGTGTCAGCTCCACCAGAGAAGAGATCCCATCACAGCCATATCACCAGCACCAAAGCCAGCGATATAGTTAAGTTAGTAAAACTCAGATGAAGTCTGGACTGATTTACCAGTTTCTGCTGACGAGGTCTTAGCTCCACAAATGGGTATGCTTGCATCATTGCCACAAAGGGACCAGGCAAGACTTCCCTTGTACCTCCTGAGTAAACTCCTGTCTGTTATGACAATGCAGTACACATTAGTCAGATTCTGCAGTATTCACTATGCAAATTACATTGGCTCAAACTTACCCTGGCTCAATTGCTGGACCCGTCCTCTCTTCCCTTTAGAGCATCCCTCAGCTCTTCCTTGAAGTTCCTAAAGTATAGCTGTCACCACGCCTCACCCGTCCTGTTCTTTCTGCTCTGCTCACCTGGTTCTCGTGTCCACTGCTCTTGAAACCACCTGAAGGAACAATATGGTGGCCTTTGTCCATAGTCCCCTGTGAGATCACCAGTGTCCACACCCTGGTTGGTTACCAGGGTCCTGACATAAGGGATCTTCTCAAAATAAAGGAAAAGTTTGGCCCAAAGACAAGTGTAAGTCTCCACCCCTAGAGACCAAAACTGTTTACAAAATTCAAAAAACAAACAACAATAACAACAAAAATCTTTAATTTCCAGAAATCAGCCAGGACATATAAAATATGAATTGCTTATTTAAATGTCACAAAAGTCCCATCAGGTCTGTGTTATTACCTCCACTTTAGAGACGAGAAGACTGAGGCTCTGGGACATTGACTTGTTGAAGTCGCACAGCAGCAGGGCCGTGATGACTTCAGCTCTTAGCTCATTTTCTACACTGCAGGCCGACGTCATTGGAAATGGCTGACATGGGGACTTGCATGCAATTAATTTCAATTAGGCCAGAATCATTCTGAGAGGGCAGTAGCCAAACAGGCTTGACTGAAGATGCATATCTGAATAAAGACACACAGAGTATGTTCCCAAGTGTACTTCTCACTTGATCATACTCCCATTTAAGGTCTTTTCCCAGGTCTATATTCTAAACGTATGTATTTCTCCTGGTAACCACAGAACCTACTGTCCCCCGAGGCAGGGCCCCATGCAGACCCCAAGGCCTGAGTTCCTGTCAGCAGCTCGTGAGACCCAGCACAGTCCTGGGTCTTGCTGCCAGGCTTGTGCTTATTCTTAGTTTTGGGGAGTGTGGGGACGGACTTCCTGCCAGAGTCCTGCTCTGGCATTCCAGGTGGCCGGCCACAAGCTGTGGCCCATCTTATGCTATTTATAGCGAGTGACAAAAATAGCCTCACCCCTCTGAAAGGTGTATCTGTGCCACATGCCCACTGGCCTCCCAGCGTCTGACAGGAGCTTCCCCCCAGACCTCGGGAGGCGACAGGGCTGTGTCCTCACCAGACCCAGAGGCACTGTGCCCTTCGCGTGCACACGCCTCCTGTTCCGGGGTACCCAGGGCCTGGGGAGCCACTGAGGCAGGGCCTCGGCACTGGGGTTGAGGCAGAACCTGATGCCAAACCCAAGGAAGGAGGCGGAAGCTTGGGGAGAGGGGAGTAAGGTCAGACAGAGCTCAGCTGTTGGAGTTGAGTACAAAGTCAGGGTGAGGTCATGAGCGTTGCTGGTCTGGTTCTAAGCTGTGAATGCCTGAGACCCATTGGTCCCCAATCTTGGGCTGGGGCCAAGTCTGGGGTGGGAGGTTAATGGACCCAGCTGAAGGAGCTGGAGGGACCATGCAGTGTAGACAGATCCTACCCCTTTCTAGTGGCTTGCAACTTACTTCATCTTTTTGGCTATTTCTTATCCAAGGGGGCAGCCCTAGAGGAGCAACTCCGACACCAGGTGTGTGCATCGGAATCCCCCGGGAGCCTGTTCAAGCCAGGATGCCAGGGCCCCTCCTTGCAGATTGACGCAGGGGGTCTGGGAGGATACTGGGGATCTGGACATTTCACAGGCTCCCCAGGGGATTCTTATCCACACAGTGTTGGTGAACCAGACGCTTTATTCGTCCTTTGTTGCATCCTAAGGAATCATCGGTTGGGAGCTTATTCAAAGACAGTTTTTCCTGTGTAAGGTGAAACCCTGGGCTCAAGTTCACCTCCTTCTGTCTTCTCCACTAGGCTGTCCCTCTCTCTCCCACGGTCTGATTACCATCTCTCCCAGAGATCACAACTGGGGGCCAGAAAGACAAATCCAGGCAGGCCACACATGAGCTTTATGTAGTCTGCCCAGTATTTTTTAAAAGTCTGGATTTGTGTGGGGTCAGACTGGGCATCTGCTTTCCAGCCCACCCGGACCCCCCACACCTGAGCGTCTTACACCAGCCGGCCTCAACCCTTTACAATACCTGCCTAGACCCGAGTTTACATCTAAGTCCATCTCTCCACTCCTGTCGCCAGCCCAGACCTCTTTCTGAGCATCAGACCCAGATGCCTCTTGAAGAGAGAATGCAGTCGTGTACTTAATGGAAGGGCTGGCATGTAGTGCAGGGCTAAAGAAATGTCATTAGTGAGGTTGTTACAACCCCGGTGCGCTCCTCAGCTCCTCGCCTCGACCTCCTCACAGCAGTTTGTCACTTCCCTCACCTTCAC
The DNA here is from genome assembly GCA_031878705.1 of Tapirus indicus. Lineage (NCBI taxonomy): Eukaryota > Metazoa > Chordata > Mammalia > Perissodactyla > Tapiridae > Tapirus > Tapirus indicus. The sequence continues at coordinate 743,895 of CM062924.1, forward strand.
CCTAGCCTCTCCTCCTCCACGTTCCCTGTCTCCACAAACCAAGTCATCAAGAAGTTGCCCAGACTGGGAGCCGACCCAGGCTCTTTTGTCTCCTTCATTCTGATTTATCATCAGACCTTATGCAAAAACTCTCTCGATTCCATCCAGTTTTCTCCATCTCCACTGTCGCGACCCTAGTCCAAGCCACCAGCATCTTTGTAGGACTGTGTAGTTGCCAATTATTCTCCTGCAGACCTGATTGTTCTGTCTAACCTCTTGTTCAATCAAAGCCACAATGTTCCTTCACCTTAACAAACTTGATCTTGCCTCTCCCCTGCATACAACTCATTTAATGGCCTCCCATTGCCCCAGGATAAAATCCAAATTCTTTAACAAGACCCTCCCCAGTCGAGACCCCACTCCTCCCTGGCAGCCTGTGTTCCAGCCATCCAGGGCTTGTGTTACCTCTGGGCTGTGCCCTCCTGTCTCTGGACCCCCACATGTGCTGTCACTCCTGGAAGACTTCCCTCTACGGTTCACTTGAATAGTTCCTACATTTTCCTCGTGTCTCTCAGAAGGTCTTCCCTGACACCAAAGACCAAGTCAGGCCCTCTGCCAAGAGCTTGCAGAGCCCCTCAGTTTCCCTAGCGTGGCGTTTGTCACACTGCATCCTGGCCACGTCCACTCTAGACCAAGGCTGCAGGAGGGCAGGGACTATCGTGTGCAGCGTAGTCATTGGCCCTCTTCCCTGCCTGGCACTTGCTTGGAGCAGAGTGGTGCAGAGTAGAGGAAGGAAGGGAGAGGAGAAGAAGAAGGAAAGAGGAACCAGAAGAAACACAACTAGCGCCTTCATCCTGCAAAGAGGGGATGAGAGCCGACCCCCCCCAACCCCCAACATGGAGAATTCTCTCCTCCTTGGTGGTGTAGCTCCGTGTCTAGTGTGTGGAGGTGTGGAGGGAAGGAACTCATTCCAAGAACTTCTTGACCAAGACCATAACCAAAGGTGTGAGCAGCCAGAGAACTACTGCTTTTGTAACAAGCTTCAAGCAATGAGGTGGCTTTTCAGAGTGTGGACACGTATACAAACTCTGATAAAAATTAAAACCTGAAAAAATGAAACAATTGAAAAATTCTCACTGAGTACCCTGTTGTTACCACCAAGCAAATCAGATGGGTCATGAACTTGTAAATAGGAGGTCTGTTGTCCAAATGCAACACTTAGAGAAAAGGTAATTCTTAAAGTCACAGAAAAGCTTAAAGAAAATGCAATTCATCCACTGCACAGAAATGTAGATTTTGGCTTCACCATCTAAGAAGCCAGAATGGGGGAGAAAATGTGAACTTTGGGCCCAGAGAGCCACCACTTAGTGCACATGTGCCTTTGGGAAATTTACTCAGCCTTCGTGCTTTACTTTCTTTCCTGTGAAATGGGAAAAATGAGATCCACCTTGCAGGGGGGTTTTGAAGGCTGAATAGAAAATGCAAAGCACCTCACACAGCCCTGGCTACCAGGTGCTCCCAGAAGGACGGCACTGCTCCTGAGTTTCAATTATTTAAGGGTGTGTGGCTGGGCTTGGACACAGGGAGCTCAGGAAATACTGTTCTCCCCGTGGGAAGAGGCCCTGTCTTTCCTGTCAGTGCCCGGAAAGAAGAGGAGGAGGTGGTGGAGAACAGGAGAGCAGTGGCCACAGAGAAGTGTGGGAGAGGCGAGGGAGAGACCCTGGTTCTCGCTAGATCTTGGGGTCACATGGAAGCACAAAGCTTTTCTTGCTGTTCCCTTTTCCCTCTCCTGGCAGCGGGCAGTGTTCATGAGGAAGGTCCCGCGGGGAGAGCAGCCAGAGGCAGGGTCCTGACGGGCAGAGGAGCCTGGTTTACCCAGCCTGCTCATCTCCCCAGTGCTTTTTTTAAAAATGAAATTCATATTCAGACATTTTGAAAAATAACATTTTTTTTTATTTCAAAGGCAAATCACGTTCATTCTGGAAAATTCATAAAAGCAAAAAAGAAGAAAAAAATGACCCCGAATTCCACTGCTAGGTAACTACCGAAAACATTTGGAGTCCATCCTTTCAAAGTTTTTTATGGGCGATAACTACCCAAACCAGTATGTCCTGTGAGGTCAAGTGGCACACACTGTTGTGTAACCTGACCCTTTTCGCTGAACAGCCTTCCATGTCAGAACATGAAGGTATCAAATGCCGTAGTGGGTGACATCAGTGGTCAGTGCCACAGGTGTCACCATGGCCGCCCGGGTGGAGACTCGTAGCTTCTTTCCGTGAACATGATTCAGTGACTAACTTTGTAGTCAAACTTTTACACAGCCCCCATTGTTCCCCTGCAGTGAATTCTCACATTCAGTCTTAATTTTCTCAAGAAAACAGGACAAGACAATATGAGTAAAATGTTTAAATCGTAAGTGGGCCTCTTAGGCTGGAGGAGGGGCGAGGCTGTAACTCAGCATTATGCTTTTTATTTCCAATTCTGCTCAACCTCCAAATTTATCACAAGTGCAACTTCATTTCTAGTCAACAAACTTAAAAAATAAATAAGACACAGCCACTGTCCTGAAAGAGATTGCAATCTAAGAACAGATATGAGAGACACAATAACTGTCTCTAATAAATGAGTTTTCTCTTCCAGTTTAACACAAAAGTATCTGGCTTTTCAGGATAAGAAGCAAGGATAAAGTGGACATAATATATTAACAAAAGCCGATGTTGAACAAGGACTTCCCGTGTCTGGGAACTGTTCACGTATCAAATGATGCCCTCCGTATCTAATCCTCACAGTCAGCCTGTGAGGTGGGTACTGGAGTGATGAACATTGTATCATCGTGTAAACCGTAGGGAAGTTCAGTAACTCGCTCAGGTAACTCAGCTGGCAAGTGGCGGAGCTGGGATTTGCTTCAAGGCCCTTTGAAGCTGGAGCTCTCTACCAGTGAAACGTGGTGACCTGGGACAAGCATCGCGGTTTAACCTGGACACTGTGGCCGGCACACCAGGCTGCTGATGTCCTCTGGTGCAGTTCATGGTGGCCAATCGGTGCACCTTCCACACACCCAGTGGCCTTCCTCAGGTCCCAGTGGCTGCTCTGGCGTTGGAGAAAGTGGGTCACTCCAGCATGCATTACCGCTGAGCCCACCAAAGAGCTGCCTATAGCAGATCACTGGGATCTCCATGACCACCTTTTCTTTGGCCACCCCAAGCTGGCGCATTTGGACGCTTTGGCCTGTACCACCGGGTCTTCTGTCCACACCTTTGTGAATCCAGCCACGAGCAAGCCACGGGCCTCCAGAAGACTTCGGGAGGGGCCTCCTGAGGCTGACGGGCCCAGCTTCAGTGTGAATTGTCTGCACGTGGAATTGCACCTCTCTGAAAACAAAGTTTGGAGTATTCTCTAAATGATTTCTTTTGATTCCTTAGCATATATTTTTACCCTTAAAATGGCTGTCAGTTCCTTAAAAGTTTTTATAACAGACTCATCTAACTCCATTGACCAAGCATCTCCTTGCTTCAGGCCCAAGAAAAGGCGCTTCACACACAGTCTCATGGAGCCCCCAGGCCCACCCAGTCAGCAGGTGCTGCTCTCACCTCCGTTACAGACAAGGAAAAGGAGCTCTGTGGACTGACGGGACTAGCTTAAAGCCATTCACCTGGAGCTCTCTCTGACTCTACAGTCCCCCGGGCGTGCTCTCTACACGCATCTTTCTTTATCTCCGATATCTTAGCACACCTTTGACAATTTTCTGATAAATCCACAACTTCCCTCAGTCACTAATGCCATGGGTTTAAGTCTAAAAATAACCACAAATAATAAAATCTTTGATGCTGAAATAAGTGAGGACCCTGTTTTGGTGTAATAATAAAAATGGTTACCACTTACTAGCGCCGTTGACGGTCCTCACCGCAGTTCATCCTTCTCTCGTAAGGGAGGTGGTCCTGTCGCCTTCTTCAGAGAACACTGAGCTGGAGTTGAGGAAGGAGTCCCTGATCCCCCTTCCCCCAGGCCTGTGATGGAAAATGAGGGTTTATCTCTCTGGGCCTCAGTTTCCTCCCCTGAAAACATGACCCCCGGGGACCTTTTACAGTTGGGTCTCTGAATGTTTTTTGAATATTCGGGGACTCTCGATCTGCTTTTTCTGAACTTAGTTCCAAATCCCAGCCACATATAAATAGCTTTGGAATACCGTCACCATGATAAAAACAATGCTAAGTGCTATTCTTTTGTCATTTAATCCATTCAGTTTCACGTAGTAATAGATCAATTCTGACATTTTAAAAACACTTCACACAGTATTTCTAAAACTCGAAGAACTATCAGCCAGCGGCCTGGATTTGTAGGCATTGATTTATCTGAACTCTGGCATTTGACCCTCTCAGTAGAGTCGACAGGGAGAAATTCTTTCATTTGTGTCTGACTGTTCAGTCCTCAAAGTTCTTGCATGTGAATTCTCTCCCCTCGTGTTTGTAACGGCCCTGAGGGCTGAGTATGATTATCATGACTACTGACCCCACCTTACGGTGACAACAGGCTCTCCGGGAGGAGGTGGCCTGCCGAGATCACAGAGCTCGCAGGCAACAGAACTAGAACTCAGTCCAGGCACTTTGGATCCATCTATCCATGCGCTGATTCTGAATGTCATCCCATTGGTCCTGAATTTTCAAATAACACTGTGCCTTTCCGTGAGGTTTTTAAATTGTAGTAGTACTAGTGGTGGTTTCACCAAGAGGGTCTTAAGTTGGAGGCAACACAGGGAGGTGATAAAGAGGGTGGGGTCCTCCATGAGGCCTGGATTTGCATGCTGGATCTGCCATTTCTAAATAGGGGAACTGTATGTTCTAGTTTGCCCAGAATAGTCCTGGTTGTCCCAGCATCATGGCAGGCTCACCACTAATACTTGTGGGCCCCAGCTGGGCGTAAGAATGGAAAATGGTCCCTGGGTCCCTCCACTACTTGTCTTCCTGCCAAGGGGCTGCGGGTTCATGTGTGTGGACACCCCAGCCGGCATGTTCGCACTGAGTCCACCAGCTGCTCCTTGGGTCCTTTGGGCCTGGCTTCGTCTGCTCCTTGGGAGATCTCCCCGGGGGTGCACATGCAGGCTCTGGAAGAGGCTCAGGGGTATTTGGGCAGGGAATTTGGGGTGTGACAGGGACTTGGAGCATGACCTAGAAGCAGAGGTCCTGGCTCTTAGTGGGCAGAACCTTTGGACTTCTCCACCCAGGAGGAAGATCCCAGCCAGAGGAGCAGAGTGGGGCCTTCTAAATCCCAGAGTGGGCAGGACAGGTGGCCCAGGATCTGGGGAGGTACTTGTGAAGACAGCCCCTTCATTGGCAAAGGTGTCCTGGTCTGGGGGGTCAACTGTTTCGTTGCCTCATCTCTGAGTTGTGTGACTTTGGGCATTATCTCCTCTGGTTTCTGGTTCCCTCATCTGTAAAACGGGACCAATAGGACTGTCACCACTGGTTCCTGGGAGTGCTGCTCAGCAATGTTCTCACCATACCCCCGGGGCAGCACTTCCTGCTCCTGTGAAGGTCGAGGGGGCCACACAACTTGCTCTGACCAACGGAAGTAAGCGTGCGTGACATGGTCACTTCCAGGAGTGACCACATTTGCTTTCCCGTACTTGACTCTAAGGTGGACATGGGTGGATGTGGAGATGCACTGCTGAACCCCCCCACCACAGCTGCCATGGACAGTCGCCTAGCAGACTTTGCAAAAGCAAAAATATAACCTCTGTGGCTTTAAACCACTGAGATGGTGGGGTTGTTTGTTACCGCAGCACAACCCAGCTTATCCTCTTTGCTATGAGTACCAACCATAGGCTCATGGTGAGGGTTATGTGAGAAACGTCTGTCTTTAAGTCCTTGGCATCATGCCCGGTACACAGCTGTTAGTATTTATGTGGACAAGAGATGAGTATGTGTTCCCACTGCAAAAATGGGAACTCAAGGTGGGAAAGTGACCAGTCCTCACATCCATCTCTCCCGTGCCTCAGTGGGGCCTGGACACTGTTCTGTTTTACACGGGAATTACAGAAGTACTTGAAGCACCAGGAATGGTGGGATCCCAGCCTCGTACCCTGCAAGTGACCAGAACTGAGAGTGCAGTTGGAGTCCTTGGAAACAGCTCCAAGTTCATGTAAATCTCATGAGTTTAAGTACTGATGACACAACCTTTCCACGGCTCAAATGTTTAATACTTCATTGTGAGCCAAAGCAGAGGATGTTACAGCACCCACGGGCTTTCAGTGGGAAAGTCTAGCACTGCAAACTCATTTTAAGACTACAGAGAGAGCCAAATCTCAGTTGCATGTAGTTGGAGGAAGCCGGGTTTTATTATAAAGGTGGCAAAATAAATCTAGAAAGACTTAAAAACAATCCAGTCAGCCATTCACCATGTCACTCTGCGAGGTGTTTTCGCTGAGCCGCTAACTAGTAGCTGTGTACAGTTTGCTGGGCACTTCTGAGCAGATACGGTCTGTGCCTTTGTAACAAGAAGCAACTACGATAATCCGAGCAGGTGAAGAAAACCTTCAGGTGTTGCTGACTTTCTAACTACGTTTTTATTACACTCGAATTCATTTGAAAACCTACAGTAAGAGACAAGAGGTACAGAATGTGTGTTCATGTTTTGCTTGGACAGTTTTTGGCTCCTAGCAATTAATGCTTTCAGTCACATTAAACATACAAATAATGCTTTGTGACATTACAGTATTTCCCATTACAGATCAATTTTGTAGCATTTATTCATAATCAGACTTGAAATGTTACCTAGAAACAAAATATGTTTTCCCTGAAACAGTCAGACCCTATTAGAAACCTAAGGCTTTACACATCACCATGCTAACAGTTGTGGCCTCTAGCTAAGGTTTTCTTTCCTTAAATAGTGTTAAATTCAGCCCCAGAAGCACTAGTCTCTTTGAGGGTTCTCTTCTTATGTGCACTGACTTGAAAGGAACAACTTGGGGCTCAAAATACATTGAACATCTTACTATGTATAACTTAACAGATCAACCAGTATTCTCTTTTGGGGGAGAAATAATGTTAGCACCTTTTAAAAGTGTTATGCTTATAATTAGGTTACATGGTGATATTTTCTCATTTTTTAAGACAGGTTTTCATTGCTTAAAATAGACGTCAGCGTACTTCTAGGTAAGGAGTTGTTCTCATTCCCCGAGCACATCCTCATATGCTGTGCGTGAGCAAAGAAACAAAGGGAACACACATCAGGGTCGAGATCTGGGGAGGACTGCGCGCTGAATGGCAGAGATCTGGGGGCCAGGAACACCTGTAACTGAGTTCTGGCCCTGCTGGGTAATTATTGCGGACTCTTGGCAAATTATGTAACTTCTCATTCAGCAAATGTTACCTATTTTTTTTTGTTGTTGTACAGAATGTTTTTATTTTCCTGAGGAATATTCTCTTTGATTAATGCTAACAACCTCTCATTCGTTCAGCAAATAATCACATGGTACTTATTGTAGGCGAGGCTCTACTGCTGTCGGTCCTGGGAAACAGCAAAGATGGACCAGACTTGCTCCCATAGAGCTTATATTCTGGCTTGGGGAAGACCGCCAACAGCAAGATGATGTCAAATAGTGCAGCTGGTTGAATGGTGGTCCCTGAAAGATACGTCCACCTCCTAACCCCTGGAACTTACGAATGTGACCTTACTTGGAAAAACGGTCTTTGAAGGTATAATTAAGTTAAGGATCTCAAGATGAGACCATCCTGGATTATCCAGGTGGGCCCAAAGTCCAGTGACAAGTGTCCTTATGAGAGACACAGAGAGAGGAAGAAAAGGCTGTAAGATGGAGGGAGAGACTTGAGTGACGCAGACATAGTCCAGGAACGTCTGGAGCCACCAGAAGCTGGAAGAAGCAAACGAAGGATACTCCCCTGGAGTCTCCTGAGGGAGCACGGCCCTGCCAACACCTTGATTTCAGACTCGGGCCTCTAGAACTGGGAGAGTAAGTTTCTGTTGTGAGCCACCTACTTTGTGGTACTCCGAATGGCACCCTAGGAAACAAATATTAATGGTAATATGCACCAAAAAGAGAATAAAGATGAGGCGGGGCTCGAATGGGGGCTCCTGTGAGGGGTGGAGTCTGGAGGCCCCCACTGAGGGGGCTCCATCTGAGTTACCCGAGGATGTGGGAGACGGGTGTTCTGAATCTGAGGGGACGTTAAGTCCAGAGGATCCAACCTACGAATGAACGTGGTGTGTTCAAGGACCAGAAAGAAAGTCAGTGAGGCTGGCTCATGGGAGGTGATGAGGCAGAAGGGACCAGAGCCGGCGAGGCCTTGCAGGCCTGGGAAAGAAGTCTGGATTTTCTTCCAAGTGAAAGACCTTACAGTTAAAATGACCTGCAGCTTCCCTAACTAGCATCGAAAAGGAAAGAAGTATATATTTATTAAATAAGTAAATATGAGGATATTCTGAACATTCTAATAATTGGATTTAAAAAACCCAGAACCTTTATAATCTTACCCATGTAATCCCATCCCACTATTTCATTCTATATGAACAATAAGGTCACAGTACAGGTGAAGTCGAACACCACAGGACACAGCAGAAAATCCTCAGGGGGATCCTTTATTTCCTTCACTTTCTACTTATACGGTGGAATTGCAACCTGTAAAAGCTGTTTCTTCCATTCAGCCAGTGGCTTGGAACATCACTCTGTCCTAATTCCACGTGCACACAGTCCCCAGGACAGGTCCGAGGGCCGGGGTCACCAGGGTGGATGCGCCCGGCTCCAGCACTCAGTGAGGCCGGCCTCCCTGGGTCCCGCTTCCTCGCTCCTGCCAACGATCAGCAAGAAATGGATTGTATTTCTGCTCACTGTTTCGAAGATCAGACCTACCTCATTGACATGTCAAGAAACTTTTCTCAAGTATAATAGTGTTTACCATTTTCCTGTAGTTCCTTAAATGCCCGACATTCATCTTTTCCCTACTTCTAAAATTCCTTTGTTTTCACATTATCTTTCTTGATTGCTTCTTATTGTAAAAACAAAAACAAGAAATAAAGATGTGGATCTGTTGTGCACATCAGCAGGTCCGTACAGAAAAATGCACAGAGGTTTGATACACCATTTACAATAAGAACGCAGAGTACAAAGTCAAGAAAAGAATCTGAAGTACTAGACTTGCTCTGAAATAAGCCTACTAGGACGACACCACTGTAGCTTAATCAGAATTGCCCCTCACCAACTATTCAACAGTGGCAGACATAAGAAATCTGCAGCTAAAACAGTCACTCCATATACCGCCCCCCCAACTTCTGAATAACAGTGCTTTTCCAAATTTTGTTCCTCTTTAGTTTGAATTTAATGGAAAAAACTAAAAAGTCATGTTTTAGCAATGTATCCCCATAGAGCTCTGCAACTTACCAAGATTTTCATGTGTTTTTGAGAGAAATCTTACTGAAAGAATAGTGCTGACTATTTTCCAGTAAATATTGAGTGAAAAACGATTTTACCCCCCATCTGAGGTTATAAACTTGCTTTCTGGGGACACAGGAGCTGTAAACATGAGAACCACAGCAGCCACCCGAGACAGCATGGGGAAGCTGTGGCGGCCACCCCGCCGGTGAGGGCATCAGAGCTCGTCGTGATTCTTGGTGAGGTCCTCCCCGTAGTTGGTAGCCTGGCTTCCAACAAACATGTTCCAGTTCTCCAGTATCTCCTCCTTAGTCAGCCTCTCATCCTGCAGGAGAGGAAAGAGCTCTGTCATGGAGGCTCTGGCACCGGGGGGACAGTGCAGCTGGAAGCTCATGTGCATGGTTTGCAACACTGAATACACTTACTAATTAAGAAGCTGCTGGGTACCTCCTTATCTACCATTACTGCACCCCCAAACCCCAAACTGGAAAGCCCCCTGCTATAAAAGCTGTGCTAAATTATGTTGGTAAGTCCCCGAGGAGTTCAGAAGCTAGAATCCAGTTCTGTCCACGCAGTGCTGGCATTCCCAAAATGGGCCTCAGGGAATTCCACTCCCATTTTATGGCCCGACTGCAACACTCGACGTCTTCCAAGAATTTGCAGCGGTGATCAAAATGGGAAGACGCAGGACTTCTTTCTAAACCTCGTTAATTTATTTATTTGCATATTTATCAATAGCTATTGAAGAGCTGGCCATCAGAGCTGGCAGTGTGAGCTGCCTGAGGATGCCTGGCTTTAATGGGCTGGGCTTCCTTCTGCCTGACACCTCACAGGTGTTTGATAAATATCTGTTCACTGGACGAACGGATGAATATGCTCACCCTAGGGCAACACAGGGTATATTTCTTAAACCCATGCCCTGCCCACAGCAAACAAAGTTACAGGTTCTGCAATCCTGGGAGACGGGAGTGGATGTAAGTGTGTGGCCCCAGCAGACTGTCCAGGAGCGTCTGGGCCTAATGAGCTCCCCGTGGGTTATCATGGCGATGGCTCAAGTTTACAGTCTCTAACGTAGGGCAGGAGGGAGAGAAGTCATAAGGACACACACGGCCGCCCAGCCCAGTGCTACCCCCAAAGACACAAACAGAACCAATCTTAAATAGACTGTCTCCCTTCAAGAAAGGATTCCAGAAGGATGTGCGATACCTTGTTTTTGTCTGACTCATACACCAGGTGCCTGGCCTCGGCCTGCGCGTGGTCATAGTCTTGGGGGAGGATCCAGTGGCGAATCTCATCTTTGTCCAACTTCCCGTCCTTGTTCAGGTCCCGGAACTCATTGAACTGCTCCCGTTCTGACAAAACCCAGTCTGGCTCAGGGCCATTCTCCTCGTGGGAAAACATATCCGCTAGGAGGGAAGGTGGGTTTTGGTTATGAAGACAAGAGGGAAGGTGAAAGTCAGAGGAAACTCAACTCCTGAGTTTTGGGAAGGGTGATGACCAGTCAAGAGACCTGACCCAAACACCTGGTGGGTGGTTTCTGGGATAGTGCAGCGATCTATCCACTGTGAAGGCCGCTCCACGGAGCAGAAAAACTGAGCTCAGGAGCCAGAAGACGAATCCTGGCTCTTGACCTAGTTCATCAGCTGGGACTAAGTTACTTAGTTCAGTGACTGAGCCCTGTCTGTAAAGTGGAGATAACTTATAAATCACGGGGTTACGATGAGGATCAAATGGGGCACTGTCTGTGGAGGCCTTACACAACCCGAACTGGCACCACGTAGCTGAAAGCCAACACCAGGCGCCTTCTGTGGTGCAGACGCGCTACCAGGTGCATCACGCGCATCTTTTCTCGGGATTCTCCTAACAATCCTGTGAAGCGGGTATTGTCATAATCCCACTTTACAGAAGAGAACACGGAGGCAGAGCCTTACCCAGGGCCCACAGTGAGTGTGGGCTCGAGCTGCACAGCACTCCACTCCAGCCCACGGCCGGAACCACCGTGTTTATCACAACTGCTGTTTATATGTCTCAAGGGCTTTCACGCAACTCAGTTTACTCTACCCTCACCACAGTTCTGCACGATCACTAGCCTTCTTTTACCAAATGGCAGGGAGAGGAAAAGAAGGCAAAGTGTTTGCACTGTGGCTAAGTGACTACATCTTCTTGGAAAAGGGAGCTACCCTGCAGGCAGTTCCTCTTTAACGGAAGCACAGCTGGGAACATCGGGTGGTACAGGAAGCAGGTGGCAAATGAAGGTAAAGGAGAGGCAAGGCCCTTGGTTCAACTGCAAGGTGGACCCACACTGGACACTGGCACCGTTTGAGAAGGGCTGTCGTGTACATTAGTTAACTTGAGCTTCTTCCAGTCCTGCAAGCGTGGGCACTGTGTATTCCCATTTTACAGACGAGGAAACCAAGGCTTATTGTGATTACATGGCTCCCTTAGGCTATATGGCTAGTAAGTGGAGAAGCCAGGACTCCTAACCAGTGCTCCTTCCACTACGCCCCCCCACCACTGCTCTTCTCCTTCCCGCCTGAAGAGAAGGCTCCCCGTAAACAAAGTCACTTGCTGGACAGTCCATACACAGGGGCTTTGACTGCAAGTCGCTCAGAAGTCTGTTTTCAAGCACAATGGCCTCACCTCCCTCTCTGCCCAGGGTAAAGAATGGAATGTTTCTTTTAGGCAAAGCCACCCCAAGTTTCCCCTGACTCTGCCCCATCTCAATGCAGGGTTCAGGAGGGCCAGGAGGAGCACACACTTCTAAGCAAAAGCACTACACTGCTTGTTTGAATCCATCAGCCTGTCAGCCTAATGCCATCACCACCACCGAGGGGAGACGTCCACGGCTCTGCAACTCCCCTCGCTCACACACCACAAAAGAGGAAGGCCCTGCGCCTGCACTGGTGGGGGAGCTGTCAACCTGTCTTCCTACAGAGACCACTTGAATCACCATTACCACAGAGGGACGGAGAACAGCATTCAGTCCTTCGGCTCCAGTATGATTTCTAAGGACTGGAAGAAACTGCTCTTCGTTACTGACAGCGTTTGTTCTTGTGTGTGGTGGCAAAGACAACCACAGACCAGAGACTGACGGCAACCTGGGCTCTGGTTTTATGCTGAAAGGTAGTTAACTGCCTCTGTTAAATGTGTGCACAAAAATCACACACATCCCACCCTCAAGTGATTTTCCAGCTTTACTGTGTTGAGACCTGGGGAAGAAGAGGTGTCACGAGCAGGCAGCCTGCACTTGGAGCAAAGCACCCGGGCAGCCGATGGGGATCAAACGGAAATTTCCATGTTGCCCGCTCCAGGCCTTTGTGCTTGGAGGGCTCCTGGCTGCCGGGAAGGGCTCGAACCAGCCCAGGGCTTTAACCTGAGCCTCACTCGGCCAGTGCCTGAAAACGCTCTTTTTTTTTTTTTGAGGAAGATTGGCCCTGCGCTAACATCTGTTGCCAATCTTCCTCTTTTTCTTTTTTCTCCCCAAAGCCCCAGTACATAGTTGTGTATCCTAGCTGTAGAGTTGTTGCTCTTCTGTGTGGGACGCCACCTCAGCACGGCTTGAAGAATGGTGAGTTGATCCACGCCCAGGATCTGAACCAGCAAACCCCAGGCCGCTGAAGCAGAACATGCAAACTTAACCGCTACGCCACCGGGCCGGCCTCTGAAAACGCTCTTCTTGATATTAAGTGCAGCCCCGTAGGACAGAATGCTAGGTATGGTGCCCCTGAAGACAGGATCAAAACCAGAGGCACAAGACGTGCATCCGTCACGGGGTTTACCTCTCTAAGAGGGGCCTGTCTGCAGAGCGCCTGGGCACATAAACAGTTCCGCTGACCACAGCTGTGTCCACTCAGAGCTGTTGGGCTCCGCTGACCCACCGTCTGATTTTAGTCTTTCCTGAGACTGCCTGCTCCAGCCTCACTGTGTATCTAGGGATCCCCCACCCGTTTTGCAAAGGTAAAACGAGACAGTGTGATGAGGGGCACCTCTCAGAGCTGGGGCCAACAGGTGGCCAGCCTGGAGGCAGGGCCAGCCTTTTGCTCCTTTTCCACTGAATGAGGTCTAACAATGCTTCCCTGACACTCCCTGACCACTAGGGCTGGTGTGACAAGTCCCTCCCCCTGAAGGTCACCAGGTGACACCTACAGACTTGCAGCTGTTGCTAAGAGAGATGTCTGGAGAAAGGAGCCAGACACCGGGGTGGAGGAAGCTGAGCAAGACTCAGGCCGCACTCACCGATGTACTCGTCCTGATCCACAAACCCGTCCCCGTTCTTGTCGATGTCCTCCAGAGTTTCCTGAAGCAAAGGAGAAAAGGGAACCCAAGATGGGTACGTGCTCTACGTAAATCTGAGAGTCCTAACCGCTGTCTTTCAGCTTTTACGGCTGAATGCCTGGTGACTCCTGGCTGCTCTCCTTACCTCCCTGGGTATTTGTTTCTTATCTGCAAACAACAGGCAGTGGCTATCCCTCCTTTCCCACCCCACAATTTTATGAGCAGAACACTCTCTTCAAATGAAAATATACCTGTAAGCCCAGAGGCTCTGATTCTGTCTGGAAGCCCTGCCAAGCCACCATCTCCACCATCCAGCCAAACCATCCCTTGGGTACCGTGAGGAACCCAGCCTGAGAACCTAATCACAAAATAGACTAATCACAAAAATAGATTCCAGTGCCAACTGGACTATGAACACTGAGCTGGTGTCAGAAAAATATGAAAAAGTGGGCAATTAAAGTAAATAAAACTATATCTGACTTTTGAATGTATTATGTTCTGTATTTAGTACATTTGACTTCTTAATTAGGTTTTGGCTAGGGCGAGTAATTGAGTTTACTGTCCACTGTCACAGCAACTCAGAGGCATCCTGGGTTGAAGAAAACAGCCAACCTGAGAGCCAAGGGCCAAACCAGAGGTATGTAATCCTCTTGTGGATAATTCCCCATCTTCATCATCCTCTGGCAAATGAGCTACCACCAAATAGATGTTGGGTGGTAAAGAGAAATGATTCTTAGAGCCACTGCCCAGTCCTTAGGGTTATGTGGTCATGAGGATGAAGCATGAGACAAGAGTGGACCCATCCACCAACTGGATAACTAGAATAGTCCAAGCTGATTACAAACAAAAGGTTCAGCCACTTGTGTCCCAGCATCGAAACAGGTGGAACTGGTTTACGATATCTCCCAGGAAACAGGTGATAGCATTTATTTCATTGCTGTGGAAAACGAAGACATGTGGGACCTACAAGACACTGGAAAGCAACCTCACTCGGAGGCCTTACGAGCACAGCCATAACTCAAAGCCTAGGGTCTGAGCCATCACCCCCCGAAGACCCAGCCCTAGGGAGGCGTCCTTTCCAGCCAAGGCTTTCCTTCCAGTGTCCACGTGGTTTTACAATCCACTACATTCCACTGGAGTCTTTTTCTAGTTCCCTCGAAGCTGAAAAATGGGATGGAGACTAGCTAGTTGCTCATTAACCCCATCTTCTTTCTGGACTCACATGTAAACTGTATTTCCTGCCTCATCATCTCAGGAGGAGCCAGTGGAATGTCAAAGGAAGGGATGGTGCATTCCTGGCCAGAACAGTACAGGGCGATGGTGCCTTCTCCTCACTCCCTCTCCTTTCCTTTGTCTACCAGCCAGCTGTTGCCAGGATGGCCTTGAAGCCACAGGACGGCAGAGGACAAGATGAAGTAGCCCGAGTACCTGACAGCACCTGGAGAACTGCCCGTAAGATGCACCTGACTGGGGCTATCTGCACTGGCCTTGGTACAGGCAAGAAATAAGCTTTGATTGTGTAACTGGCTAGGATTGGGGCTCTTTGTTACAGCAGCTAGCTTGCCCTGACTGTTTCACTAGGTCGACAGGTATTCCAACGCATTCCACTCAGAGTCCTCCAGTTCCCCTCAGGCGAAGAAGGCACAAGACTTTGGTACAGCTTTCGTCCTGGTCTTTTCCAGCCCAGGCTCTTTATCTTACCAGAACCACAATTTCCTTCATGTGCTCGAACTCCTCAGGGTGCAGAAAGGCAGTGAACTCCTCCCGAGTGGCCGTCTGGTCACCGTCGAGGTCTGCAGCCTTGAACCTTCTCTCGTCACGTGGCAGCATCTTTTTAAAGGTGTGATGATCTGAAGTACCTTGAAACTCTGCCGGGTTTCCTGCAGGATGTGTGCAGAGATGTTTAAACTGGGCCGCTAGGGAAGATGTTTCCTTCCAGACCACTCATCCTTCACACCCAAATGGTCCGCAAGCGACAAAAGGTCCTGACCTGCGAGTTCTATGAAACGTTTTATTTCAGGATGCCTCTGGTGTCTGTCCCTTCATCCCCCATAATCCAGACCTTAATGGCTCAGCGGGGGCATTGCGGTTACGAGCACAGGCTTCAGACCATCCAACGCCATACCTCTCTTTGCAGAACCTGCTTTCACATCACTCTTTGGTCCAGAACATGCAGAGGCTCCCCAGTACCCGTGACATTTTCTCTAAATGTTGTTGCCTGGCTTTCAAGATCTCTCTTCATCTGGCTGTGAGAGGGTGCATCCCCAGTTCTCCACAGACCTGTCTCCTCCACGCACCCAGTGGGTCTGCGCCCTGGGCTCTGCACACACTCCTCCATCATTCCCCCAAACAAGCATGTCTCACATCCAAACTGCCCACTGCCGAATGCTCTGCTGCACCTCTGCCCCTCCGCCTGACCTGTCTGCCCCACTTGTCTCTCTCTCCCCAAATATATATCCATTTTTCAAGGCCCAGCTCCCTAACCACCCTCCACCAGGAAGCCTTCCTTGATGTTCCTGCCCACTTGGTCCTTGATGTCTGAAACTCAGCAGCATTTTGAAACTGTGCCACAGACACACTTCCCCTCCGCTTTGTTCTCTGTGTGTGCCTCTGAGATCGTAGCTCAGGCTGGGCAGCAACTTAAGTCACTTCTATTAGACCCTCGACCCCTCCTGCCACTCACGACCTACAACTCTACTCAGGTTAGTAGAGCAGGATGTTACATGGGCAGATTCTACTTAGGAGGCGGTGACATCTCCCCAAAGGGGGCAGATATGATGAGAGAGCAGAGTCTCCCGCAAGAAGCTTGTTTCGCGACCCCACTGTGTAATCGCTCCAGCAGCACCTCTTACCTAGGTAGTAACCGTAGGTGGCTTGTTTGTACTCTTCCCAGGAAATTTTATCGTCTTTGTCTCGATCATAATCCTTCCAGACTTTGGCGACATTATCGTAGATGTATCTTTTCTGCACCCGTTTGATCCAGGTTTTCAGCTCCTCAGTGGTGACAAAGCCGTCCCCATCACTGTCTATTCGATCAACAATCTTCCTGTAGTAAAAAAACCAACAAGGCTATTATGAAGGCTTGTATGATCCTGATCCAGAAAAAGATCAAACACCTGCAGAATCCAAAATGCACAAACAATTGAAATAAAATCACTGACCCGATGGTGCTGGAGAGGATCTTAAAGTTTCTCTTTTCCAAGGATGATATGCCTTCCCCACCCAGTGCGAATGGCAGGCACTACTAGTAGATCATGCACTTCTGTCCTGATAAACCTACATGTGGCCTCAGAATCCTTCTCAACACAGGGCTCTGCAGATGGACACTACCAATTGATTAGAGCTGATGTGTAAGATGAAACCTGGCAGACTTCCCTGATGTGGTCCAACTCCCTCATTTTAGAGTGACGGAAACTGAGGCCAAGAGAAATTGGGTGACTTTTCCAAGACCACACAGCTAGTGTTTGGTACAACTGGAGCAAGAACCCATGTCCTCTGGCTCTAGGTCTAATGCAGAAAATGGAAAATTCTATGTAAACCAAAAGACAAGTGAGTCCTTTGTGGGTTTTTTTTTTAAGTCACCACTTTGGACTCAAAGACTCTTCCTCTCAGGAGGAGACCAGATCTTGTTGGACAATGCACACAATGTCGGGGATGAAAGCCTTGACTTCATGGGGCCTCTTCAGGAAACCTGACCAGCTGAGCAGCTGCAGGGGCCCAGACCCCTGCTCTTAGGGTAAAGACTCCTACGTCCACTGGTGTCTCCTGTTCTGCTGGCCCAGGTTCCAGCGATTTCCCACTGGACTCCACTGAGGTACCCCAAACCCTAGTCCAGAGCAAACTTCAGGTTGGGAACTCACCAGTGTCCATCTCTAGGCCAGAGGGTCCCAAGCTGGGACGCCATCCCTGTAGGGAACTTCAAAGACACCCACAAGCTATTTCCAGTGTTTAGAGTTTTAGCCTGGTAGTCCGTTTACCTAGTACGAGGTCATACAGGCTAATCAGGGATTTGTTTCTTTGCTTTGGGCTGGAATTCTGTCAACTCAGTAGTGAAACTTTCTTACTGTGAACAGAAGTTCTGACTGGCAGTTACTCTTTAATTAATTAGAAATGGGAAATGAATTCATTAGTACTTAAGTCTCCATCTCCCTCCTGAACGCGGGCAGCTCAAGCCCCTCTTTCCCAGGAAAGTGTAAACATTGCTAACAGCTTGAACGTGTCCCTTCATCTGCAATTTTAAGTGGTCTCAAGACTAAAAGACTGAACCTCAAGCACCTTCAGCCTTCCCTCCAGGAAATCACAGCTAGACACAGCAGAGTTCTTGCAACACCGGGCAGTGTTCAGCCTACCTACTATGTGCCAGGCACTGCTCCAGTCCTGGGGACACAGCAGTGACATGCCCATCGGTTATCCAAAGTGAACTGAGGGCAGAATTTCAGACCAACAGATACCTAACGACACCAGGCAGGGTACAACCTTCTTTTGTGGAAAAGACAGCATCTAATCTACCCAAACACACACCCAGGACATAGCTCAGCTTGACACACAGTAGGAGCTTAATAAAGATTTGTTGGAAGAATAAATAAGATCTTAACCTCCCTTTTCAAAACTCTCAGGAGTGAGATACTGGGAAAGGCAGCCAAGATGTAGATGAAGCTGAATGCTATCCTCACAACGCCCGGATCCTGTCCAAGTTCTCCCCTGAGTCTCAGTTTCCCCAACCGTGAATCAGAGCGCCTACTTTACCAGGCATGTTGTGAGGAATGAAAGGGAGAACGTGTGCCTTCCTCACCAAGGACGATAATCCAGACCACAGTGGGACAGAGAACTCAACAACCAGCCAACAAGGGACAGAAATGAGCAAAGCTTCCAGCGGAGGGGGGCTGCCAACTCTGCTCACCAAGGACCACCCTATGGGGGCAACCGTCCATAGGTGTAAAGAGAAACCAGAAAGCGGTCTGTATTGAAATCACTCAGATTTTAAATGTTGGAAAGTAATTTACATTTTTCTAAGATGCAGTGGCATGTTTGTGAGTGTGTGTGGCTTAGGGTCCCCACTTTGCAACCCTCTGACACAGGTGTCTCTTGGGGCCTTGGAGCCATCACATTTCCAGGATCTGTGGTCAGGGAGTGGTGACAAAGTTGCCTGGAGGCAGCCACGCTCCTCCCTCAGCAGCCCAGACTTGGAGGGGACTGTTGCACCAGGAGCTGTGGACGGAGGCAGCTGCTCATGCTCCGCCCCATCCCACACTGCACCCATCATTTCCAGCCCTCTGCCCCCCACCCCCAACTAGAGCCCAGTTTACTTTACGGGTAAGCAGTGTGTCCACTACCCATGGCTCAGGCCAGAGACCCAGATGTCACCCTTGATTCTTCCCTCCTCTCCCCACCCTCGCTGAGCCCAGAGCCAGCACTGCCACGTGTGTCTACCCGCCTCATGTGTCTAGACTCACCCCTCCTGCTGTCCGGACTGGCTGTGCCTGGTCAGGCGCTCATCGCCACCAGCCCCTGGTCTCCCCATCGTGCCTCAGCTGTGTTCTCCACCCCACTGCCAGCCTGATTTTCCCAACAAGCTTTTGGGGTGATGACATTTCAGCCAGGTAGAGGATAACATCAACCTCCACCTCTCAGAGCCTGCCCTTGGTTCCCTCCACTCCCACCTCCTGCTCTTCTTCCCAACAAACACCCTTTGTCCCAGAACAGCTTGCAGAATGCTTGGGGGCAGGCTGTTCTCTTCAGGACTCCTTCCCTGCTTGTATGCCTGGCAACCTCCGACTCATAGCACAGCTCTGACCAGGTGACACCCTAGCCCTCAGCCCTCTCTCCAACCTGAGGCCCTGGGGGCTCCTCCTCCTGGATGTGGTCACTGCGGTCTTTACAGCCACCGTCACGGCAACAGTGCATAGTGTCTGCTTGTGCCTTTCTCCTCCACATTTGGCTGTAAGCACCCTGAGGCCTGGCATACCGGCGAGGTACCCAACCTCGTGGCCGGCACACAGCAGCCGTGAGCACGAGCAGACGAATGCAGTTATGGTATCTGTACAAGGATCAGACCCGGGCCAAGTCCATGAGCACCTGCTGTCACCCCTAGGCTCCCTGGTCATGATGAAGGCACGACACTCGAATCCGCAGGACTGGCAACTAGACTTCCCTACTCCAAACCCCAAAACCTCTCCTCCTCCTCCCAGGTGACAGTGCTGCACACAGCTGCCACTCAAGGCCCCAGAATAAACCAGCCTCCAAGCGTCTCAAAGCGAGACAGCAGACTGACCTCTTCAGTGGCCCCATTGTTAAGTCCCAAACAGAAGAGAAAGTACTTCTCTGCAAAATAAAAGGTGATTGTTTGGAGGTGACTTTGAAGTTCAAAGATCTTTTCATCAGCGCAGACAGATGGTGCACCTACACAACAGGTATAATTTAGCCTCCTCTTCTGACCGACCACATCGCCTTTGGCAGCCCCATCAGCTCGAGATGGCTGTGTTGTTTTTATGTAGCAGGACACCCCCGGGGTCCTGGTGTCCAGCAGGCAGGGCTACTGGGACCCTCCCCAGCTGGCCTCCATCTGGGCCCGGGCTGGCTGCTGATTGATTCCTCTGGAGAGGTTTCCAGAGGCCTTTGCACCAGGCCCTGAGTGTCTCCCAGGGCCGCGAGAGAGTGCACTGAGATGTACCAAAGTGTTCTTTCCCAGGTTTGGTTCCTGACTCAACTGCCTTCCACAGTGACATTCACAATCCGCCCCACTCCACCCTCCAGCTGTGCCCTCAGCTGCCAGAGGACTGGGCGCCTCTGCAGACATCTGCTGGGGACAAGCGGGGGACCAGTTTCCATTACCACCCCCACCCCCTACCCCCGAATGCCCCTCCCTTCTCAACAACGGGAGTGTTACATCCCTAGTTCAGATTTATGGGGCGACCAGGCAGAAGGCAAGAACCCCAGCCTGGCCCAGGGGCCCAGGCCAGGACTCCAGCGTCTCGTTTGCCTGCCCTCTGGTCTTCCATCCACTTGGGTTCATCCTTGAGACCTTAGCAGGGTCTCAGCCCTCCTCTCCGGGAACTCTAGGGTGTGGGGAAGAGCCTACGTCGCCAGAAGGCCACCGTGGACAAACTCCTCGCTGTCCACTCCCCCTCCCTTCCGGGGCCACCGCGGGGAGGGGCGCGCCCTCCCGTGTCCGCTGGCCGTGCGCCCCCCGCGCTGCCTCACCCCAGCCGGTCCTTGCTCTCCTCCGAGCTGAGCTGGTCGAAGGTCTTGGAGTCCTCCTTGCCCAGGAAGGCCTCGTGGTCGTACTGGAAGCTCCGGTTGTCCTCGGGCGGCCGCTCGCCCAGCTCCGAGTCGGGCCGCACCACGCGCTCCTTGCGCACCGTGGGCTTGGCCGGCAGCGCCCGCGGCCCCAGCAGCAGCAGCAGCAGCAGCGCCGGGAGGAGCGCGGGGCCGAGGCGCGCCATGGCCGGGGCAGGGGCCGGAGGAGGGGGCCCAGAGGAGGGGGCGCCGGGGCAGGGCGGAGGAGGGGGTGCCGGAGGAGCGGGCTCGCAGCGCGGGCAGCGGCAGGAACGCCCGGGCCTGCACCGGGAGGGAGGGCGCAGGGAGGGTGGCTCCGGGGCCGCTCACGCGCCCATTGGCCGCCGGCCGCGCAGCCACGTCGCCGGCCCGGGTGGGGGGCGCCCCCGGGTTCGCGCGGCCCCTCCCCGCATCTCCGGAGGGCGGGCCGGCGCGGGCTGGGACTGGAGGGCCCACGGGAACCGGGAAGTTCTTTGTCATCAACAGACATGCGGGGTGAGTTCCCTCCCTTCTCCAGGCTCCGCAGGACTGAACGGAGGGAGGCGGCGCCCCTCCCCAGCTTCCAGCCGGGCGCCGGGATCTCGGCCCCAGACGTGTTCCTAAACCAGATTCACCCCCACCAACCCAAACTTGGAGTCTGGGACGGGAGGAGACCGGGCGGGCGACGTCGGCTGGAAACGAGGGTCGCAAACTCTAATGTGGAGGAGGGCCGACGAGGGACTTCAGTACGACGAGGGACCATCCAAATTAACGGCCCCTTGCACTCCAGCTGCCAGGAGTGCGGGCGCCAAGCTGGCAGATAGTCCCGTTTCCCGAAAGAAATCAAGATTTCCGATGTCTGTGTTTTCATTTCCAAGTGATGGCAACGCGTTTTACAAAAGCAGCCCATGACTGAGCAAGTCTTGACCGCACACGGATCCGGAGTGATGCCGCCCGCCTGGAGAAGCTCGTGGAACTGGATGATGAGGGATGTTCTGTCTCTGGGCTCTCCTACAGGTAGTGGCTCCTGAGTGCGCTCCACATGCAGCGGGTGTAACAGGCATTGAGAATTTAATTTAAATTTAAACTTACACAGCCACATGCGCCTAGTGGCTATCATACTGGACAGGGCAGGTCTAGAGCAATGATTGTTTTTGTGTCACAGCATCTTGAGACTCATTGAAAGCCATGGACCTTTTTCTGGAAGAATGCACATACAGCTACTGGCTTGAGTGTTTGATTGAGGTGTCAGAGGACTCCTGGGTCGTCTGAAGCCCTCTGAGAGCCTCAGGTTAAGACTCTCTGTAAAACTAAGCTGTGGTTGAGGAGAGGAGCCCACCCCACAGCCCCACCTGTGCTGCCAGAGCTTTCCCCTGTGCTGCTCTGTCCCCCATCCCTGCTGGTCTAGAAGAGGTCACTAGACTGTGCTTCTTGCTGGATGCCGATGTTATCAACAGCAGCGGAGACCCAAATACTGTTCTTGTGAAGAATTCTTTCAATCAATTAATGAAGAATTACCGTGTGCCCACTGTGGCCTCAGCACTGGCCCGGGTGCTGCAGACACAGGGGGAACAAGACAGCCATGGTCTCTGCAGGGCTATAGTGTATGTGAACAGATATTCATTCATTCATTCACTCATTCATTCCATATACTGAGCCCCTGTAAATGTTAGGGCTGTGCTGGGTACTGGTTCACTGAGCAGCCACAGATTGCAAACCAGTGTGACAAATTATCAGGGAGGAAGGCATTCAGCATTATGGAGACAGGACCAGACTTGGGATGGATTAGAGAAGGCCTCCTGGAGGAAGGGACGTCTCAGTGAGCCTGCAGGTGAGGCGGATAAGCCAGACAGCAGAGGTGTGGGTGTGGGAGAGGAGGAAAGTTCCGTGTGAGCTGGCAGAGAGCAGTGGGGTGTGAGGTGGTGACCTGCACACCCCCACTGGCTGGCAGTGAGACGTGGGGACATGGTCCTTGGTGCCTCACCCCACCGCACTGACTTTGATGGGCGGGAAGAGCTGTGCTTGAGAACAGACGTGTTCCCACTGCCAGTCTGAGGCCTGAACTTACAGCAACAGAGAAGCATGACTCAGGTGTGTCCGAGCTCCCTATTAGGCTGCAAGGGCCGCGGTAGTGGTTTAGGACCTTTGTGCTCATCCGGCAAGCAGGATGTGAGTTGTTGAGTGAGGAGAAGGAGTGAGAGGAGGCACAGAGAGAAGATCAGAGCTGGAAAAGAGAAGGAGGATGGGGAAGGGGATGGGAAAGTGGGTGGAGATGGAGGACACTTTGCTTACTCCCAGCTTTGCTGCGGGCTGGCCAGGCCCCTGGGGTTGATCCAGGCCCTCAGGAATGAGGAGAGCGTGTCTTCTGCCCCTGTTCTAGTTGGCTTCCTGCCAGACATGAGTGGATTCCTACAGGTAGATTGTTCCAGGTAGTCTTGGCTCCTGTGGGAACTGCCCGAGAATCCCAGCACTGCTGTGAATGTGGGAAAGCGTGTATCATCCCCTTGGTTTGGCTACATGCTCTGCTTTACGTCCCATCCCTCTACTGGCCTGTGAGAGCTAACAAGCCCTCTCAGCCAGAGGGTCAGGGGTCTTGATGATGCAAAATAGGCAAGGTATTTCGCTGTGTAACTGCTTTCTTTCACTTTAACAGTTGCTTTTTATTTCTTCCCATGCACATGTATGGCTAAGTATATTGTCATCTCTTAGGTTAATCTCCGTTCTTGATGCACAGAGGAGCCAGAAGCAAGAGGAGTAACATTTAGCGGCCGGCTGAGGCGGTGGCTGATCAGTTAGGATGCATGATCTGTGCATCTGGCTGCAGGTAACAGTGTCAGCTACAGCAGAATCCAGCCAGAAGTTACTGAAACAATAAGAAAACTTTTCGTCTCACATAACAAGCCGTCTCGAGTTAGATTACTTTCAGACTGGTTAACTCAAGTGGCTTGATGACGTCATCAAGGAACCAGGTATTCTGGTTTCTTCCCCCTCGGAGGCAGGGAGACAAGGAGTGCTCCCTCTGTTTAGCAGGAGGAAAACTTCCCAGCAGACTGCCCCTCACGTCTCATTGGCCAGAACTGTGTCCCACATCACATGCCTACACCTGATCTGGGCGGTGGAGATGGACTCTCCGGGGCTGATCTAGACAAATCGGGATTCATCCCCTGGGGCTGGAAGAGGTGCATCTTCCTCTGAAGCACACGATAGGGTTCTGTTGGCAGGAGGAGCAAGCCATGGCTGTGTCTGCTCAGAGGGAATCAGGCTCAGCTGCTTTCATGTCACAAGCACTCTGAGTGTTCGCCCTCCTTCTGCGCTCCATTATTCAAAATCACACACACTCTCCAAGGCCGAGCTCAAATGTCATCTTCCCGGTGAAATTTTCCCTTATACCTCAAATTAGAGTTTATCGCTTCTTCCTAAATATGCCCAGAGCCTTTGTATCCCACACATAACACCTTTCACAGTCTGCTTTGTACTAACAAGTTTGCCTCAGTCCCTCCTCATTCTGAAGTCCTTGAGAGGAAAGACTGCGTGTGACTCTTATCTTTGTGCATAAATCCAGGGACTGGCATGTGTATTGTCTTCTCACAGGAGTTGACCCCGTAGGACAGATTTGCTGTGAGGCCGGGGACCATTATTTCCGGTTCATCACTGTACACCCAGCACCCAGCATAGGATAATAACAACTACCAATTTCTGCTTTGGTCAAGATGGAGTGAGGGAGGGACTGGATTTACTCTCCCATCTGAGACAAACAAACACAAACAGACAGAATATATGAAACAACAGCTTTCAGGGCACTGGACACCAGGCAAGGAAGACGTTGGAAATAAATAAGGTGAGTCCTACGATTGCCCCCATTTACTGCCCTGACAGCTTCCAGGCCTCAGTGCAGGAAAATGGAATGATGAAGATGCCCTGAGTTGAAAATAGAAGATGAGTGTGCAGAGAGACAAGTCAGACACATTTCCTAGGAGAGTGTGCTATAGAGCAGATGGCTGCACAGAGGGGAGCCCCAAAGATCTGCAGAGGGTCCCCTTGAGCATTCAGGAGAGTCCTGATCAGTGCACCTGAGGCCAAAGAATGAACCATCTCAAAGGATTAGAAGCAACAGCGAGGGCCGGGAAAAGTGCCAGTCCCCACTAGCCAGACTGGGAAGACCCATAATTCATGGTGCACTGGGAAGGTCTTGTCTCAGTGGTGGAGACCAATTAGCCCTAGACCAAGCACTGCCCCAGAAAATGCCTAACAAGCATAAAGGCAAGACTTGTTTCCAAGTAAATGAACTTCATCTCACAAAAAAAGGACTGGCAAAGAGTATCCAGCACCTGATAAGGTAAAACTCACAATTGCTAGCATCCATTCAGACCCAACAAGGTATGGAAACATGACCCATAACGAGGAGAATAATCCATCAATAAAAACTGGCCCAGAACTAACACAGATGTTAGAATTAACAGAGAAGAACATTAAAACAGTTATTATAATTGTATTTGATATGTCTGAAAAGTTCAGAAGAGACAAGGAAGATACAAAAAAGACATGAATTGGAAGTCTAGAGATTAAAAATATGATACCTGACATGAAAAATACACTGCACAGGTGTAAAGAAAAACTCTACTGTTTTCACTTACATTACACACAGTAGTCTTTGAAAACTATAACACTTCACTTCTGAAACTCTGGCCACCAAATGTGCCTGGGGTTCCCCCCACACCAGCAAGCAATTCTGCAGCACCACCTGGGTGTCCTACAATTTAACTCAATTCTGACACATCTACCTGGAGAGAGAGAGTCAGATCCCACAGGTTAAGGGCTCAGTCCCATAAGAAGCCTTCCTCCAACTTCAGACACCAGTCACAAGTCCAGGTTGTTACCTGTGCTTCTGACCAACTGGCTTTGGATTGAACCCCCTCCTCAGTTCAATTAATTTGCTAGAGAAGTTCACAGAACTCAGGAAAACATCGTACTTACTTGTTTGTAAAAGGGTATAACTCAGGGACGGCCAAATGGAAGAGATGCTAAGGGCAAGGATGCAGGAAGGGGCTTGGAGCTTCCACGCCTCTGGGCTTGCCGCTCTGCCAGGACCTCCATGTGTTCACCAACCCAAAAGCTCTCCAAATTCTGTCCTTTTGGGTTTTTTGGAGGCTTCATTACATAGTCATGATAGATTAAATCATTGGTCATTGGTGATTAACTCAACCTCCAGCCTCTCTCTCCTCCCTGGAGGTTGGAAATTGGGGGATAGGGCTGAAAGTTCCAACCCTCTAATCACATGGTTGGTTCCCCTGGCAACCAGCCTCCATCCTTAGGGGCTTTCCAAAAGTCACCTCCTTAACATAAACTCAGGTGTGGTTGAAAGAGGCTTCTTATGAATAACAAACACACGTTCATCACTGTTATCATTTAGGAAATTCCAAGGGTTTTAGTGCTCTGTGCCAGGAAGGGGACAAAGGCCAAATATATATTTGTCACAATAAATCACAATATCATGATGGGATTATCAGAAGATTCAATATTGCAGAATAAAATATTAATGAATTTCAAGGCATAGCAATAGAAACTATCCTAAAGGAGACACACAGAGAAAAATGACTTTAAAAACTGAAGAGAATCAGTAATATCTGGGACAACTTCAAGTGGCCTATTATATAGATAATTTGAGTCCATGAAGAGGAGGCAGAAAAAATTTGAAGAAATAATGGCCAAAATTTTTCCTAACGATGAAAACTATAACCCACAGATCCAAGAAGCTCAACAAACTCCAAGCACAAAAAATCATGAAGAAAACTCCATTAAGGCACATCATAATCAAATTGTTTAAAATCAGTGATAAAGAGAAAATCTTAAGAGCAGCCAGAGAAAAGAGTCATGATACATACAGAGGAACAAAAATAAGAATGACATTGGATTTTGTATCAGAAACAATACAATTGAGAAGACAGTAAGCAGTATCTTTAAGTACTGAAAGAAGAAAATATATTTCAAAAATGAAGGTGGGAATGGCAGTGTAAGTAGCTCTCTGGACTTGCTCCTCAGAGAGCAAGCGTAACTGATGAAAATCATATAAAAGTAACCATCTGAAGTCTTGCTGATGGTCCTTAGGGCATACAATAAATAAAGAATAATTTCTTTAAATAATCTACTACAACTCAGTAGAAACAATGGGAGTCTATAGCATTTGAACCATGAAGCACTCCTGCTGACTCCCCTCCCAGCTCAACATGGCAGAAACTCCACTCCAGGTGGGTCTAGCCAAGAACTCAGGGCTCCTTCCTCCACAGCTCCCAGTTGAGGGCTATGGTATCTTCCCAGGAGAGGCAGGCTGTCAGCATTTCTCTTCTCCCCTAACTACATGTTGTGGAAGTTAAATTACAGGCAAGTGCAGCTGAAAGGTTGCGGGCTCCCTTCTTCATGTACCCCCCCAAGAATAAGGTGCAGGCTCTCCCTCAGCCATGACACACTAAGAATAATGGGGCCCTAATTGCCCTAGCTCTGGCTTCTTTCCTTGTTTCCAGCAAAGGTTTGCTACTGGGAGAGGAAAGTGAGAAGATGAGAGGCTATAGCCCCACCTAGCATCCTGCTCTTAAAGCAGGAGTGTCACGCAGAGAGAAGCGTGTCACTGTCCCTGCTCTTAGCTCCAAAGCCATGGCTGAGGGACTTTACCCAGGGGAAGAAGCAGGCTGTAGAACAGACAGCTCCAAAGCCTTCCCCGAAGGAACAGACTTTATTTGGAGCAGAGTGTGGGAAAATTCAAGCCGAAGGGTGCTCTGAAAAACAATGGAAGTTCATGATCTAAATCATAAGCCAGCTAGTTTACCAGAGAACCAAGGAAAGAGAGAGCTAAGAAGAGCCCTCCTGGGGTCAGAACACACCTTGAACACTGATCTCAAAAAATGACCTCTGGAAAGGATTCTGAGTTTAATTGGATCAGAATGGGGAGCAATTGATGCCCCAAGACATTGTCTGGAACTATACAGCAATTAGCTGGCAGTAAGTGGTGCCTAAAGTCAGGCGTGACCCAGGAAATAGACGGTCAAAGAGAGCTGTGCTAAAAGCATTGTCATCCCAGGGTGACTGTCAGCATGTCCAAGGCAGCACCTTCTAAGGAGCAACACCAGAGGCATCATGGTGTGGGGGAGTAGCCCTCACTAAAAGAGTCCAGCCAGTTACTAAGCAAATAAACAGGCAAACAACAAGAAGACCCACAGGAGGAAGACCAGTATCCAGAATTCTTACAATATATTATCTAAAATATCCATTTTTCAAAAAAATTACAAGACATGCAAAGAAACATGAAAATATGACCCATATACGGGAGTGGGGGGGAGCAGACAACAGAAACTGCCTGTGAGAGGGAGCAGATGTTGAATTTAAACAGACAAAAATTTCAATGTAGTCATAAATACATTTAAAGAACTAAAGAAACCCATGCTTAAAGAAGTAAAGGGAGGTGTGGTGACAATTGCTCATCAAATAGTGAATATCAGTAAAGAGACGGGAATTATAAAAAAGAACCAAATGAAAATTCCCAAGTTGAAAAATATAATAACCAAAATGAGTAATTCACTAGCAGAGATTAGTAGTAGATTTGAACTGGCAAAAGAAAGGATTAGCAAATTTCAGGATAGATTGATAGTGACCATGCAATTTAAAAAATAGAGAGAAAGAAGAAGAAAAGTGAACAGAGCTTCAGAGAAATGTGAGACACTCATAAGCACAGCAATATGTATGTAATGGGACTACCAGAAGGAGAGGACAGAAAGGAGGAGAAAAAAATATTCAAAGAAATAATGGATGAAAACTTCCCAAATATGATGAATAACATTAATCTAAACACTCAAGCCCAACAAACTCCAAATAAGATAAATTCAAGTAGATACACACAAACACATCATAACAGAAATGTTGAAAGACAGAAGAACTTGAAAGCAACCAGAAAAAACCAGCACATCACTTACAAGAGAACCTCAATTCAAGCAACAGCTGACTTCTCATCAAGAACAATGGAGAACATAAGGCAGTGGGGTACATGTTCAAAGTGCTGATTAAAAAACTGTCAACCAGGGATCCTATACCCAGCAAAACTATCTTTTAAAAGTGAAGGTGATATAAAGACATTCCTAGATGGACAAAAACAAGGAATTGGTTGCTAGTAGATCCGCCTTGCAAGAAACATTAAAGAAAGTTCTTCAGGCCAAAAGTAAGTGACCTGGAATGTCAATTCAAATCCACACACACACAAAAAGAGCATCAGTAAAGATAATAATGTAATTCCAAAAGATAGTATAGATGTGTATTTCTTCTCCTCATAACTGATTTAAAAAGCAATTGTATAAAACAGTTTGCATATCATTGTATTGTTGGGCCTATAACATATGGATATGTAATATATTTGGCAATAATAGCACAAAGGAGGTGGGTGAGAGAAAAGCTGTACTGAGCTAAGGAAATGACACCAGATGGAAAATCAAATCCACAAAACAAAGGAAGAGAACCAGAAATGGTAAATGAGAAGGTGAATATAATAAAACCTATAAATATATATCTCCTCTCCTTTCTTTTCTCAGCTCCTTTAAAAGACATGAAATTATATGAAGTAATAACTATAACAAGGTATTATTGTGTTAGTAACATACAGATGTAATATGTATAACAACCATAAGACAGCAAGGCGGTAAAGGAATAGTTATACAGGAGTAATATTTGTATATATCTCACTGGAATTAAGTTATTATATCTAAAGTAGATTCTGATGAATTACAATGTAGAATGTAAGCCCTAGTGCAAGGACTAGGAAAATAGCTAAAAATATATATAGTGAAAAAAAATCATTAAAGGAATGAAACTGTTACATTAGAAAACATTCACTTAATTCAAAAGAAAGCAGTAAAGGAGGATTTGAGACACAAAAAGGCAGAAGGAAAATGTTACCAGATGAAAATTTGGCTCCACATATAGAAATGAAAGTCACCAGAAATGGCAACTGAAAAGGTAGATATATAAGATATTTGTCTTACTATTTAAAACCTCAAGAAATATAACTGACTGCTCAAACAAAATTAATAACAATGTATTGTGGGGTTTATAACATATGCATGAGTAAAATGCATACTAACAATCATAGAAAGGCCACGAGGAGAGAAATGGAAGTACGCTGTTCTAAGGTTCTCATACATGAAATGGTGTTCTATCACTTGACAGTGGATGGTGATATATTAATGATCGTGCTGCATGGTTTAATTCCAGCAGGCTAGGAATTAACCTGGGCTGTTTTGCTAAAGTTTCTGCATAGCACTGACCTCTAGACAAGGCATGAAACGTAGTCATTCATCAGGTTGCCATGAAGCCAGGGGTCCAAGGAATTTGGGGCAATTTTTACAAATTGTCAGCATTGTTTTTTGAGACTCCTGGAATATAGCAAGACTATGCCACATGACCGGGTGAGGCACCATTTGGGTTTCCCTGGTTCTGAGGTGTTCTTTATACATGACGGTGGTTCCTGATCCAAGTGATAAATTGCATTTGGCTGTGGCCTTTACAGAAAGGAGAATGACAGGAGACTCCATCTGACCTTTCCAGACCCATCACGGTGAGATAGCCTTGGTCGTGATGCATATCTTCACATTAATGTCGCTGAATATTGTCTCCTTTCCCTGTAGGTTTGTAAGCCTTGTCATTTGGGTCCTGTGAGTCTTCTCTAGCAGCCAACTCTTTAACTTCCCTTGTTATTGTGAAAGAAGTGCACTTGAAACCCAAAAGCAGCACAAAATATCACAGCAGAGTTACAGCTCATGAACCTATAAAGGTAATCAAATGGAGTCATAGGAAGTGGTCAATTAATCCAAATGCAGGCAAGAAAAAAGAGAACAAAGGGAACCCAGAATAGATGAGATAAATAGAAAACAAACAGCAAGATGATCACATTAAATGTAATTCATATCAACACCCCAATTTAAAAGGCAGAGATTGTCAGATTGGGCAAAAAAGCAATACCTAGCTACATGTGGCCTACAGAAAATGCACCTTAAATATAAAGATGCAAATAGGTTAAAAGTGAAAGGATGGGAAAATATACAGCTAATCGAAAGAAAGTTTATATCAGACAAAATGCATTTCAGAGCAAAGAATATGGCCCAGAATAGAGAAAGTCATTTCACAATCACATAGGGCTCAAGAGAGCACCCCAACCCGAAACATTTATGCACCTAACAGCAGAGCTTCAAAATAAATGAGGCAAAACAGGAATTGCAGAGAGAAATAGACAAAGACACAATTGTAGTCAGAACTGTTTTTTAAGTGCTCCTCAGTAACTGATGGAACAAGTAGGCAGACAATCAGCAAAGATACAGCAGACTCAAACAATGCTGACACTGCTTGCCCTGGTTGACATGTTAGAAAATTCCACCCGACAATAGCAGAATACACATTATTTTCAAGTGCACAAAATTTACCAAGATAGAATATCTTCTGGCCCATAAAACAAGTCTCAATAAATTTAAATGGATTCAAGTGATATAAAGAATATTCTTGGGATGAATGGACCTGTTACCACCAACTGTTGGATTTCACAGTCAAAGCAAAACCAGCCAATCAAAAGGCCAGCCTCAGGCAGTCAAAAACCAGCCTGTCTTGGGCTTCCAGTTTCAGCCCCAATGAGTCAAGAGCTTGGAGGTTGTTACTTCTGATCTTAACAAGAGAAAGCTGAACAAACTGAAAATCAATGACTTTT
Source organism: Tapirus indicus (assembly GCA_031878705.1). Lineage (NCBI taxonomy): Eukaryota > Metazoa > Chordata > Mammalia > Perissodactyla > Tapiridae > Tapirus > Tapirus indicus. The sequence goes on from CM062924.1 coordinate 775,520, forward strand.
CTTGGATCCAGAAAACTGAGATTGCAAGGCAAACCACCACCCTGAAATCTGGGGAGACAGGTGAATGTGGAGAATCACAGCCATCAGCTGGCCTGGAGCAGAAGCTGCTGGAACCAGAAACTGGTAGGAACACTAAATTGATAGTTTTGATGAATTGCTGGAGGCTGTGTGTGAACTAAAGGGAGAGTGAGAATCTTCTGGATGCTGTAGTCTTGGGAGCAGGGGGTCAGACTTTTGTGAGGTTTACTTCCAGGAACCCCATGAGATTCTCATGGGGAAGTGCCATGAAAAAAAATCACCTTATGTCTCTGGCAGGTGGATGGGGAAAGTATTTGAAATATGAAATATGAAAATATGAAATATGCCCAGAGTGTTCTCCATTACAAAGGAAAGTATTCCAGTGAAAAACACTTTTCAGAGCCTTATCTCTCCTGGAGGAAAGGCATTTTCCTGTCTCCAGCCTTCCTGTCTCACCTGAGGAAGAGGGAGCACTTGTAAAGGTCACAGTTCAAGGATGCAAGCCCACAAAAGACTGAAACTGAATCGTAAGATTATAGAACGCTTCCCTCCCCCACTCTACCACCACATCAACAGAGCTGCCCTGTAATAACAGTGGATTACAGCTGAAAGAGCTGTAAGCTCAGACTCTGTTTAAGAAGGTGTCTGTAGGGAAACCCAAAGACAGCAGGGAAAACAAAAACAAGGACACCAGAGAAATTGGAAGACCCTGGCACTTACAGTTAACAGCAAACATTAAACTCAGCCCAACTGTAGCCAGATTAACACACAGCTCACAGTAAATACCTATTCACCTTGCTTCCTATCCCCCAATGTCATGTCTGCCTTTCAACAACAAGTTATGAGCCATGCTAAGAGGGAAGAATACATGCGGTCTGCAGAGACAAAGCCTCAGAACCAGTCTCAGACACGAGGCCGATTGTGATGGAATTACACAGGGCGTTTAACAGAGCTGTGAGCAACGTGTTGAAGGCTCTGTGGAAAAGCAGACAACGTGCAGGAACAGTGGGCAATGCTGGCAGAGACACAAACCCAAAGGAAAGACCAAGAGGGGATGCTAGTTGTAAGAAACACTGGGCAGTCCCTGAAGACCCTGGGCACAAGGATCGGAGGAGAAAGTATGCTCCGTCCTCGTGGGCAGCTCACTCCCAAGAGGGAAGGGAGAGGGAGGGACTGGACCACTGATGCGGGCTCCTTGGGGGCAGCAGATAGCGGGATGCTGCCTAATCGCTGCCCCCCCACAAAGCAGAACTCGTCAGAGTGAAGAAGTTTCTCCCGACCTCGGGTATTTGTAAGGTATTGTTGATAACAGCAGGAGGGGAGATTAAAAAGCAGGAAGATGAATTAGGAAACTATTGCCAATGTAACAAATATTACAACGTTGATATCTTGAATTGTTGTTTTTATCCCTGGTGCTATGGACTGAACTGTGTCCCCCCCAACTCCAATTCATGTGTTGACTGTATTTGGAGACAGGGTCTTTAGGAGGTAATTAAGTTTAAATGAGGTCATAAGGGTGGGGCCCTAATAGAACAGGACTGGTGGCCTTATAAGAACAGAGAGATCTCTCTCTCTCTCCCCCAGCACTAAGGAGAGGCCTCACGAGGAGGCAGTAAAAAGGTGGCTGTCTGAAAGCCAGGAAGAGAGTCCTCGCCAGAAACCAACCCTGCCAGCACTCTGATCTCAAACTCCCAGCCTCCAGAACTGTGAGGAAATACGTTTCTGTTGTTGAAGCCTCCCAGCCTGTGTACTCCATTACGGCAGCCCAAGCTGGCTGAGACACCTGGTAGTTATATTTCATGGCTGTCCATGGCCCTGGTACCCCAGGTTACGTGTAGATGGAGAAGAGGATGCCAGTCGAAAAGGGGAGCCTAAAAATGCAAGAAAAGTCCTAGATGAATAGAGCCATTTGGAAATTAGATGAAAGCCAAGGACTCTTACCTAACCATTGACCTAAGGACAAAAATCTGCATTAATTTCAGAAGATTCAGGATCCCCTGGAGTGCCCAGTGGACTCCTCATGGTCCCCTGGACCTTACCTTGAAGAACCTCTGTCCTGGGAAACCAGTGAGGTTGACAGCAAGACTGAAGGGAGATGGCGGGAAGGGAAGAAAACAGGGTGGGGGACGTTTGGGGGAGAAGGAAGGGGAGGAGGAAGGGCAGTGTGGCCAGAGTGTGAGGAGTCAGCGTCTCCATGGAGTGTGCGGAGCGTAGAGCCAAGGTGCTGGGTCATGCAGAGGACTGAAAAGATTAAGATCTCAATCAAATGAGGGAAAAGGATGAGGAAATAAGTAGGAATGAGGAAAAGGAACCCAGCTTGCGTCACATTACCTACGACTGCACAGAACCCGTCAGCCCGAGGTGTCGCTTTCCCGAGCTCTCCCCTCTCTCCGGAGGATTTCAGCAACAGCAGCAGCAGTGGCAGAAAAAGGGAAGGATGGGGAATTTACTGCAAATTGAGGGTTGGTGAGGAGCGTGCGGGGACAAATTTGCTGTAAACTAGGATTTATTTTAAATGAAGGCCCTGCCTCCGAATGTTGCAGAAGGGAGGGAAGGAGGAAGGGAGGGAGGGAGGGAGGAAGAAAAGAAAGAAAGAAAGGAATCCTTTGAGCCTCTGGAAGGATTAGAGTGTTAGGTGTCTTTGACCTGCCCTGGGGCATGAATTTCTTGTTCTGAACGTATGAAATTTGACACCTCTGCTAGGAATTTAGGAGACATCTCTTTTGTTTGCCCAAGGCTCATAACTGAGCCCTGTGGGCAAGAAGTTCTGGGGTGCTCTGCTCTGCTCCCACATTCCCCAGCCCTTGTCCCTGTGGGCTGGGAGGTGGGTTCTTCCAAATGCTGGGGCTGATGTGCAGCCGCCTCCGCCACAGAGCTCCTCCAGGGTTTGTGGCTGGGGTCAGACAGGTTGCTCTGCAGCCTGCAGCCTCAGTGCATCTTGGCTTGGTGGAGGTCATATGTTCAGGGGTCCCGCCCAGGATGCTGCAGGAGTAACTACCAATGCCCTTACCCAAAAAGTACTTGAAAAACATTCGGGACTATTACTGATAAGACGAAGGATAATCAAACACAATGTTGTACTCTACAACAAAGACTTTTTTCTCCCCTTTGAAAAATTATACAAGTGACACAAAAATGAAAATCACCCCAAGTCCTTCCACCCGGAGACAACCATGTCAGCATCTTGTCGTATATCAGAACTGACACTTTCGTGTGCAAATATAGAAATGTATGTTTTATGAAAATGGTGTCATATTATATACATTGTTTTGCAACCTGCTCCCCCTCCTGGAATTTATCAGTCTGTTATGAACCTTTCAAGTCAGCATACATCTACATAGCACGTTTCTTTTTTGGAGGAAGATTGGCCCTGAGCTAACATCTGTTGCCAATTTTCCTCTTTTTCTTTTTTCTCCCCAAAGCCCCAGTACACAGTTGCATATCCTAGATGTAGGTCCTTCTGGTTCTTCTGCGTGAGATGCCGCCTCAGTGTGGCTTGATGAGCAGTAAGTAGGTCTGTGCCCAGGATCTGAACCGGGGAACCCTGGGCCCTGAAGCAGAGTGAGTGAACTTAACCGCTGCACCACCAGGCTGGCCCCTACACAGCATTCTTAATGGCTGCATAGTATTGCACCGTTCTTCAATTGTTGGGTGTTTATTGCAATTGTATCAGATATCCTTTGACACAATAATGCTATGGAGTGAGCAACCACAAAAGGTCAGTGGCATGCAAGAATGAATATTTGTTTAGTTTACAGTTTGCAGGGATTCAGCTGATCTGGGCTCAGCTTGACTGTTCTGCACTGGACAGCTTATGTCTTCACAGTCGGCTGCTACTGGCCAAACAGCCCTCCCCATGTTGACTTGCTCATATGTCTGGGGCTGGCTGGCTACTGGCTCCTATAGGATGGCCACAGCTGGGACAACCAGGGCAATTTCGCTCTGTTCCACGTGAGTTACCCTCCGGGAAGCCAACTCAGGCCTGTTCTCGCGGGTATTTGGAGGAGCAAGGGCTAAGCAGACATGTGCAAGCACTTTTGCAAGCCTCTGCTTGTGCCATGTTCACTCACACCCTGTTGGTCAAAGCAAGCCCTGCGGCTGAGTGCACAGCGTGGGACGGCTCAGCACAGTTATGGATGAACAGTGTGGGTACAGGGAGGGGTGGAGAACTGGGGACGATTTTTACAGTAGATTCTTGCATGAATGTCTTTGGGTATTGTCTGTTGTGTGCAGCAAATTCCCAGAATACAATTACTAAGTAAATGGTGTACTATATCCTTTTCTGAAGACTCTGAAGATGAACTACCAAATTGCTCTCCTAAAAGGTATACCAATTTGCATTCCCATTGTGGGAACCAGAACCGGCCACCTCAACCACTGAAGGAGGCTTCGACCTTCCCTGCCCCCACTAACTGTCTGAAGGGATTTGGGATGGAAGGCCTGTCCCAGGACAGGCCATCACCATGGATAACTCTGGGTATCGATAGACTGGGAGGGCCTTTGCTGGGCCCATTCTCATCAAAGTTCTGTTTATCAGACATTTGTATTTGTAAGGGAAATCTCCGTTTGTAAAGGTATCTCCTTCTCTCTACCAGGAAGAAGGGGGGATGACTTTATTTCTAGGGGTCTTGTCAGAAGGTGAAAACTTAAATCTGCATACTCTTGTTTACTGTGCTTTTCTTGTAATCCCTCAAGACTGACACCCCCAACCCCCCAAAAATCCTCATTTGTCTATAAAAGAGGAGAACCATTCTGGCGAGAGACACTCAGTTTCCCCGAGTCTCTCCCATGTATACATGTTATAAAGCTTTGTTTGATTTTCTCCTGCTATTCGGTCTCATGTCAATTTAATTTGTAGCCCAGCCAGAAAGGATCCAGAGTGGGTAGAGAATGCTCTTTCTCCCCTTCACCATTAACAGCAAATGAGAGAGTAGATTTCTCTACGACCATGGTATGTAGAAAAAAATATTATGCAAACTGTGGACACTCTAGGAGTTTGTGCTGAAGTTTCACGATGTGCCCCAGAGCTCCATGGACATAACCCAGGAAAAATCAGATTATCTTGGAAGTTCCCGGAGAGGCCCCTTAGTGTGGTCCTTTGGAAATGCATGCCCTGTTTGCTCCTTAAGAAGTATTGGAAGGACTATAGGACAATGTTGAGGAACAGAGAGGGTGACCATATGTTCTAGTTTGCATGGAAACATCTTGGTTTGCCCGGTTGTCCTGGCTTAATTATTAAGAGTGCCTCCTTTCACTCTCAAATGTTTTCTGCTTTGGACTTTAGATTGTATGACCCCCAGGTAAAGGTCATCTTACCTAAGATTATTCCCTTTGTTCCCAAACTCCTTCATTCGTGCAAATTGTGGTTTTTTGGGGGTTTTGTTTTGAAGTTTATTATGTGCCAGATACTGAGCTAGGCACTGAGGACGCAGTAGAGAGCAAAACCAGACGTGGTCCCTGTCCTCACGGTGCTTTCAGTCTAATGGGGGAGACAGTAATGGAAAATCACACAGTCACGCAGAACTGCAGCAGCGGTGGGTGCCCTGGGGGAGCTGGACTAAGGTGCTAAGAGCATTTATCTAGTAGGAGATGTGATCTCATCACAGAGGTCGGGGAAGAATCCAAGAGGAGATGGTGCTTCAGCTGAGACTGGGAGGCTGTGTGGGGTTTTTCCAGGGGAAGGCGTTCCTGGACGGGTGGGAGCATGTGCAGACTCGGAGAGAAGGAAGCAGATACAGACAAGGATGTGAAAGGCTTGTGTGCTGCCGTGGAGAGAACCGGGGGGCTTGGGGTGGGATCAGCCTGGAGAGGATGCTGGACGTGCCTACCCCACACCCCACACCGGCTTCCTGCCCAAGAGAATCCCCATTTTATTCAGGAATCCAGATGTCCCCCGACACAGTCTTCTGCCTCAGGGGGTACTAACTTCACTCTCAGTTCAAGGGAGTAATCCCTTCCCCAGCCATTGGTTTACTCATCAGCTTGAGCCTCGATTCTTACAAATGAGAAGTGAAGAAAGTTTCCGGTGGACTTCCAAGAAAAGTTTCCTTGCTTCTAGGATGAGTCAAAAGAAAAGATGGCCCTTAACTGTTCCTCTGAGTTTTGTCAAATCTGGATGTGAAGCCCGGAGCAGCTGCATCTATCTTCTCCTCCTGAGGTTGAAGCTGGCACCAAGGACGGTGGAACAGACATGTGGAAAGAAAGTTTTTCCTTAATAAAAGTTGAGTAGCTGAATCAACTTGCCCTGAAGGCCACCCTACCTCAGGACTTCCTGTTATATAGAATATTAAAATTTCCTCTCGTTCAAACAAGATTGAGTTCGAGTTCTGTTACTTGTGGTCAAAATGTCATAATAATAAAGGAGGGGATGGACCATGTTCTTGTTTGTGTTGGAGGCTATGTAAGGATTGTTTTTTCTGCCTTTATCCTAAAACCATTGGAAGTCATTAGAGAGTTTTAAGCAGAGAGTATGAGCCATACTTTCATTTTGCAAAAGACCACTTGCTGCTGTATGGAGAGAAGGTTCTAGGGTAACAAGAGTGGACGCAGGGAGACCAGTTAGCAGCCCTTGCCCTTGGGTGGAGAGGACGGAGCATCTGCCTTGGGCCCCACACTCAAGGTGGGAATCTGCAGATTGAACATCCTTTCAATCAACATCATTAAAATTTAATTGTGAAGTTTCTGTCTTTAATAGTATCTCAAGGGGCCAATGAGAGATGTGAATACAGAGTGGCCTCCTTTCAAGGCCCAGTATTTTGGATGGACCCTGCACTGGCTTAGTTGCCCTGGGTCCCACCCTCTTCAAGGGTAGCCCTGGAGGGTGACATGGCGAGATGGTGCCCACATAGGAGATGGTGATAGCGGAGCAGGGAGGAATGGCAGAGATATTTGGGAAGTAACATTTTGGTGATAGAATGATAGAGCTGATATAGGAGGGAGAGATGTCAAAGGTGACCCTCAGCTTTCTGTAATAATGGAGGAAATGATGGTGCCATTGGATAAAATGGAAAATTCTGGAAGAGGCCCCAGTTGGGGGCAGAGGTCCATTCGGAGTTCAGTTAGGACGTGTTAAGTTGGATGTGCCTTTGGGATATTCAGGGGGAGGTTTTGAGAAGGTGGGATATGGGCTCAGAGGACAGTTTGGGGCTGGAGTTATTAATATTTTAGTCATGTGCATTTCAGAAACTAACTGAAATTGTGGACCTGGATGAAATGGTTTTGGGAGAGAAGAGACTTAGGACCAGGCCTGAAGGACTGGGGCAGAGGAAGACGAGGCCTTTAAAGACACCTGAGAGACTTTTCTCAGAGAGGTAGAAAGAGAACAGAAAAGCGGTGTGTTATGGGAGCAAGGAGACAGACAGTTTCAGAACGTGGATAGTCCACAAGGGCTCTGATGATTGTTGGAAAGTCAAAGAGGTGTGACAGCTAGTCTCCGAAGATGGCCCCCAGTGAATTTTGCCTCCTGAAATTCAGACCTTTGTGTCATACCCTCCCACATGAATGGGAGCTGGCCCTGTTCAACCAACAGACTGCAGCGGAAGGGGCACTATGACTTTTGAGGTTTGACGTACGAATTCTCATGGTGTCCATCTTGGTCTCATGAACTGCTTGCTCAGAGGGATGTCAGCCACCATGTACGAAGTCTGTTTACTCTTAGACCCTCATGCTGGGAAGAAGCCCAAACTGACCGTGTGAAGATGCCACATGGAAGGGGAGAGAAAGACCGAAAGAGAGAGAGAGAGGCCTGGCTAGTTCCTGGTTGTCCCAGCTTTTTCAGCCTGGATACCATACATGGGAGGAAAGAAGCCATCCTGGATGTCAAGATGGTGTCAGCTCTTTGAGAGACCCCAAGTCAGAACTGCCTGGCTGGTCCCAGTCCATCCACAGACCCATGAGAGGTAAGAATAAATTCTTGTTTCAGGCTCCTACATTTTATCCTGGAACGTGGTGGGAATTGAAAAAGAAAAGTCCGTTTGACTCGATGGCATGGAGGTCATTATGGTCATTATGGTCTGTAGGAGCAACGGGCAGATCTAGTGGGTTGAGTGGTAGAAGCTGAGGAGATTAAGGAAGCGGAGGCCGTGGCTCTCTGAAGGCTGGCTGTGACTGGGAGGTGGTAGAGAGGTTGGTGGTGTGAAGAGGATGTGAGATGAGCGAGAGTGTTTCTAAAAGTAGTCTCTATGCTGTAACATGTTGAAAGAGCTCTGCCTATCGAGTACTCTTACTGAAAAAAGACTGACTCGATCTAATTGAGCCCCTTGTAATTACCAGAAATGTGGGGATAGAGACACAACTTAGAACACTCTCAGGATGTGGTCGGCCGAATCAGGAATCTGGGATAATCTATGTAAGAAATGGCCCAGCAAATCAATGGCATTAAAAAAAAATAAATGCAGGGAGGCTGATTTAGGATGAGAACAATTTAAGAAATGTAACAGTGAGATAGAATATGAGGATCTTGTTTGAGTCCTGACTTAACCCAACTGTAAGAAGACGTCCTGAGACAACTGGGGAAATGGAATGTGGACTGGATATTAGATGATGTTAAGGAATCGCTCTGAATGGTTTAGCTGTAATAAGGACTGGGAGGTTATTTTTTAAAAATATGCCTTTATCAACTATAAATGCATATTGTGATTGCCTGGTAATTGGGATTTGCTTTAAAATACACTGGTGAATGGTAATAATTGTTGAGGCTGGATGATGGGTAAGTAAGGGTTCATGATACTAGTTTCTCTATTTTTGAATATATCTTGGAAATTTCTATAATCATAAGTTTTAAAAACTGTATTGAAACATATTCTTCATTCTGTTAAGGATTGTAACAAGTCAGGTTAACGTTCGGTTGTGGTCGCCGAGCACAGAGTGTGTCCTCACTGATGCGATGGTTCTCCATCGCTGGAGAGAACCCATCCTGACTTGTCACCCAGTGGTCCCCTATGATGGGAAAAGAGCCCCAGGGAAGAGTCCGTTGAGAGGACGTGTCTGAGCGCACAGCAGAGAGAGGCATGTTGATGACGGATGGTTCCGAGAAGGAGGGTGAGGTGGGATCCAGGGTCCAGGCGAAGGACAGGGCCGTGGAGACAGGTGTGTGCGTTGGTGCCCAGAGGAGCAGGGCATTCTCACTGGGAATCTCATTCTCTCTAAATCCTTGGAGAATTAGGAGCGAGGTCAGATGCTACAGGCTGTGGGATTGGGAAGTAGAAAATTGTAGTTTGAGGAGAGTGGAAGAGATTTGACCAAGTTGTTGAGGTGGCTGGGGAGGGAGTTTCCTGGGGGAACAGAGTAGAATTGCAGGGACGTTTAGAATAAAACATGTACCAGGGACCCAGGCTGGGTGAGAACAATGGGAGGAAAGTGCCGAAGGACTGAGGGAAAAGCGGCTTTGCTAGTCTGGCTGCCCTGAAGGTGTTGAGGAAGGAACCCGGAGACCTGGACTCAGCAAGTGCGGGGTAGAGACCAGGCACCTGCGTGCTTGAAAGAGTCCGGGTGATTCTAACGCAGGCACAGGTGATTCTTGGGCCAACGTTCCAGAAACGCTGCCATGGTGGCTGGAACTGGAGTGAAGTGCCCGGGGCAGGAGGCCCGTCCTGTTCCAGTGGGGAAGCCCAGTGGACGGACAGCCGCACATGGGTCTGTGGCTGTTTCCAGTGGTTCCACAGCTTTCTTGGCCTGAGGGGTCGCAACTTGAGACCCTAGTTTGTGCAGAGGGGGGTCCTGGATGGGGCTCAGACACAAAGGTGGGTGGCCTTCAAAGTAACCCATCTTTTGTAAGCCCTGCCCCCGGAGCTTCTTATCCACGGAGGACTGTGACTACTGGGGGTTTTGTTGTTTGTTTTTGCAACTTTTGAAATAAAAATGGGCTTTCAAAGTCAGCCAACCAGCCAGTCAGCACTGTGGAGGTCGGCACATTTGGGCTAACTGTTTTCCTGTTCATTTAGACTTATTTCCCACTGGGTGTGAGGTCGCACTTCCAAGTATACCTTTGGTAATTCCCAGGCATAGAGCAATTGCCTTCATTTCCCAGCGGGACACACTCAAGTGGGCTCATTTGCAGAAAGAACAGGAATAGCAGTTTTTATAGCTTAAGGCCTGGAAGAAAACGGCTTTTTTTTTTTCCCCTGACAATCATAATCCACTCATGCTTTAAAAATGCATTGCAAAATCAAAAGGACTCTGAGAGTCTGGAATGTGCTAGAAGGATGTATTAAGACATACATTATTAGCCAATTTATCTATAATCTAGATAACCTTATCTCTTGTTTCTCCTCTCTTGCAACTTCCTCAACCACAGACCCCACGTTGCCTGCATGTCCGAGAATTAAACCTGCCTCGAAGGAGCAGAGGTAAGAGGAGTTCTTGTTTCCTGTCATTCTCTGGTCTGAATCTGCAGTGGCGGATGAAGGAAGGGCGGTGCCCAGAGGGGGCGGGGAGCACGGCCTGAATAAAGGCGTGGAGGCCAGCAGGGCATGGAGCTGTCTCCCTGGCCTGACGAGCAGAACAGAAACCAGGCTGGCTGGTGTGGGGAGCGGATCAGGGAGGCCGAGCAGAGGGACTCTGAGTGGCGCCTGGGGAAATCCTGAGCCATTTAAATGAGCCATTTAAATCTGACAGACAAATTGGTGTTTCAGGATTTACCCAGCAGTGATGTACAGGATGAGGTAGGGTGGGTGGGGGCAGTGGTATGGGCGGAGTGACGGGTGACAGAGCGGGGAGGATGAAGCGGGGAGATGAAGACTCTGCTTTGAGTCAACAGGCACTTAGTGGGCACCTGCTGTGTACCTGGTCGTGGGCCAGGCACGCTCCCTCTGAGAGAAGAGAACCAGCACCTGCCCCTTGTCCAAGCAGAGCCCTGGAGTCCACAGCTTCCTCTCCGTCTCTCCCCAACCTGCCAGGTTGTCCTGTCCCCTCCATGCCTCCTGCATCTGCCCGTTCTCCCTCATGCCCACATCCTCTACCCCACAGCAGCCGCGTCTCCCTGGACTACTGTTGGGGGTGGAGATGAGCCATCAGTGGGCTCCCCATTGCCTCCAAGGCAACGTCCAAGCTCCTCTGCACAACCAGGAGGCCCTGGGCATCTGGGTCCTGCTCAGCCTCCCTCCTTCCCAGGGCTCTTGCCTCCCACCTTGAATCTGGGGATGTTGCCATGCAAAATGCCTTCAGGACCTCTAAGGGGCCACACGCTCTCTTCCTCCTCCTCCACCCTCCCCTCCCCTCCCCTCTGACCATCTTCAGAACAGTCTGGAGATCTCCTCTTCCTCCACCTTCCCCCCCAACCGCCACTGTCTTCAGAACATGCTCTTTCTGGCCCACAGGTGCCTCCTGGGTGCTGTCGAAGGATTGTTTCTAGGGCTGTCCTTGAGCATGTTGTCCCTGGCCTTCTCTCCTCTGCATGTGAGCTTCCAGAGGGCAGGGGCTGTTTCTTCCTCCTCACCCAGCACCCTCCTGACACATAACAGGTGCAGTAAGTATTGATCACGTGGGAATGGATGAATGTATAAGAACCTGGGTGGCAGGGGTAGGGGGAGAGTGTTGGTCCCATTTGGCAGATAAAGAAACTGAGGTTTCTTGTCACGGCTTCTCAGCTTCACAGCCAGAATCCACTTCAGGGCTGCTGATTTCTTGTCCAGGGCTTTTCCCTCTTCCTTGCAGACACAGAGTGGAGCTCATCATGGAAGAGTCCTCTGTGGTGCCTCCAGTTCTGGCTAACCTCTCAGAAAGCTCCCAGTGGGGCCACTGTGGGAGTGAGCAGGACAGCAGACGAAGAGGCTGTGGTACAGCAGTGAGGGATGTCATAAACTGGAGTATTCGTAGGTTTGGAGATTGCAAAATGCTAGGAGCCCAAATGGACCATTTTCCGACACAATTTGAACATTTATTTCACTGAAGTTACTATTCAAAACACAAATCCTCCTTGTGTCTGAAGGCCAGGGTCTGGTTGCCTGTGTTCATTGCTGTTTTTTCTCTTCGCTCCACTAAGCGCTCTTTGCCTACCGTTTTTTTTTGATTGACTGGAAGAGCCACGTTGCGGGATGATAGATATTGTTCATTTAACTCCAGCATTTGCTTTTCCCCTAAACTAGCGCCCCGTTCACGATTGATCAGACTTCTCCCCCATTTAGCTCCAGTGTGAGGCGTCGCAGAAGATGGGTCTGCAGCTCGGGGAACGTCTCTGCAGCAATCTGTTCTAGCGGCGGGAGGCGCGCCGAGTGGCATGGAAGCTCTTAATGCAACATCGGAGATATTAGGGTTTTATGGACCGGAAAACAGTACAAATCAAAGGCTTTGCTTACTGTTTATCTGTTTAGAACATTTTTATTTTCTACACCTAGCAGTGTTCATCTTTTTCATCCAGCATCCAGTTTGGTTCTTTACGTATTGATTTTCCTGTTCGCTGGCACGCCCCACGGAGCCGGGGCACTTGGTGTGCTGTCCGTGGGGGTGCCAGCCGGGCCGCCAGGACGGGGGCCTTCTCTGCCCTGAGACCCTCAGCCCAGGGCTGGGAGGAGCAGGGCTCACTGTATAAAAAGATCACCACACCTCTCTTCCCTCTGTGTGGTTTTCCCCCTGAGCCAGCATGGTAGGCCTTTAATCTTAGCTTTTCCCAACATTTACATACAAATCTTACAGCAAAAGTAGTGTTCTCTTCTTAAATTTTATAGAGAGATAAGATATAAGATAAGATAAGATATATCCCATAAGATATGGTAGACAGGGCCCCAGCAGGAAACAAAATCCATCACAGATGGTTTGCCAGGGGTTGGCAAATTTTGTCTGCGAATAGCCAGATAGTAAATATTTTGGCTTTCTGGGTCACACACAGTCTCTGTTGCAAGTGGCCACAGGCGGCAGCTAACCGATGGGCAACGGGCCGGTTTTAATGAAACTGTCTTTACAAGAAGAGACTGGGAGGTGGGTGTTTGGCTTGTGGGCCAAAGTTTGCTGACCCCTGGTTTAAATGAAAAGACTTTAAGGGACAATGTGCAGATATCTGGACAGGGTCAGGGGGAGGAGCAGGGGGAGTGAGGTGCGCAGAGACCACAGCAGCAGGAGGCTGTTACTCCCTCAAAGGCTGAAGGGGCAAGAGGAAGAAGGGCGTGACTGGCGCCCGGTGGGAGTGGGGCCTGGGCTGCAGTGAGCAGGGAGGCAGCACCGAGGAGATACCGTCCCCTCCTCCCTCCTCCCATGGTCTCATCCAATCAGGGAGCAGCCAGCGAGGGGCCTGGTGATGAAGTCCCAGACGGGTGCCAGAGCAGAGAACCGGCAGAGCAGCAGGGGTGTCTATGTGGGACTAACTGCTTAGAACCCACCCTTTTTGGGAGTGTAAGTGAGCCTGGCTGGCCGCATCCCTGGACCCGGACAGTTTTAGGGCACTGACGTCCCCCACAGCCCTGCTCCAGCCCATCATGCCTCTGGTCACAGGGACAGGTTCAGGGATAGGCACACGGTCTAATTCAGGCTAATGAGACCCAGGCCGGAACTGTTGCTGGTCTGAACTCTTGGGAAAGATCAGCTGTCTTTTGTTCTGGTGGATCCAAGGCTAGAACTTTGGCAGCTGACTGACCATGTGGTGAGGCCCCCACGAGGGGAAAGCCTGAGCTCAGTAATCACAGGGGAAAGCAGAGAGCCGGGCCCTGGTCTGTCGCTGAGCCCCTGGATCAAGCTGTCCCTGGCTCATTGCTCAGGTGGGTGAGCCAGTACACTCCCCGTTTTCTGTTTCTAGCAACTGAAAGTCTCCTCCATAGGAGAGAAAGTCCAGATCTCTCTCTGGGGCCAAGGCCAGCCTCCCCACAGCTGTGTGGACTTCCCACAGGCGCATCGAATCGCCAAAGCACGGCAGAGGCAACGGTCCTGTGTGCGCGGCCATGTTCAAGCAATGGCGTTTACTGCTAGCGTGTACATTCCTCAGACACAGGAATCTTTCTTCTTTGAGTATCTGTGGGCCACGGACCTCATATGTCACAGAGACAGCAACTTCCTAGGTAATCACAAAGGTACGGTGATAACCATGGCAACTGGCCCTTCTGAGCCATAATGTCATGCAGATGGCTGCGGCTGGGGACGCTGACGCTGATGCAGCACCTGCCCTGCTCTGTGCTGTTTTGTGGTGACTTTCCTTTGCTTGAACAGAGGGTTTCTTACCATGCAGCTCTTCCCATCAGGGATTCCTAAAGTTTTGAATTTTACAGGCCAGAAAACATCCAAAACAGAGAACTAACTGACGCAAAGTTGCCAACTACATCTTGCTAACTAAGAACATTTCACAAACAGGCACGTCAAACAACGAGCGTCTACTGTGACCATCAGGTCATAAGAGAAAGGACGTCGTCGCGTGTCTGAGAGGAGAGAATGAGGAGAAGCCCTTGAAGGGAGCCCACATCCTTCAGGGAAAGTGCACGACTTTGGGGGCCGCGTCGGGTGGGACTCTGAGCACGGCCAGGACGCCTGGATGAGGGCTCACGGGCCTGAACCCAGTCCTCACTCCGCCTGCCGAGCCCGCGCCCTGCACACGCTGTGTCCACTCCATGCAGGGGCACTTTTCCCTCTAAACAAAGGGCCTTTCTGCTCACCAAGCTGTGTGCCGAGGGGGCTGTGTCTGCCCAGGAGGGCGACTTTTTCTAATCTGTGCAAAACACTGTTGGAGCCAGCAGCCGCCCTGTGCCGCGTTGTTCTTCTTACGACATTCCACGGGGGCTGTGCCGTGACCGGCCTGGCTCGAGGTGGGCGCTCCAGGAGCATGCATTCCATGACTGTGGAAGGGCCAGTGGGAGCTCCACCAGGGGCCTTCCGGCCACGGGAGTCACACTACAGGTCCTCTTCCCTCTCGGTGTCAGATGGAGGGGTGGAGAGGAAGATCAGAGGAGCGCTCCTGCTTCTCCATCCTTCGAGAAGTCCGTGAGGAAAGCAGCCTTGTCGGAGTGCCTGCTCTGTGCCAGGAGGCGTACTGAGCCCGCATTCCGCGTGTTTTACAGCTGGGGTAACTGAGCTTTTGGGGGCTGAATGGTCTACTCCAGGTCACCCAGTGCGAAGTGAGATTTCAACCCCAGAGTCCCTGTCCCTGGGTCTGCGTGGGGACTACTCCCGGGTCTTGCACTCGAGAGGAGGTAACCGCGCGTGTGGATGTCTGCCCTGTCTGCCTAGGAAATGGGCTGGCCCTGGTGTTTGGGGTCCGCTTCCCCACCTCACGTACAGCATCTCTCACTGTCCCCCCATCAGCCCTCTGCCCCCTCCCGTCTTGCGTCTGTTGGGCACAGAGACCATGACTCCTGGAGTCCATTGGTTTCCTAGGGCTGCTGTAACAAATTGCCATAAACTTGGTGGCTTAAAAAGACAGAAGTTTATTCCCTCAGAGTTCTGGGGTCCCAAAGTCCAGCATCAACTTCACCAGACTGACATCAGGGTGTAAGCAGAGCTGTGCTCCCTCCGGAGGCTCTGGGGGAAAATCTGTTCTTTCTCCTTCAGCTTCTGGAGCGACATTCTTTGGCTCGAGGCCCCTTCCTGCATCTCCAGAGCCAGCACTACAGCATCTCCATTCTCTCTCTTCCATCATCACTCTCTCTTCTGCCTTCTGTGTTGAGTATGGTCTCTCTGCCTCTCTCTCATAAGAAAACTTGTGATGGCATTCAGGGCTCACCCAGATAATCCAGAATGATCTCCTCATCTCAAAATCCTTTGTTTAATCATGTCTGCAAAAACATTGCCATATAGGGTACCATTCACAGATTCCAGGGATCAGGACCTGGCCTTTGAGTGACCATTATTCAGCCATACTGCAGAGGGTAGTGCAACAAGTGTGGGGTTCAAACCAGGCAGACCCTCTCCAGACCACCCCTGGCCCCGCAGCTGTCCTGCTGGAGCGCTATCAGCCCAAACCAGAGTCTGTACTGAGGACGGCCACGACCTGAGACCCAGACATGGCTGTTTGCATGAAGCTGTGAACTTGCCTTCAGTGTTGTGCGAGGTGACACGGGATGGAAGTGCGTTCCTCTTTTTGTAGAAACTAGTTTAAGCGGCTCACCCCTCTGCAGCTAGCCCAGGTCTCTGTCATTTTTTAAGTAGCTGTGAGGAAACACTGGTGTGTTTTGCTGTTTGTAGCATGGTCATTGGACTTGGGACCTATTAATAAATTTGAAATACCTGACTAAGGGCTAGAGAGGGCAAATTGAAGGCAGGCACCAGGACAAGTAATGAGAAATGCCCAAGGAACTGTGTCCTCTTCTCAGCCACGTCTCCTCCCAGCCGAAGCTGTGGAGTCTGGTATCTGGGGGAAGCTCAGGGCCCCCGAGTACAGGTGTTGGACAGAGCGCCCATGGGCCGTTCACGACCTGGCCAGCCAGGAGACCCTGCTTCATCAGACACTCTTCTATCTGTTCTAGCAAGTGAACAGACAGAATGCAGTCTGAGCGATACAGATTCTGGTTTTAGAGAGGAGGGAACAGGAGCACAGTTCACACCTAACCTTCCCTGCACATCACTGCGTGCCAGATATGCTGTGTTACCCTCCCTTGACTCCCTGTACGGTTGAAGGAGCTATGGCCTAGGAAGGTGAAGTTGCCTAAAATGAAGCCTCTAGCAGACAGTAAAGCAAGAACTTGAACCTAGGTGTGTCTGCTCCAAAGGCCACGCCCTCTGTGATTGATCTCGGAGGCCCACCCAGGCCCCGTTCAGACCCCTGTTCTTTGCTGGAGAGGTTACGGGCCTGAGCTCTGGGGCAGAGTGCAGGGGACCAAACCCTGGTTCCTCCATCTCCAGCTGTGCCACCATAGCCAAGTAACCCAACCTCTCTGTGACTGTTCTGATCTCTAGGACACTGACATTCATAGCAGCTGCCTCACAGAGCTCTTGTAAAAACTTCGTGGGTTAATTCAAGTGTACTTGGAACAGTAACTGGCTCATAATAATTGTATTATTATTATTATTATTGGTACATCAAATAATGTAGGCAACAGAATCAATTGACCATTGGGTTGTCACTAAAGGTCCCTGACATCAAACCAGAATTGGGCACAACTAGGAGGCAATAAACAGGGCAAAATCCACCTCTATACCTGTTAAAAGTACTCAGTAAAAATGAACCAACAAAAGCCCAGAATCCTGGAAGAACTGAGTGACACAACAATTATAATAAAATGTGTGTTTGCTTCCCTTTGTCCCCTTCTTGATTTCAGCTAACACTCGGCCTTAGCAGCTGTGGCATTTTTTCCAGAAGCAGGATCCATCTCCCCCCATGGTCCATGGACCAGCATGGAAATGTTTTCCTGGGTTGTCAGCATGGCCAGACGTCCCTCTGCAAAGGCTGGATCTCATTCACTCCACCACCCCCTGCAGCACCAACCACACAGCACAGCCCACTCACCAAATTGCTTCAGAAACTATTTGTCACGTGGCTGCTCTGAGCCTTGCACGGGCCTGAGCGCTGTCAGGGAGGCAGAGGGCATATAAGGCACCCCCCACCCTCCAAGAGCTTCCAGGTCACTTGTAGAGTCAAGTCCTCACACAGGGAGGCCAGAGGACAGCTTGAGCTCCAAGAGTTAGCACCGGGGTGTAGACAGAGCCGCACTGCGGGTAACCGTTGGTTTAGAGGCGTGAATGAGCCCCCAGAGGAGGTGGGACCTGAGCTTGACCTCTGAGGAATCGTTGAGATTGGGGTCAGGAAAGAGGAAGGCAAGGGCATGCCATGGGAGGGGACAGTCACTGGACGAGCCCTGCTCTCCAGGGCACTGGAGTCTCTTCACTCCTGCCTGCTCAGTGTTTCCCAGAGGAAGCCTGTGGTGAGGCACGGACAGACCTTTCTCGGGCTGATCTAACGTCAAGTTCTGCTATTGGTAACTCAGCCCTCAGCTGCTGGCTTGTGTAGCCAGGCATCCAGCCATAGAGTGGGATTCACATTGTTGTGGGGAAGGGTGAAGCAGGTGAGGATGACGGAAAGTAAATGATGAAGGAGGTGGAGAACTTGCTGAAGAAGAAAGGGTTCAACAGTGAAATGGAGAACTTAAAACTGAAAAAGACAGTGATTAAGTGGAATAACCTGTTTTGCAGAAGGCCTATTGTGACCTGACTTTTTGCCTGACCATTCTCTGCCCTCTCACCTGACGGGGGAGTACGGAATTTACCCCCACCATCCGTCCTCTGTGGGATCCGCCTGCCCCCTGAGAGCACGTGCTTGGCTCTGCTCTTTGTGGGAGGCAGCAAAGGCTCTGCCCCAGCGGATGAAGCCTGTGGCTCCAGAGCGGTGATGCCTGTCCAGGGGAAACATCTGTCTGGCTCTGGGTTCAGTGTTGGGGCTCTCTGGTAATGGAGCCAATGAAGCGTGTGCAGAAGTGGTGTGGGCGCTTCTGGGTGGGAGCTCTGAGAGTCAGGGTGAGGCTCATTCTCCTCTGCGTGATGACTGGCATGTTCCAGGCAGAGTCTGTTCCTACTGCTGGTCCCTGGGTTAAGGTGACGTGGAGCAGACCCTCAGCCGGCCCCCAGTGGGCGTGTAATGTGAACGAGAACTAAACCCCTGTTTTAATCAGCCTTGAGATTCCTGGGTGTTTGTTACTGCAGCGTAAGCTGCCTGTCCTGACTGACATGAGGCTGATCCGTGCACGTCTCCACTTCCTCCAACAGCCTCTCAGGAACAGACTGACACTGATGTCGCCGTCTGCCCCACTCTTTGTCGCCTTTCTTGACCTCTGTGGGATAGAGGCTCTTATCTGGACTCCCTCCTGCCCCAGTAAGGGTCTGGTCTGCAGAACTCCAGGTAAGAATTCATCTCGCGTCTCGGTCTACAAGAAGGAAGGTTGGAAGCATCAGTAGAAAATGTATTGGTGAGTTCCGAGGTTGTGAAGTGAGTGGAAGATTATTTAGATAAACGGATTAATCTGATTGAAATGGTTCCCAGAAGTAAATGTCAATGAACCAGACGTGGTAATTTCTTGCTCATGAAGTAGTGTTAGTATGCATGTGATTTGAAGTTTATGTTAAAACACAAGCAGGAGATTGCCTCTTGGGCTGTGGGTGGTGTAAACAGGGACAGGGCCGCCATGCAGGGAGCTGCGTGTGTCACATGTGGTTAGCTCGGGCGGGATGACGGGCAGACGCGGGTTCGTAGAAGGTGGCTGAGAAGCACAAACTGTGAGCCATGGCCAGAAATACATCTTTTGTGTAGAAATTAACATCAAGCTCTCTGTGAATGTCTGCTGAGCAAATTCCAAGTGGCTCTCTGTGCGGAGGCTTCCTTCGTGCTTCAGAATAACAAGCGTGCCCTCAGAGGAGCAACTGCCTCTTAAGACGTGTGTGTGGGACCAGCATGTGTCTCAATACAGATAGCTTTAAGGCACAAAATTGGACTCAATGCAGTAGTAACCACCCCAATTTCCTTGACTCTTTCTGTCTTATGTTCTGCTGCCAGGGCCTCGGTGCCCTACGAATGTGGGGTTGGTTGAGGACTCCCAGAGGGTGCCGCACACAGACTCAGAATTCAGTCTGTCTGCACATTGCCACAGCCGTGGTATTTCTCTCTTGTCCCAGCCCCTTGCTGATGTCAGTTGCCTGCAAAGTCACTTGAGGTCGGAGTGCTGACATCCATGCTACTGATCCCGGGAGGGCACCCTCAAGGACTGCAGAGATGGGTTCTGAGCAAAGTCAGCGAGAAGCCCTCCAAATTGCATTGACCCTTCCATGAAAACCACTCCTTCTGCCTCCTCTGCAACCCTTCTCTCCATAGCGCATCCATTTAGTCAACAAATATTGACGTTCCTGCAGTGTGCCGGACTGGCTCATGGATGGATAGCAGTTGGGCTGAACCACAGGTATCTGTCGAGTTGGTGCTGGAAGACTGGAGAATCAGGGGCAGACTCTGCCTCTTCCCCAGACCAGGTACCAAGAGGCACAGTGCTCCTGAGGCCTTGGCGGCAAAGGGGATAAAGGAGGGGAGGCATAGGATTTTGCAATGATGACCTTTGAGAGTAAGAACCGTTGCTTGTCAGTGGACCTGCTCTCTGCACTAGATCTTCTGCAGCCAGCCTCTGGCCAGGATGCCATTTTGGAACAGAGGTGACAAAACAAACAGAGCTTCTCTCTCTTTCCTCTTCCATCTGCCCTCTTGGGGATTTCCCATCGTGCCTGGGCCTGAAAACACCAGAAGTTGGGGAGCCAGGTTTTCTTCCTCCTTCTACCCCAATAAGAGTGTGTATTTTAAAGGAAAAACAAGGTTCCAGTGTTGGTCAGCATTGCCAGTGATGTCACAGCATAAGTGGGTTGGGTTCCAAATTCCGGGAGCATAGCAGAGATCACACACCACCAAAATAATCCCCGAGAATTCCAGGTCCCACGGGCATGGTTTTATGGATCCAAAGTACAGCTGAGTATGTCCAACATGGCGGTTTGTCTGTGAAACAGGGATGGGTTGCTCCCTCTGTGTCTGAGCTCAGCTGAGATACCCGGCTTGTGATTAGGGATCATGAAGAATGCAAATAGTTGTGTGGTTTTTTGTTCTTTGTCTTATGTTAGCTGAGCGTGAACAGTTTGCATCATTTAAGTAAGTATGTGAGCTCCTTGCCGAGGCCATTGCTGATAAATAATATGGCAGCCATTTGTCTGTCATGGAAGATGTTAAAAATAATTTAAAACCATTTCTATTTTTTCCCCAACTTTTTACTTTGGAAAATTTCAAACCTAGAGAAGAGTTAAAATAATAGTGTAATGGATAATGAATACTCATATGTCCTTCACCTAGATTCATCGATTGGCAATATTTTGCCACATTAATGTTATGACTCTCTCTCTGTAATACACACATATGCACACACACACACTGTGCACGGGTGTAACAGGTCTTCACAAAGCGAATGCACCCTTGTCACGAGCTCTGAGGTCAGGGGACAGAACCTGGAATTCTCTCTTGGGTGCCCCTCCTGACATGACCCCCCCCAGGAAGCCACCGTCCTGATGTCTACTCCTCCCAGGTCCTGTCTGTTCTGAGTCTATGAGACGGGATCGGCCTTTGCAGACTCTTTGAGTCTGGCTTCCTTTGCTCAGTAGCACGTGTGGGGTTCGTCCACACTGTCTTGTGCGGTCCCCTCCTTTCTGTTTGGCCCTGTCTTTGTGGCTGTTGCTGGTCAGGGCGTTGACACTTCTGAAGAGTCCGGGCAAGCTGTCTTGGAAGACGCCCTGTGATCTGGACCTGTCTGGTCGTTGCCTCTGGATTAGACCCTGCTTAAGCACTTGGGCAAGAACACGACAGAGGTGAAGGTGCGCCCTTCCCGCTGCGTCCCCTGAGGGGGCGTGTGGGTCCGTGTGGCCTGGGACTGGGACGGGCGAGGCTCAGCCTGCTGGTCTTGCTGGCCAGTCTCTCCAGTGTGGAGAAATCTTCCCTTCTGTGATGAACATTCGTCTTTGGGAGGAGACTTGAAGGTCACATAAAGATCCTGATGGCCAGCCGTCTTTCCACTCCATGGTTCAGCATCTGCGTGCGATCCTTGCTGGGGTCAATTATTTCATCGAGGTTGAAGTTCTTTAGAAATTCTCTCGTAAAACTCAACCCTCCTAAGTGTGCTCTCTTGTCCTCCCAGCCCTGCAAACAGAGATGGACATGTGGGTCATTCTCCCTTTGTCTCCTGAGTTCCACTTCCTGCCCTAACTGTCCTGTTTGGTACCTTGGGCGGCTGACCCTGAACCCTGCACCACCCGAATTCCCTTGCAGTCGGGTTCCTGGTTGGGTGCGGCTGAAGGGAGCATGTCCAAGGGCAGGAGGGAGGTCAGGGCGCAGTGCTGGAACTAGCACAGCCCTCACGGCGGCGGCCACGGCACAGTGATCCTTGATGGTGACAGCTCCCTCCTCTTCCAGTCTGGGGGCCTCCGTATTTCCTGTTTGTGTACTTAACCCTGTGCACACCTCTGTGGACAGTCCCTTGATTAAAAAACTCTATTTACACCACCTGAGAAATTCTGCTTCCTGCCAGGACTCCGACTGATTCAGTGAATTTCACTTCAAATCACTAGTTCTGATCTGAAGGTGGGGTTTTCATCTTCTGTCCATCAGCGTCGCAGAGAAGGCTGCATCTGTCAGAGTCAAGACAACGTGCAGCGAGAGGCAGAAAAGAAAGGAAGATGGCATCCGCCTGGCGAGGGAGTTCCTGGATCCCGGCTTCCCTGAGCCCACCTCCACCCTCCTTTTTCCACAGTTTGAGCCCATGAACTAATGACGTCCGCTTTTCTGCTTATGCTAATTTAGGCTGAGTTTGTGTCACTTGCACAGAGCCCTGCCACGTGGGGGCACGAGAGTCAGCAGTTTGCGTGTGCAGGGTCGCAGGTTCTGGAGACACGCCACGGGCTCTTCTCTTTGCTCCGAGTGCAACACGGCGGTAGCTCTTTGCTCCTGTCTCAGCTTTCTCCGGGAGCGTAAATGAAACGTCGAATGACTTCCTTTCTTCCACCTCTTCTCTGTCCAGCCCTTGAGAGCAGCTTCTGCCTGGTCGTGTCGGGAGCAGGTCTTCACGTCATTCATCGGTCAAAGGGAGGGCAGAAACTGCACGAAGGAGAGAGCAGTGTCCAAGGCTGGGGATATGGCTACCCCTGGGCCTGCAGGGGCAGTGAGGGGGCAGCTATCAAACCTGGAGACAAGGAGACAGCATAGCCACTTGACAGGAGCCGTGACCTTTGGTTGAGGGACACAGTCAGCTCCCACAGAGAGAGAATCAGAAGAGTGAACACTGCAGCCTCATACCCCTCTCTCTCCTCTCTCCCACCGTTGCTCCCACTGGCCAGACTCATTAGATCCACCCGTTTCTCCTTCCTGGCACAGAGCAGGGTAGAGAAGGGGGAATGGATGTGAAGATTACAGCACAGGGGCTCTGCTTAGTTCGTGGCCCCAAATGTGCCGTCACAACCAGCCACACCAAATCCCGAATGGACTGCGAGGTCGAGACGCCTCAGCCTGGCATTTAAGGATCTTCTTGAGAGGAGTTAAGTATCATGGCAAAGAGCGAGGTTTTCAGTCCAGCTGCGTCCCTGGACATCCCCTCTGAGCCTCGGCTGTAACAGGGTCTTAACAGTACCCCCTGGTGTGTTCCAGGATTAGCTGAGCCAATGCCTGTGAAGTGCTGGCCACACGGCGAGGGGTCACCGAGGGTCACGTTGACCAGTGTCATTATTACCTTTGCACTTTGCTCTGGAGAGTCTCAAGATGGAGCACATTTCCCCAGAAAATATCTCGAGGCAGAAAGAATACTGGCTTTGAAACCGGGATGCTTGGTTCAAACAGTCTGTTCTTCCCACGTGGCCCTGACGTTGCTGAGCCTGTTTCCTCGCTGCGGAGCACAAGTTCCCACTTCACAGACTTAGGCGAAACCAAAGCAATGAGATAAATGTACAAGAAAGTGTTTTCTAGAGTGCAACGGCCTCTGCTAATGCAAGGAATTATAATTATTAACCCAGCAAAGTGTTCCGTGCAAGCATTTGTCTGACTGTCTTCCCTGCTGCTCCTGTTGGCTCAGCGCCTGTCAACAGATGACTCCACGTCAACCTGCATGTCCCTTGCCCGAGCTAATCGCTAATTTAAACTTAAATGGTACCCACTCACGATTAGAATTCAAACCTTGGAGCTCCATTAGGGATGCATAATGCTACATTTTCCTTCACTGAAATTAATCAGCTGCAGATGATTAAATTACTATATATAGTGTGAAACACAACAAAGCTGTAATTTTTATATAAATTCCAGAATGTTACGTTATTTCCCTCAGCACTGACATTGGAATAATTCCTCTGCAATCATTGCCTTGTCTTCCGTAAAATAAAATTTTAAAAATCCCATTGCTCTTCAAGCGTACCAAAGTCTGCATTCAATATTTAATATGATTAATGTTTACTGTATTTGTTATGGGGTTGTCTGCTAATTGTGGCGTTAAGCCGCACCCCCTCCATCATCTTTGGGGGCTGGTTCAGAACCACTGTTTGGGAAAGTATCAATTAAAATTCAGCTCCATTGAACACACGCGTCTGTCTTGTTGTTTGTTTGTGGTGCTGGCATGTTTGGTGGCGACACTCTACCCTCCCGTCTTAGCTGCAGGAACAGACTGAGATTCTAGGCAACTTCGCAGTGAGGACGTGGCCATGGGGAAGCCCTGGGCTTGCTCAGCAGGCACGCGGGGCCCAGAGCTGCCTGTGCGCAGTGCCAGGAGTGTGCTCCTCTGCAGAGCCCCCAACCGTGCATGGGACTAGTCACTAAAGTCTGGACGTGGGGGAGGCGAGCAAGGTGTCCAGGGGCAGAATTTAAGGAGGCAGCTGTGCACTTGCACAACCACAGGAGCCAATTCAAGTACCTCGCGTCGTGAGGCCCGGCCCCCTCACTCTAAGGACCTCCTTGCGTCGTGCGCCCCGGCCCCCTCACTTGCCTCACCTGCGTCCCACTCTGATGAAGAACCGAGAGTCAGAACCCCCGAAATGAAGACCCAGTGTGTCCTGGCAGCACCGTGATCGACCCCGGATTGGTCCCTTAACCTCTCCGGGCCTTTGCCGTCTTATCTAAGGAACAATAATCTCTGCTGGAGGAGTCAGCGTCGAGATGATGCTTTGAAACTTCAGGATCTCCAGATGTGGGGTCATTGTCATCGAGTTTCTCTGGCTTCCTCCCACTGCAGCTGGTCCTCTGCTTCCCTCCTCAATGCCCTTCGGGGGAACCTGGGCCAAGTCTTGAGAATACTGCCGACCAAGGACTGTCGGCTCTCACAAGGCCTCCAAAGCCCGGAGAAGGCGTCTCCCACTGCTGTGGCGCCTTCCAGACGTTGGGCTCCGCTCTTCTGCTGGCTTCGAGGCCAAACTGCGCCAGCGACACCGGCCACTTGGCAGTGGTGGGCGATCTCTTCTCTCGCCCTCTCCCCTTCTTGTCAGTTCTCAAGGACAGCTGCTTACTCTCTCAGGGTCTCCCAAAGAATGTGTGCACAAACCATCCTTCCAGCTTCTCCTTCTGCCTCTCTCTGGAGTCTGTGCACAAGACCACGGAGGCGGCGTCAGAGTCTCCTCGCTCTGTGCTCTTGGTCCTTCCCCTCGTTCCCTCGCCTTTGTGAAACCTGCCCCCAGATTCGTGATCAGTCCCTCCCACCCAGAGCTCCACACTAACACTCGGCCACACTGGGTGTTGACTGGGCACCCTGTTTTCTGGGGTACACAGAGCCTGGCACGCTCCTCGCCTAAGAGCTCCCAATCCCCGGGGTATCCCCTCATGCCAGCTGCACCTCAGCAAGCCCACCTCAGAAGACCCCTGTGCGTTCGTGAGCTCTCCTGGACTGTCGGCAGGCAGAGCGTGGGGCTCCTGGATGTCACAGCCTCCACCAGCTACAGAAGAACAGGGGCCAACCACGAGCATCTCCATGTTCACTTGTCCTTCCAGGGCTGGGGAGAGATTTCTCCCGAATCAATGCACACATTCTTCACCGAGCTCTTTGCCAAAGAGACATGTTTATAAAGAAGCTGTCCAATGTGGCCAATGGACAAAGGGATGCTCAGATGGGGTGGGATTGAACCCCGTACCTTGACCTGGAGCTGATACTCAGCCAGGGTGCACCAGCGTGTCCATACCGGTTATTAAGATCCTGAAATTCTGCTGTAGCACCTGGTCAATAGCCACTACCTGATGCCCCTCTGCATCCCTGCTGCCCCCTCCCCGGGCCTATGGATTTCCCCACAATCCAACAAAAGGGGCCTGGCACCCAGGGCTCTCCAGGCCCTGCCCCAGCACCGTGGCCAGGCTTCTTTCTGACTGGTTAGTGCTCATGCCAGCTGGTTGTTAATTAGTCTGGCGATCACCCACCCTCCCAGCTAACTAGTCACATAGATGTCCCCAATAGCCACTTCAAAACCCTGTGGCAAGAAAAGTGTCGGGGTCTACTTTGAAGGATCCTGAAACTCTTAAAGATTATTTCAGTGCCAAAACATCTTGTCACTGGACAATACTGCCCTCGATGAAATCCCTCTCAGTCAACAAACTCCAGTTTGGCAATTTCAACCTGCCCACCACCCTGGGCTCTCAGGGAACAACACCGGCCGATGTACTGGTCACGGCCAGTCCTCCATTAAGGCATCTAGAACATGGTGGGGGTGAAGGTGAATCAGAATCAGTAAGAGAAAACTTCTGGGACCAGGCGGGAGGAGCCTGCGAGCTTCTCTCTCTGCCCGCAGGAGCTGTGGTGGTCCTTTTTCCTCCATGCTCCCTCCCTCCTTCCCTCTTCCTTCCTCCTTCCTCCCTTCCTTTCTCCATGTCAGCACAGAGAAGGGCAGGAGAGTCTCATTAAAGAGCAATGAGACACAGCGGTGAGGGCCCGGAATATTCCATATCTCCAGACTATTTATGGATCCAGGTGGAATGGGGTCCATCTGAGTGGATTCTGATGGCTTTTTTGACCCTGAGTTCCCTTCAGAGTGGTTTTCTTAGGAGTAGACAATTTAAGATTTAAAACAAAAGTCGACAAGATGAAGTAGAGCTGGTTTCTCTGAGGGCTGCTCCTCTTCCAGACAGGGCTGTGCCCCAGCTGTGCCCCATTGTTCCCCTGGGGTGTCCCGGCCTGGAGAGACTCTGTCCCTGGGGGCTGGTCAGCCAGGCTGCCAGGCTCCCTACCCTCCACCCCTTGGCTGACAGTGAGCCAAAAATAGCACAAGGTTTGCTGTCCATTAAAAATCCCCTGACTAGAGAGTTTTGTGGATAAGAAAATTACCTACTTTCTTTTCATCTTTGAGCACAAAATCTCACTTATTAGGGCTTGGACAGGCTGCAAATACAATTGAATCCAGAAAAGCCCACCAAAAAGATGAATCTGAATTTTGCCCCAGGCCACATTGTGGGGAGGAAGTGAGTGAGGGGAGGAGAGAAACAGCGTCTGATGTCATTTCTCAAACGACGCCGTCTCTCTTGGCAGCGGTGGGAGGAATGGAACCCGGCTCCAGCGATCTGAGCGCGGCAGCCCCTGGGCCTGGGGGGTTCCTTCCCGGCGCCCCCTGCCCACCAGGGATCAAGCCCTCTGCTTCATGGGCAGCGAGGCCAGGACCCAGCTGGACCTGCAGACAGCACCACATCGGAGATGCTGTTAATCCTAGAGGGAAAAGCGGGCGGCCGACATCACCATTGCACCACCTGCTGGAAGTCTGGAAAAGAACCTGACAACTGGTTCACAGTCCTAATGGTTGTTTTCAGTACTTCTCATTTTGTCTTTTTATGCAGGTTACACAGCTTTATTGGCAACAACTTAGGAAGTTCAAATAGGTTCAACAAAAGATAGACATCACTCACAATCCTGTCACCCTGAGCTTATCGTCATTTATATTTTATTGGCTTTCCTTCCAGTCTTTTTTCTAGTTGGATGTGGGTGTGTTCACACGCACTCTTAGTCTCATTCAACACATGTTATTTCATGGCCTGATGTTCACACTTAACAACGTGCCTTAAATACCTTTACACATCACTAATTGTAATCTGACCACGACTGTTGCTCAGCAGTTTTTTACCCCAATTCTAGGGCCTCGTGCTGTATTTTAGTTACGGTGTGGTCTATGCTTTGAGTTTATGCAAGTCCCATGTTCCTCCCCCCTTTTCCTCCCCTTCTTTCTTTTTTCTCCTTCTCTCCTCCCTTTCTGCTTTTCATTCTTCTTTTCGTCTTTCTTTCTTTCTTTTCCTGCCAGTAGAAGAGGTCCACAGCCATGTTGTTGGGGTGGTTCTTGAGGACCTCTTGCCTCCCTCACCCCTGCACACGAGGAGCTCCAGAGGCTTCCACGGAGTCCTGGATCTCTCCTCCAGGTGGTCCTGCTGTCCCTGCCTCGGAAAACTGGACACGCTGCACTCTGAACAGAGACGCGCAAAAAAGACGGGCTCCCGACCGACTGCCTCCCCCAGTATCTGGTAAAAGTCAAAAGCTGACGATTACTGATGGGTGCTCTGTGCTAGCCTGGCTCCACTCTGAGAGCCTTACATGAATTGTCACAGGTCAGCATCATGAAACCCTGTAAGATAGAGTGCTTCCCCTTCCTTCTGTCCATTTGCTGGACAGCTGAGGACACCAAGCTTGGGAAAAGCAAATGAACTTGCCAGATATCACCAGTTATCAGTCCCAAACCTCATTGTGCAGTGATTGCCTGTTAAAAGGACACAAAACAGAAAAGATTTCCATATTCTCTGTAAAAAATTGGAACATCCGGCAGTGAGGGCTCACAGAAAGACGACAGGCTCAGGGCTTTACTGTCCTGGCTTGCTGCCTGGGAACCAGGCCGTGCCCGCGGCTGCCCCTCTGCACGGGTGCAGGACTGGATTCTGAGGAGCTGGACCAGGACGGGAGGAACACAGCTATGGCCCAGACGGAAACGGCTCTGTGGCGCCATCACCAGAGCCGCTGCGAGCAGGGCACACATAGGTAGTGGCAGCGATTGTGTTCGCTTGGCTGCTTGGCTGGAACCAGAGACCAACGGTGGCCGCACTAAGTGAAGTTGATAGAACAGAACAGGGACTGGAGATCTTTTTCTGTAAAGGGACAAGCACGTAAAAGGTGTAGGCTTTGTGGACCACGCGGTCGCTGCCGCAATTACTCAGCCCCGCTGTTGCAGCTGGAGCAGCCACAGGCCATATGTGAATGAGTGGGCGTGGTGGTGTGCCAATAAAACTTTACTTGCAAAACCAGATGGTGGCTTTCTTTACAAAAGCGGGCCACGGTTTGCTGACCCCAGTACAGAAGGAATATAAAGACTTAGGAATAGGGGTGTTGGAGTGGGTTTATCCTGTGCAAACTGTGCACTGTTTAAACTAGGTGGATTCTATTTTCCAGAGTAGATTTGATTTTCTTCAACTGAACCTTCGCCCATACATATTTCCCTACTTTTGGTGACTTTTCAAAATGGTCAAAGTAAGATTTCTCCCTAGAAGCGATTTGGGCAAGGCTGCCTATGTGTGCACTGCTGTTTCTAGAATGTTTTACAATTTGTAAAGACCTTTGATGCAATTTATGTTAATTGAGCCTATGGTCATCACCTAAGATAAGGCAACTGTCATTGACATAACTGTTATTCTGACCAGGAAACAGGGCTCAGAGGGACAAAGTGATTTACGAGCTCACACAGCTGGGACTTGCAGAAGCTGAAACGATAACTCAGATGTCCTGACTGCAGTACGTCTTGCATTGCAGCGCGCCATCTTGCGCGAAAGTGGAATCCAACACTAAGGAAGGAAAGAAAGAGGTAGGGGAGGAGGAGGGGAGGACCAAGGGCAGGTGGGACAGGAAAGGAGAGAGAGAGAAAGAAGAACGTGAAACTGAGACCCTGGGAGCATGGGACAGACCAAGGACCACGACAGACTTAGCATTTGTCAGACCTGGATTTGGTCCCATTGCTGCCACTTTCTAGTTTTAGGACCTTACGAACGTTTCTTAATATCTTTGATCTCCAATTATAAAATGGAGATGATGAAGCCTAACCTGAAAGATTACTGTGACTATTTGATGAAATCATGTATTAGTGTTTAGCACAGAGCCTGGCACATGGTAAGCTCTACATAAATGTTCACCGTTGGAATTTCACTTAATCCTCATAACCCTTCTGAGTTAGACGCTGCATCCGTGAAGGGTATGCTGGGTCACTGTAACAAATTAACTCTTTAGATGGTTTACAGAATAAAAAGTTTCTTACTCTCTTGCATGACAACTTGAGGTGAGTGTTCTAAGTTGATGGGCAACTCTGCTGCACACAGTCATTCAGGGACTTAGGCTGATGGCAGCTCTACCTTCTTCAATACTTGGCTTCTGAGATCTCTCTTATCATTGCCATTCCAACCATCCAGCCAACAGGAAGGGGAGAGAGGGAGTAGATGAGGCATGGCCTGGTCTAAAGGTCTCACCCCAGAAAGCACACAACTCTTCCCCCTCATACTGTGTTGCAGAGAACTAAGTCACATGGTCACATCTAATCTCAAAAGCGCTGTGGAGAGAGAACTGCTTGGGTCTCTTGCATTCTTACATGTCTTGCTGGGTGCACCAGGACTGCAGGGCCCTCACTGCTCTTTTACCAAGGCCACATCTCAGGGTTGTTTATGCAGATAATAACCTTAAGCAATGAAATAACATCTACCCATTCCCCCGACACACACATGCACACGCACACACACACGCCTCGCTAGGGACAGCGAGCAGGCTTGCTGATTCCCTGCTACAAAAGCAGTGGATTCCCCAAGCTCACTGTTTCTCAGTTGTAACACAAACCTATTGTGTGCATGACGTCCATCTAGACCCATCGCATCACCCCCATGAGACCTGGGGGCAAGAAGAACTGATGCAAATGTGCTCATGCTGCTTCCTGTGTCATGAGTAACAGTCCTTTGTCTCTGACCTGGGAGTCTCATGTCTTCCATCAGCATCAATGAAACAGTAACAAGTTGACGTATCAGTTTGCAAGTAGGATAAAATCAAATCCCACAGGAAGTTGGGAAATGTCCCTAGCTGGGCAGCAACGTCCTAGCTATAATTCCAGAACTATGGAAGAAGGGCAAAGGAGACCTTGGAGATTAGCTAGCAGTCTCTTCCATAGATGGTCTTATCCCCAATAGGAAGTAGAAACTCAAAGAGCTGAAGCAACTTGCCCAAGGTCTGGCAAGAAGCAGAGCTGGGATTTGAACAAGTCTGGTGAGTACCTTCTACCATAGGTGCAAAGACACACCCCAGGAATCTGTAACTGCAGCCGTGCAAGCATGTGTACAGGGGCCCATGTGCTGTGAAGCTCATAGCCCTACACCCCCTTAATCCTTACTGGAACTCTCTCAAGGCTCTGCAAGGGGCCTAGCAATGTGGCCAGATGGCACTGGATGCCGTGCTAAGGAGCCTGGACTTTACCATGTGGGCAATAGGGAACCACCTGAAGATCTGAAGCAGGACTGTAACGCTGTGACTGCAGTGTGGGGATGGGTTGCAGGAGGGAGACACTGGAGGCTTCAAGACTGTCCTTGTGGTGCCTGGTCCAGAGTGGTGCTCAGTGCGTGCTGAATAAATGGCTTTGGTGAAGAATGATAATGGCCTGAACCAGAAGAAGGGCAGCATGCGTGGGGTTGGGGAGCAGATGATAAAGTCCTGTGACATCCCATGCTTGCGAGGCCATTAAGTCAAGATGCAGTTACTTCTAGGGGCCAGGAAGAGGTTGTGATTAGGGAGGGTCAGAGGGCCTCAGCTCCTCTGGCAATATTTTATATATTAACTGGGTGGTGAGTGCTTCTTTACCTTTCGTATATCTGAAATATTTCATAATAAAATTTGTAAAAGACGTTTTAGAGGCAGAATAGAAAGGGCTGTGTTTTGGAACAATATGTGTGTACAATCCCTCCCAGAGATCTTTTCATTTCAACAGAAGACAATTCGTTAACATAAAGGAAAGAACGTCTAACGGAGGAGTGTGTAGTCCAGCAACCGGTAGGTGGGAAAAATATTTCCAGGGCAAAGAAGAGTCTTTAGGGCCTGCCTGCAGTGCATGTGCATGACAGGCCCTGACTGCAACCCAGTGGCATACGTGGCTGGGCCTGGGGCCTTAGAGGGCAAACTGTGC
The DNA here is from genome assembly GCA_031878705.1 of Tapirus indicus. Lineage (NCBI taxonomy): Eukaryota > Metazoa > Chordata > Mammalia > Perissodactyla > Tapiridae > Tapirus > Tapirus indicus. The sequence continues at coordinate 807,080 of CM062924.1, forward strand.
CACTCTCTGGAGGGGGTGTCCTTGGCAGGCCGGCTGGTGTTTGCTCAGAGGCTCTCCAAGGTCATATCAGCAGCAGCCTTTGTAGTAGTCACGCCCTCACCCCGAAATGCTCGCGTTCCCTCTGAATTTTCTTAATGTTTTTAAAGCCATGATGATGGTGCTAATCCTCCTCTCTGTGCTTCGCGTCAGGCCTGGTGCACAGCCCTGCATCATTCATGAGGGTTCACATTAATCAAGCACGTCCGAGTTTCACGGAGTGTCTATTTCAGAGCACACATTCTCTGTGGAGCTGGCACTCAGCGGACAACGGATCGTATTGTGGAGCTTCTCCAGCATTCCTAATTCCCATCTGCTTTATTTGCTGCAGCTGTTTTATTTCTTCCCCAGAGACCATATCCTGGGATTCTGCAGCATGTAGACTGTGTTCAAGTAAATGCGAGCACCAGGATATGCTTTCTGGGTTGAATGGAGGCAGAACTGCTGAAATAGTTACCCTTGGTTTGTCTCCTGTGCCGAGCGACATCCTGGATGCCTGCATGTGTGATTTTTTTGAAGAGGCTACTACTTGCCCTCCAGTATCCATGTTCTCTTCTTTCCTTAAGCCAGGTGGGATCCAGAGTGCTTTCCCATAACACGCCCTGCAGTGGCCACGTGACCAAGTGCTGGCTGTGGGAACTAACCGAGGTCTCGCCGGGACTTTAGAGGAGAGGCACACCCCCACTTCCTCTTCTGCTTCCTGCCCTCTGGAATGTTCTGTCGTGGCTGCAGCTTGGACGATGAGGAGGCATCGGTGTGCTGAGGTAGTAAGGCAACAAGAGAGAAGCCGCTGAGACCCTGACCCTGGGATGCCTCACCAGCCCCGGACGTCGTAAAAGGGAGGAGCCACCACTGAGTTTCCTGGGGAGGGTGGAGGGCGGGAGGGTTGGGACCCAGGTGGAGCTCATCCTCATTAACTCACTCTTTAGAAAGACATGTCTTCTGAAAGTTTTGTAAGAAACACCTTAGTTTAACAATTAAACAGTATTTTACTGGTTTAATATTGAAGGTCGTAAGTGGGGAGGTGCCGAGTCCTGGAAGTGTGAAGAGCTTCCCCCATAATCTCAGACCAGTGTGCTCTATGTCTCCTTGTCCATAACCGTGGGCCAGCGTGAAGGCACTGACTCTTCCTGGAGTGTCCCTGCCGTGCAGAGGAAAGGAGGCCTCAACACCATCGAGTGGCCAACAGCTGAATAATATTGGATTATTGGTATTTTCCCCATTATAAAAGCACAAGAATGAAAATCACCAATAATCCCACCACCGAGTTATCATTTTCATCTACCTCCTTTTCCTCTTTTTCAATGCAAATACAGATGTTTGCCTTCTCGTAAATGGTATCATAGGATACATACTTTTTATAGTGCCTTTATACCTTTGTATATAGTGAACATTTTCTCACGTCATTACGAATTCCTCTGCAATATGATTATTTTTTTGGTGAGGAAGATTGGCTCTGAGCTAACATCTGTGCCATTATTCCTCTATTTTGTATGTGGGACACCGCCACAGCATGGCTTAGTGACCAGTGTATAGGTCTGCCCCTGAGAGCTGCACCCGCAAACCCCAGGCCACCGAAGTGGAGCAAGCAGATGTAGCCACTATGCCGCCTGGCTGGCCCCTGCAATATGGTTTTTAATGATCTTTGCTCCAAACCATTATGTGGCTACAACACTAATGTTCTGTCCAACCCCTTTGTCTCAGGAAATTTTTTCTCTTCTCTCTTTCCATCTTTCTTTCTCATTATAAATAACACTGGAATGAACATCCCTGTAGATAAACACTTGCACCATCCTCACTTCTTAGGGCCCATCCTGAGAACTGGAATTCAGGAGGATTCAGCTACAGATGCTGCTGCCCCTTTTCGAGACCCATGTTGACACCAGTGACGTTTCACTGTCTCAGCTGGTTGGCAACTCTCAGTCAGGTTTTGGAATAATAACCCATCGTCTGAGTCATGTTAAATAATAAGAGAACCTGAACGGTTCTTCTTCTGAAATATTCATAGGCTTTTGTTTTCATCTTCTACCGTTGCAAGCAGTTGAACACATAGCCTGTTCATTTTTCTATCAGAAAATGAATAAGTAATTTATTCAAACGAGTCTGGGTATTTGTTTTAAATTATTACCTTATGCAAACCTCTAATGAAATGAAGTCAGTTTACATCTTTAAATAACCTTTAATATTTGTACAAGTAAATATCTCCATTTGATGATAATGGAAATTGTCAGAAATGTTCATTTTCTCACGGTTTAGCTCACTCACAATGGCTGTCAGGCAGCCAAATGATATGACGCAGAGCACGGCAAGTCCTTGCAGCAGAAGACAGGATTTCAAAGGTATGGGAAAGGAGGTGCAGACACTAATGAAGTTTTATCATCAGGACATAGAATTAGGATTGTGACAAGAGACACCGGTGCCAATGACGTGTGGTTAGAATGCTAGAGCTGAGAAGTCTCCAGCTCAATCTCGGGGACAGGAATGTTGAGAAGGGTGGGCTGGTGAACTCCCCTAAGTGGAAACAGACCAGTTCTCAGCTTCTCTGGCTGGAAGGAAAGCACGAAATAAAGCAAAACAAAATAACCCAGGAAACAAAAACAGATCCAAGCCAGTCCACGGTCTGTAAAGTACACCAAGTGCAGGTGTATGAACACCTGTGACACATCCCAGCACTGACGTTGGCGTGCCTGCTCGGGCATGTGAATTCTCAAGAAAAGCAAGGTAGTGAGAGCTGGCTCCAATGGGTCACAATCCTACTGGGGATTCCAGGTTTGAAATGCTGTCTCATCAGGGATTTGTATTTATTTTTGTGGGGGAGAGGAAGAGAGGTGAAGAGAAGAGAGTAGAAAAAGGAAGGAGTGGAGGGTCCACTTCCTCCAACATGGAGCCCACAAGTGTCAGTCCTGACAGGATGTCCACTCCAGAAGAGCCCTCGTCACTGAGGACATTTCACTCATGCGTCTGATGCTCATCTGTTGTCACCAAATGCCAAGGACTGCCCCACTAACCATGGGGACAGTGCTGAATAAGACACGAGACCCCTGTTCTCACAATCTGCATTCTTTTGGGGATTAGAGAGATAATAAACCAATAAGAAAATATATCAGGTGGCGTTAATACTGTGCAAAGAACTGCAGCCAAGTGAGTGAGAGAGTGCTTGGGAGGCCAGTTCCTGTACGGTATGCAGCGGTTTTAAAAGAAGTCACAAATTCTTCAACTCCTCCCACTGAGAGGTGGATCCCTTCCCCGCGCACCTGGTGGCCTCGTGACTGCCTGGAAGAATGAGGTGCAGAGGAGTCCTGCTCCAGGCAGCCTCTGCTGGATTTTCTTGGAACATTCCCTCTGAATGTATGGAGTCTGGCTCCTGTGAGGTCCCTGTGTGGGGGCCACTCGGAGGGCCCACAGACAGAAAGAGACGCCTGAACACCAGCTGCCTCACTGAGCCCCCATCCCCTCAGACTCTCGAGCCAAATAAGTGATTGTCACTGTTGAAGCCACTGTTTCCGGGGTGGCCTGCTACATGGCAATAGAGAACTGGAACGGTTTGGTCGGGAGGGCTTCTTTGAGGAGGTGACATTTGAGCTGAAGACCTGTGTCATGAAGGACCCGGGCGAGGAAGAAAACATCCCAGGCACGCACGGTGCTGGCGTGGAGCTGGATTCAGCAGGTTCGGGGAGGAAAGAAGACCAGCGGGGCCAGAGCGTCACGCCACGACAGCAGCACAGGGAGGTGCCTCAAACATGCGAGCCATGAGCAGCGCTGTTGTGTGCCTCCTGACGCCGGGTTCTCTCCTTGGGGCTGAGCCGTGGGGACTAAGGTTTCTGACCTGAAGGAACTTCATTTTGGGGGGAAGGTGCAGACTCAGCAGATATACTAGAGTGATGCGAGTGTCACCCTCTGAGATGAACACGGAGACACTGGTGTAGAGTGAACCCCTCTTCTGTCCTGTGCCCGTGGCCTGGTTGGGGGTAAAGAAGCTGTCCCCACCCTCGTCCACACCACTGAGATTTGGAGGAGACAGAGGTGGATGTTTGAAAACCACAATTTTCCTCAAAGAGAAGGGGAATTAAGGCCTTCTTGTTTAAAAAAAACACAATTCCTTAGATTAAGGAGTTTGGGCATAAATAGTTGAAAACACTGCTGTAGGGAAATATGTTTTGAGAACCACAGCATGCGTATGAATGCCTTCAAACTGTCAAGTCGCCTGGTCTTCAAGTCGTCTTAAAGACCTTGGATACTTGGATACTTGCTTTCTTTCAACTGATAGCCTATCTTGTAGTACTGTGTGACACACAAAATGCAGATGTTAAGTGACATCAGAAAGTGAAGGGAAGCAGTCTGCGTCTGCATCTCTGGGCACTGACGCAGACTCTCACAGTGGACAGAGGATTCTCTGACCGAGGTGCATGACCGATGAATGACGTGAAGACCTGCTCCCGACACGACCAGGCAGAAGCTGCTCTCAAGGGCTGGACAGAGAAGAGGTGGAAGAAAGGAAGTCATTCGACGTTTCATTTACGCTCCCAGAGAAAGCTGAGACAGGAGCAAAGAGCTACCGCCGTGTTGCACTCGGAGCAAAGAGAAGAGCCCGTGGCGTGTCTCCAGAACCTGCGACCCTGCACACGCAAACTGCTGACTCTCATGCCCCCACGTGGCAGGGCTCTGTGCAAGTGACACAAACTCAGCCTAAATTGGCATAAGCAGAAAAGCGGACGTCATTAGTTCATAGGCTCAAACTGTGGAGAAAGGAGGGTGGAGGTGGGCTCAGGGAAGCCGGGATCCAGGAACTCCCTCGCCAGGCGGATGCCATCTTCCTTTCTTTTCTGCCTCTCCCTGCACGTTATCTTTTCTCTCTGGACCAGGTTCTCCAAATGACTGGAGACAAGACCTTGGATACTTCTGGCTCACACCTTACAGCTTGCTACCAAAGACGAAAAAGAGCTGTTTCTCCCCAGCTTATTATGCTTGGGAAAATCCCCAAGAATACACTCTGATTGTCCTTGAGTTATTCGGCCACCTTCTTTGGTCATTCGCTGTGACCAGACAGTGAAGGGTTGAAACTGGCACCAGAGGAGAAAGATCTGTTCCTAGAAGAGGTTGGGCAGGTGGGAGATGTTGGGCAGGTAGAATCGTAGCATCGTCTTTCCAAGAGAAAGAACTAGACGTTGTCTGAGATCGGAGCTCACGGGTCTGTAAGTTCCCCGTCACTTCTCTCTGCTGCCCTGGACGTAAGACCCTGGGCTTCCCTGCTGGAGAAACAGATGAGGCACAGTTTCAACATTCAGCTCACTCAGGGAATGGATTCCCCTTGTAAAGCAACTACACGTGAAGAATGCAGATTTCATAGAATCGTTGGCTTCTCAGGTGGAAGAGACGGCTTAGCCCAATGCTGTAATTTACACACATGGCAGGATTCAAGACAGTGACATAGAAGAATTCACAGATGTGTGGGGACGTGAAGAGAAGAGAGAGGGGGAGCAGCTGTCACGCTGGGCTGGTTCTCCGAGAGATGAACTGAGAGAATCACCAGGACCCTGAATGGAGGTCATGCCACGCAGTTCTCCCCCCGGCCACCCTTCCGGACCCTCAAGTACAATGTATGTAAGATATTTTTTCAGAGTTGGATTTGTGTTTAGATCCACCACAATGTTAACAGTGGCTGGAAGCAGCCTAACTGTAGTGTCTGCAGTCTTTCTGCTCACTCTCCATCCCCCCACCCCCTGCCCCCAGCAGCAGCCCCCCGCCTCACCATGTGCACAGACATGAATGCCCTCGAGCACCCCCAGCCTGAGCTTTGGGATGTGTTAGTGCAGGTAGAGGAAAGTAGCAGGAAAAATGTAGAAGCCAGTGAGGCAGCAAGTTTTAAGTTGGAAGGACAGGGAACTACAGAGCAGAGGAAGAGAACAGGTGATAAGGCAGGGGCGGGAAGAGCCTCTCTGAGCCGTGAGTTTTGGGCAGAGTCTCTGGGCACTCAGAATGAGGGAAGGGAAGACCTTTGAGGGGCTTGCTGTACGGGTAGGATGTAGAAAGAAAGAGAGAGGGAGTTACAGAAAAATTGTTTCAAGACGTTTTCTTGTGTATTTTTAACGTACTCCGTCTCATTCCTAGGTATATATTCAAAAGAATTGAAAACATATGTTCACATAAACTCTTATACATGAACGTTCATGGGAGCATTATTCATAGTAGTGGAAACATATTCATAAAAAGTGGAAACAACCCAAATGTCCACCAGCTGATTAATTGATAAATAAAATGTGGCACGTACAATGGAGTATTATTCAGCGGTAAAAAGGAAGGAAGCGCTGACACACGCTACCACGTGGATGAACCTTGGGAGCAGCGTGCTGTGTGAAAGAAGCTGTCACAAAAGAGCACAGATGGTAGGATTCCGTTTATATGAAATGTGCAGAGTGGGCGACTCTTTGAGACAGTAGGTCTGTGGTTGCCTAGGGTGAAGGGAGCTGGAAGATGACAGCTCAGGTTTCTTTTGGGGGTGAAAATGTTCTAAAATTGATTGTGGTGGTGGTTGCATAATTCTGAGTATACTAAAAGCAATGGAATTGTACACTTCAAGTGGGTGAGTTGATCTGTGAATAATGTCTTAATAAAGCTGTTATGACAACAACACAAAAAACAAATTAAAAAGCCAGGCTGACATGTGAGGGAAAAAAGAAATTCGTCCAGAATCAGTGTGGTTGTGTCTGCAGCGAGTCTGAGTGGGTGGTCAGTCTGTGATTGTGGGACCAGCACAGAAATGACCCGAGTGTGTGAGGCTGGGTCTGTGGCTGGCTGTGAGTGTGGTGGACCAAGGGGGGTGCCGGCACACACATCCAGGAAGTATCTTCCTCTTGCTCTTTGCACGTCACACCTTCCACCCTGGATGATGTTGGACAATAACCAGTCGTTTCATAAAACGTAGGGCAATGTTTTTCCAAAACCACCTCATTTCTGGTGGTGGTGGTGGGGAGTCATTTCCTCTGCACATATGCAAAGCAAGTCCTCTGGGGCCCTGTTGGGTTCCATTCATGATAAAGCCAGATTTTTAGACCAAAATATGAGGCTGCCACCTAAAGCAATCACGGCGAGAATGACATTAACTATGTCACTGTCGTGCATTTGGGTGTAAAGACATGTAGCCTTCGGCTTCCACATTAAAATCTTGCACGTGTATTAGTCGTTACTCTCCTCCACCATCTTTCTGATTAAGTGAAATTAATAGTCAATAGATTGGCTAATAGGGTACAAATGAGAGTTTTAGTTGTTTGCCAAAAAGAAATAATTTATTTTCTCATTTTTAAACAAGAGAATTTCTCCTTTAACTACAAGATTTGTGCTCTTATCCGTTGTTAAGGGGAAAGTGTTAGTGTTAACTGCTGAGACGAAACATAAATATAAAACCCTGTAGCTGTATGTGTCTGTATGTATGACGGTGGTCTCTGACGTACGCGAGGGCAGTATTTCCGGCCCTGGGGGAGGCGCTGGCTGAGGGAAAGGAGACGTCACTCAGCTGCATAGACTGTGTGAGTCTCGGCAGGTTGTTCCACCTCTCTGAGGTTTCACTTCCTTAGCTCTCTGATGAAGACGGTACTTCCTGATCTGCTGTCTTGGATGGGTCTTACTGCCTGCCCCCAAAGGCCAGCTAGCCAGTGAGTCAGGGTTTGCTGGTTTCTAAACAAGGAAGCATTCAGACAACCCGATGCCTTTCCAGAAAGCGGGACTGAGGCACGGATGTTGGCAGTTGGTGGCGCCTAGTGGAGCTGAATCACGCTGGACCATGTGTGAAGGGAGGAGAGTGGGACCTGGTCAAGAAAGGGGAAAAGTCCAAGCCAACAGCCTGGAGGACAGAGGTGAGGGCGCCCAGGGGCTCCCAGCTCTCCGGTTAGTCCGCTGGGAGCCTGGTTGGGTTTCTGAGGCCTGTGAACGCCTGCGCTGAGCGTCACTTGACTCACTTTGATCAAGTTTGGGTGAGGTTGTTTCTTGCAAAGAAACGGGGGTGGGGGCAGGGGCAGTGTAGCTTATTTAAAACATCTTCCTTGTTACCTTATGGAATTAGATTAAGGATCATCCCTCCTGCACAGTGTGGGTAGGAGCTGTCTTTTAAATATTTGTGTTACTGAAATATTTGCTTAATTGAACTGAAATTGGTAAAATGTGTGAGAAGGTACTTTGAAAACTGCAAAGCACAATGCTGGTGGAGAGCATAAGGGATTATTAATAATCTGATCAAGATTCCATGAAACCTGGTTAATCATTTTTGTGTGTCTGCCACAAAGAATAAAGCCAAAAGAAATGGCTGAAATATCTAGAATTGGGTGAATTTTCACTTCTCGTCTGAGAAGTTTTAACTTTAAACTTCTTCTAATATGAAAGGAAACGGAAGGGAGTCCTCATCAGCCAGCAAGCGAGGCAGCTCCGTCTCCATGTTCAGGTCCCTGTGAGCGGAAAGCACGTTTGTTCATCTGTGAACTTTCTAGAGTGGAGCTGTCAGGGTTGAGGAAAAGACCAGACTTTCCATCTCAGCTGAATTCCTGGCTCCTCTGCTGGAGCTGAGCTACACGGGAAGAGAGGGTGAGTCTGCCAGCTTCGCGAGTCTCCGTGTGGTGCAAACGGGCGTCAAGACAGTAACTAAATGCCCGTTACTCGAGAAGTGCTTTGGGGGTGCGCCGTGGCCCAGGTGACCTCTGTCGGCCAACTCCCCCCCGTCACTGCACTTCACCCACCTAACCTCCAGGCCGCATGTGAAAATGTGGAGAAAAAGAGAAGACACAACCGCTTGATAAAGACAGACACGGGATGAAAGACAAGATGGGTCTTCTCTCCCGTGTGGCTGCCCACCGTGTCCAAACTTGCGGTGGTTCTCATTCTGTGGGAGAAGAAATCCTCTGTGCAGGGACACGACAGAGAGCGTGCATCCATTCAAACCGGTGCCTGGTGGCCGCCCGACCCCACGTGCTGTCTTCGGTCCCATCGAGGCTCCACTACTCCCTGCTGGCCCAGCACAGTCCAGTCCTCCCTCCCTGCCGCCAACATACATTACAGAGCAACACACGGCAGCCAGGATGGAAGGGAGGGACCACCTTCAAAATGTCCAAAACAGCCTCTCCCCATTTCTGAGAGAATCTTCTGGGCTTTAATTACTCCCCGAAAGTGAGAGCCCTCCCAGGATCCTCCGGTGACATTTTCCAGTTTCCTGTCGGCTCCACTTAGGAGAAACAAATGGGCTGGCTGGCCTCCCTCAGATTGAGTTTTTCATGAAGTCATTACTTCTGTCACGGGGAGTATTTTCAAATTGAAAAATCTGAAACAATAAATGATGGTGAAGCAGTTAATAACTGTTAAGAAATCACATTTGGAAAATTGCATTTAAGCAATAACCTTTCTCCCTGTAATTAAATGACAGAAAGGTCCTGGTTTTAATTAAGTCAGCAATTTATAGTTATGAAGCTATACTTCACTATGCAGATTAGCAAATGATAGGTCACAGAACACCCCGAGTGCATTTTGAGTGGGTCTGATACGGTAATTACTCCACTGTTCAGTGGTGACCACACTGAACCACATCTCCAGATGAAACAATTTTCTTTTCCCTGCTCCGTGATGTATAACTGGGATGAGTAAATGTACCACGAGCACTGCCTTGCGCATCTTTAAATTAAAATGGATTTTAAATGAGGGGACGCGAGTGACGGGAGCATGTTTGAAGAACAGCGCGGAGTGAATGGGCCACCAGTCAATGCCCGCGAGCGGAGAATATATCATTGTTTTACAGGCTTTCTATCCCGCGCCTGAGTGTTTGCTGCAGATTTACGAGGAAGTAAAATGCTAATGTTAGTGTATTTATAAACATATGATGGGGGTTTCATCTATAATTTATTTGCCAGCCCTGCTCTCTGCTTCCTTGGAACAGAAAATGAAATGCTATGTTGGACAGCCGAAGGGTCATTAATACGGCGTTCACATTTTATTTAACTAACCCCAGCTCATATTACACATTGATGATCACATTGTGAGATGTCTTTTGAGATGCTTATTGTGTCTTGTCCAGCCTCAGCTCTGCAGAGTTCTAGCTGTCACCAACTGGGTTCAAATGGCCTCCTGGCAGTCTGCTCGAGGGGGATCCTGTGTGTGTGTGTATGTCTGTCTGTCTGTCTCAGGGGCCTTGGAGGGAAAGGAAGGCCCAGCTCCTGAAGATCATGTCTCTTTTCATTTCTCTTAAAGTTTCACGAACATCTGAACCTTAAGAAATGACATATTTTTAGGTATTTGATTTCTTCTTCAAACGCCACATCCCCATCTCCCTCCGTTAGAGCAAATCTCCACCCAAACACGTGGAGAATGGAGGCTGCAGAGGAAGAACTGGAGCATCAAAAGCCAAGCGCATCCCACGTGGCAGGGGGCTGGGGACGGAAAGACCCCGCCCGGGACATTGAGGTGAGGGCCGTGTTTCTCCGGGACAGGAGCACCTGCTGTGTGCATCAGCTCTGGGTCTAGGCCCTCTGTTCCCCTACTGCCCACACCGGTAAAGGGGTGAGATGAGTCAGATTTGGTTTCAGCTGACCGGTAAGCGACTGAGCGCCTAGTGTCACAGCTGGTAGTGAAGCCCTGTTCCTAAGAATCGGAAGCAAACCAAGCTTCTCCTAAGTCAAGAGCTTCTCACTGAAAAATATTGACTCTCCTTTTAGAAGGAAAAAAAATATGAATGCACTTCGCACCCATCCTCCCTCGGGCTTTTTGGAATCCTAGAAGAGGGGTCAAAATTATCTTTATTATACATAAGAGGAAAAATATACCGGCACAGCACTTTAAAGAATCACGTCATGCATGTTTAATTCAAATGCCAACTACCTGGATATTCCCAGGTCGCCCAGCCTACTGGGGACAGCTGACCTTTGAGATATTTTTGTCTCGAACGCTCATCCATCATATGGAGGGAAACTGTTCTTCTCAGTATCTTCCGGGTGATTCTTGGGGAGACTCAGATTTCCTGCAGTCACCTCTGACCTGAATTCCCGTTTGGCTGGACTCTGCAGCTCCTCTCTGTCCTGCCGTCCGTGCATACCACCCCTTCTCTGCTCTGGGTCATTGGGCATCACCCCGATTTCTGTCTTCCCCTGAACGCTTCTAGCGGCCAGCGCCTCCTGAGGGTTTAAGGCAATGGAGGGAATGACTTCACAGCTCAGCAGATAACTTAAAATGGAACTTTCGACATTGTTCTTCAGAGCACTTCGTGTGTCCCCACTGCTGGAAGTTCTCGGAGGGGAACCTGCTTCTGTTGCTGTGTTGATCTCGATCTCCCCTCTCTCCACCTCCACCTTCCTGTTTATTACGTGGACTGCTCTGCGGTTCCTCGTCCTCCATCCCACCGCACTCCTGCTACACGCAGGGGCCTCTCTCTCAGGAAGACGTGACTCCCTCCCTCTTCCCGAGAGGACCTCTCTCTCATCCTCGAAACTACCACAGTCTGCTCCCGGCCCTCCACGTGGAAACAGTGGAGGAGTGGCCCTCTGCCAGGAAACGCAGGGACATCTTGGGGGAGCAGTGGGCACTGAGACTGCCCGGCTCCCGTGGGTGTGACCCACTTCCCAGATGCTCAGTGCCCTCAGCTGGGGTCTTCTCTGGAAGACAGTTCATTCTCTAGCTGTCTTTCCTATGTCTCGGTTCCAAGGAGCCAGTTGTCCTCCGAGCTCCAGTGTCACCTTGAAGCCTCAGCTTGAGACACCTGTCAGATGACATTTGGTCCCTGGACCAGTTCAGGGCACAGCTTGGAATCAATCTCCAGGCAAAACAGGAAGAAAGTACCGGCTAGAATTTCCTGTGGGTTCACCCATGTGAGTGGGGGTCCTGCCACAGGCTAGATCCTAGGCCCCTCCCCCTGGGATCTGCTGGGCTGGGTGGAGAGCCATGCAGGGCAGTGGAGCAGGGGACAAGGAGTCGTCCTCATTGGGCAGACTTGGACACATGCTTTCAGCAACGAGTTCCCTTTATTTACAGAATAAAGTAGAGCCACATGTGTCCAAGCTGGCTGGAGATACATTTTTGGAGGGGGAAAGCTCAGAGACCGGCTGTGCCAGTAGCACATCCAGCTGAGGGGCAGTGGGCAAGAATTTGTGGAAAAAGTGGGCACACTTGAGTTTTACCCTAGGATTCTGATCCTGAGTGATTGATCAACAAATTTCAACTCTCATATTCCTCATCGGCAATGACGAGAGTCGAGGCTGATATCCTGGGGAAAGGAAAGCAGCGTTCTTGGTGTTGGTCGCTGAAAAGAATCATTATCCATGCTTCTTCCCTTCATTATATCCCTACGGATGGTCCCTGAAGCCTCCTCTAGCGCTGCGTTCCCTGGTCCCATCAGGTGGATAAATCCTGAGCGTTCAAGGCCACAAAGCATCTCTCTTGCTCCTGGAAGGGTGTGAGACAGCTTCCTGTCCTGGGCATCGAAGAGTTGCCATGGTAAACAGAAGTTTAACTCCCCCATCTTCTTGAATACTCCAGTGAATGATCATTGAGTGGAAATGCATGTAATTAAGGTGGGCGGAAGGCGGGAATTGAATTATGATAAAACTCATGCCTGCTGATGTGTTTGATGACAGAGGAGAAAATCATAAAGGGAAAGATGATGAATTTCTGTCTTTTCTCTGGGAATAACTGACTTAGAGTCAATGTAATGAAAATTGTCAAGTGAACACAGAACGGCATGGGGGGGAGGATAAGTTTCTGACGGAAACGCATTAGCTCACAGCAGAGCCACACTTCCGATTTTGATCTCTGGGGAAAAACACCACCAAAAATGTATTATTTGGAGAAAACTATGATCATGTCACTTTCCTATCAGAAAGCTCTCAGTGGCCTTTCCTCATTTCCTACAGAATAAAGTTGGAAGTCCTGAGCATGGCATTCAAGGACTGTCCTAACTGACCCCAGTCCCCCTCACTAACATCATCTCCTGCTCTACCTAACGTGCACATGTGGACATGCATGTGCACATGCGTGCACACAATCACACCAGAGCAAGTGTGTACTCACTCTTTCGCAGATAGGCTGTACTCAGGCCCTTGCTCATGTCGGAGTGCCCTCCCACCGGGCTCCACTGGTCAGGATCCAACCCCACTAAGGTCCAGTTCAAATACCCTTTCTTCTGTCAAGTCCTTTCCCAAGGCTGGAATTAACTCCCCTCTTCTCACTGCTCCCGTGGATTTTTCTCCGGATGATAATTAATAATACTTGTGCTACTTAGTAATACATCATATCACAGTGTTATCGATGAATATTTTTTCCTTTTTATCTTGTGAACTCTTTGAGGGCAGGAGCCCTGTCTTGTTCATTTAGTAGCCTCCACAGTGCCTGGTATAGTGTACTGCCTGATACTGGCTTTGGAAATAAGTTTCCCTTTTTGCTTTGGCTGTCAGGAAGCTCAGTACTAAGTTTTGGGGCTCGATTATGGTAGCTCTTCATTTGAGATTCTGGCACAATGATTCCCCACCTTCCTTACTTGACTCTTATTTTGTTGTTCTAGTGTATGTGCCTTTTATTACACGCCACTCCAAATTCATTTTGGAGTAAACAGGTAGAAATAACAGCTACAAAGCTTGAATCGAAATCAGAATTGTCTGATGAAGTTAAATGTAGACTGAAGCTATCAGATGATAGCATTGTCCAGGGGCAGACAAGGGACATAAGACAAATGCGAAGCCAATCGGCTAAAGATGATAATGTCCCCGAGACCTGCGGCCCTTCAGAACCGCTTTACAGTTGCTCTTCCCAGGAATTCTGTGAGGGAAGCGCGGGGAGGAGTCTTCACTAACCTGCCTTTAGTCCAGTTGGCGTGGATGGGGCAGACAGGCTCAGAGAGGTGAGGGCCTTGCGGTCCGTTAGGAGCCAAGCGAGGTCCAGCTCTTGGAAGATGTTCTTTCGTTGAGTCTCTTGCCCTGAGCACCAGTCTGCAAAGGGTGAAGCGGCCAGTGAAAATCCGCTGAGGGTTTGGTGGGCTCGGAAAGGTGGGCGCAGGGTGGGAGTGGCCCCCAGTGCTAATGGCGCTGTGACTTCCGGCCTCCCGCCTGACTTCCAGCCTGTGTCAGAGGACAGAGCACTCCCTGGCCGGTTCAAAGAGCAGGCATGACTGAGCACAGAACCGTTAGGACCCTTTCGGCTGCGGGCGACCGCCAATCCAGCGCGGAGTGGTTGGAAGGATAAGGTTGTTAGTGACTCCCGCAACAAGAAGTCGAGGAGTCAGACAGGCTTCAGGGTGGGTTCCATCCAGGGCATCTGCCTCCTGTGATTCTCTTGGTCCCGCTCTCTCCACGTGCTGGCCTCATCTTCAGGCCAGCAGCAGGGTGGCAGCAATCTTTCTGGGCCTCAAAAGAAGAAAGACAACCACTTCTGGGAGCTCTTCCAGGACAAGGAAACTCCCAGAACCTCTAGCAAACTTTCCCTGCATTGCATTGGCCCCAAATGGGCCATATGGTCATTCCTGAGCAAACACTTGTCAGAGGATGGACTCAGCCCAGCTGGGAGTGGGGTCAGCTTCTCCTGCATCACAGGGCAGTGGGAGGTGGGGAGGGGGTGCGTGAGGTGGGAAGAAGCTCACCGGGTCACAGTCGGAGCGTGGAGGTTCTGCTGGTGCCCTCTCCTGAGGAGACACGCGCACGGCTTTCTGCTCCCCTGGCCATGCTGAGACCCTTCCTCCATCTGCGGCCCTGCTGAGCCAATGCGTCTTCTGTCCCTCCCTCCCTCCCACTCTGTGCTTCTTCCTTCCTTCCATTCCTTCGTCCAACATGCTCCACCCCAGGCCCTGTGCTAGATACTGGAGGCTCCTGGACGTCAGGATGCCGCTGTCCCTCACGTGGGCACTCGCTGACACGTGTGGCCAGGGTCCTCAGGACAGAGGACAGCCCGGCAGCCGTCCTGGAGGGTCATCAGCAGATGGGAGGCTGGGCCGTCCCGAGAGCTGGGGCTAATCCGGAAGTTTCTTTCGTTTAAAGGAGAGAGCAGCCAGGCAGGGAAGACTGATTTTTGTCCACTCAGAACCGAAATACCACGTAAGTGCCTCCTAGCACCGAGAGGGTTGTCACTGAATTTAATTGAGCTTTCCCAGAGCCACGTGTCTCGGGCGCTCCCTCATGCCCAGGGCACAAAGCGCTAGATTTCGCAGCCTCCGCCTGCTCTTGCATTACTCTTTCCACCAGAAACCCCCGTGTCGCCTGTGTTCAGCAGAGTGTTCATGTTTAGTGTTCAAATGCAGGCCCGTGAGCTGTGGATGTTCCCCCCACACGACCCTCCCTCAGCCTCTTCGGCGAGCGCTCTGGGGTCCGGGACCCTTGATGTCTCTCCTAACGCAGCCTTTAACAGAGGCCTACACTGTCTCAGGAACAGCTTCTCTGCTCTCTGAGATTCTTGTATCTCAAGCAGCTCAGACATTCGGGAAGATGAGATTCCTTCAAAGGGACCAGCTGGGAGAGGCCTGTGCCCAGCCAGCCTTGGAGTGGGTGCCAATTCCTCGGTTCCAAGGAGGAGCAACTCTGTCTGCGGGCTGTCGGTGCCATCACTTACCCCGGCAACTCTCTCGGTCGCGGAACCCTGGCACGCTACGGGGGAAATGTTTCCGTGTTTCCCAGCCCTGGGGACCTGCTCCACCCCTCTCCTCTTGGAGGAATATGCCACTCAGAACCCCCACCTTACTGCTGCTCTAATGCACCACTGACAGCCCGAGTGACGGCACAGCCGCTGCACCCCTCCCTTGTCCCCAGAGTCACCGTGCTGAAAGAGGAAGGGCGAGCGCTCCAGCCCCACCTGCGTGTCCCAGGGGCCTCCCCAGAATGCTGATCGGTACTGCAGGGCGGGGGGCTCTCTGGTCAAATGTGCCTAAGAATTACTGGATTCACAAAAAACTAGGCTTGTTGCAGGGCCTATTGGACCTTTGACGTGCTGATGTGCACTGTGAAGGGCTAGTGTGTGAGGAGGGGGCCGTAGTGTTTGTGTTTTCCGGAGGGATGTGACCATAGAACCGTTTTTCTTAGAACATCACCAGGGGTGGATATCCAAGGAAACATCTTTTTTAACATGCAAATCTTCCTGGTTCCTGCTCATTCTTCCTCCTACTATGAAAACACCCTATTTTCAGTGTTTCTCTGATGAGTTTGGAGCAGGGCTTCAGGGTGTGCCTAGTGAACCGGTGGGGTGGCCCCGCTGGAGACTTCTTTGCAGGGGAAAGTAGTGGCTTCCAGGGGGAGAAACATCCTGGGAAGATGGGATGAGACAGACAAGCTTGACCCAGCACCTGAGTTCTCAGAGGGAGATGTAAAGTGGAGCCTGGAGGTCTCTCTTAACTGGCTTTGCCTTCCGTGCCCATGGAATACAGGCCTTAGGACCAAGGAGGACAGTGGGGCCAGAAGCAAACACTCTGGGACCCATGGGCTCCAGCAGCAGTGCTGTGGGCCCGCGTAGGAGGGAGGGGGCTTTCTCTTCTGTTTCCCTGGACAACCCTGGTCTGTGCCTACACTGGGCCAGAGGAGGCAGCACCCAGTGGAAGGGGTCGGGAGGTGGGGGACGGGGAAGAAGTAGCAGGCATGTGGTTACTGACAGGAGGGCTGACTCGTCTTGTTTGTACACACACGTGATGCTTCTGGGGAATCTCGGGGATAACTGTTGGCCAAGGTCCTGCAGTACCAAGTGGGGAAGAGCCATTTTGGCATTATTCACAATGAAATTCTGTTTGTGCTTCTACACTGCTCAGGCTTGGAGAAATTTGATGGTTAGTTAGGATATTCATCTTTCAGCTTTAGCGGAGACCTAAATAACAATGTCTTTTAAAAATAGAAACATTTGTGGAAATTCTTTGTATCTCCTGCGGAATCCCAAGCCAGTCAGTGGTTCAGGGCAGTGGCTCTGCCTCAAAGTGTCCCAAGACCCCAAGTCCCTTCTTTCTAGTGGCTTCACGTCCCCAAGGGTTTCTCCCTGGACCGTGTGACCAAAGCCAGCTCAGCACCAGATCTCCGTTCCAGTGGCAGGAAGGGGAAGAAGGAGGAGATAAGCAATTTCCTTTTACAAAACTAATTTTGAAAAATTTCAAACATACAAAAAGTATAAAAAATAATCTCTATATACTTATGTACCAGATGGAACAATTATTAGGATTTTAGCAACTTCCTTTTAAATACACAATCTGAAAGTTGCACATATCACTTCTTACATCCCGGTGGTACCAATTCAGCCATGTGGCTACGTTGGGCGGGACAAGACCTGAGATGTGGACTCTAGCTGGTGCATGCACATCACCAGGTAAGAGAAAGGAGAATCCCTTTAATGCTTATTATCAAGATCTGCAAAAGTAAAACAGCCTTATGTTTGCCCCCTGAAACAAGGTTTCAGGACTTTTCCATCAGTAGACCCGGAGGAGGCTGTGTGACCTTGGTCTCAGTTTAGGCTCAGCCATATCCACAGGGATCAGGGCACACACTCTCCTAAGTGGGCTGCCCACACGTTAGAAACCCTATTTGGACATATTTGGTAACTGTGCACTAGACATCCTTGTGGAGAAAGCAAGAAAGCTGAAACCCAAATAGGGTCATATTCTGGCTAAGTTCAAGGCCTCTGCTCTTTATGATTTGGGCCTGACTTTCCTAGTCTGTGGAGTGGATTGGTTGATGGTGGTCTTCTCTCTGAAGAGAAGGTCCCTATTGAAGTTTTTTGTGAGGGTATCATGATAAAGTGGGAACTAGGTTAAGAGAATGGTTGTGGCCAGCAGTGTTATAGACTGAATGTTTGTGTCCCCTCCCATCAAATTCATACGTCGAAGCCCTAACCCCCAGTATGACGGTGTTTGCAGTTGAGGCCTTTGGGAGGTAATTAGGGTTAGATGAGGTCATGAGGGTGGGGCCCCCATGATGGGATTAGTGCCCTATAAGAAGAGAGCTTGCTCCCCCTTCTCTCCGCCATGTGTGGACACAGTGAGAAGGTGGCCATGTACAAGCCAGGAAGAGAGCCCTCACCAGGAACTGAATTGGCCGGCACCTTCCTCTTGGCCTTCTGGCCTCCAGAACTGTGAGAAATACGTTTTCGTTGTCTAAGCCACCCCGTCTATGGAATGTTTTTACGGCAGCCTGGGCTGACTACTCTAGGATGCTTAGGTTACTCAGTGTGGCTTCTGCAGTAAGAAAACTTGTTGGCTCCAACAGTGGGGCGGGCTCCGGGCCTGACCTGGACGGTCGGCCCAGCTCTGTTCTTGAGACTGTCTTGTCTCAGGCCTCTGCTGCACGCCCGTGTCACCTTCTGTGTGACGTTGAGGGGGCTGCAGTCTTCCAGGCCTTGCATCCCAGCGGGACAATAGCCACAGAGAGACTGACTTTCCTGTGGTTCTCTCTCAAGAGTAAGGATACTTTTTCCAGAAGCCCCATCAGCTTCCCTCCCTAACTTGTTGGCCCAGATGAGGCCACATGTTTATTCCCACCAATTCTGTGGCCAGGGAACACCATGCTCTGACGGGGTTAGACGTGAGTCCTGAGCCAAAGGGCAAAGGGTCCCCTGGCGGTTGGCTTGGGGAGTCCGCCCCTGGGGCTGAAATGAACTGCCCAGACACCAGGCCGCTCACGGTGGGAGTGTTTTCGAGAAATCAGCAAAGGGCTTACCTTCAGAGTCTTTGGTTTTACTTTATTCAAAGGACTTAAGAATCTAACCCAGAAAAATTGCACATGGCCAATATCCCATGAGCACCATCATTAAAAACCTCATCCCCAGAGCTGTAAATTATTCTCTATTGCTAAGAGGATACTATATCCTAATGATATGACAGTGAATTACCAAAATGAATGTCACAAAAGCTTTTATGCTCATCTATTGGTTGACAGGGGAAAACATGAATTTAGCAAAAAATAGTATGCATGCTTTTGACAAGTTATAGTTTATTCCTTGCCAACAGATTTTTCCCCCTGAAATGAACTCATTTGTGAAAGGATTTTGCTGCCTTGGTTAAAAACTATCCAAGGCTTGAAATATCTAGACGTCAGAGCATACATCCAGATTGCTCCAGCAATCTGTACAAACCAAGGGAGAAAATTCCTGATGGGCCAGATCCTGCAGGTGAAGAAGGAAGTCTCTGGGTGCTCTGAAGGCCTTCAGAGGGGTGTTAGCCTTCTGTGGTCACTTAGTGGATAGGACCTCAGTGTCTGCATGAAAGAGCCAGAAATTAGAAAGCGGAGGCAGGGATGGAAGGACAGGCTTTGCCATTTGCTGGCCTGTGATTGGAGGTAAGTTGCTGAAGCACCATGGGCCTCAGTTTCTCCCTCTGTCAAATGGGGATGATGATCTCTACCTCTGAAGGTTTTGTGAAGAGAAAAGCTGAGGCACATGGTTTAGCTCTGTATTGGGGACATAGTTGGTGTTTAATAACTGGCAGCTGTTATGAAACTGCCCAGGGTGTTCCGGCGGCTGCTAGATGCTCCGGGAAGTGGGTGTTTAGGTGAACCTGGGCTTGGATTAATTAGCTCTCGGACTCCATCAAACCAGAGGCTGAGCTGGTGCCTCTCTGCTGCCACCCACGGTGACTGAAAATTAGGAAGTGTTTTGAGCCTGAGATTCTCATGTAGATTCATGAGATGGACCAAAGTTTTATGTCAAACAGAGCAGCATTTGATCAAAAATGAGAATTAAGGCAAAAGCAGAAAAGTCTGGTCTGATAGGCTCTTGCTGGGTTTGTTTTTTTCAGTCTTCCTGGTTCCCCACTAATAGAATGGAAGACAGCACATGAAAAAACCCTTTCCATTTTGTTCTTTTAAAAAAATTCAACTAACAATTTTTTTTGAAAATGCATAGTACATTGTAAGAAAAAATTCAAGCAATAGAAAGTGAAAATCCCTCCATGATGCAAATTCCCCTCAAAATTGGTTCACATCGTACTTCTAGGACTTCTAAGCGTATGTGAATGTAATGAAGCTATACATATTTAATATAAATGGGAAATACTCTCTATATTAACTTAGAAGGGGAGACACACACAGAGAAGTAAACTGCTTTTCTACTTGGTGAACACTTTTCCTCAAGACCTATCTTTTTCAACAGCAGAAGAATATTTCATCAGTCCCTTAGATTTTGGTTGTTTCTAACCTTTTGTTATTAAGAAAAAATAAAGGAATGAACATCTTGTGCATACGACTTTGTGCACTTGTCTGCGGTCCTTGTTTTCAAGTAGCCTGTCAAAGTTTTAAAAACACAAACAAATCTTTCAGTCCAACACAGCAAACCTGTCTGCAGATTGTGGACAAATGACCAGATCCCATGCGAGGAAAGCAAACCGAGCCGCTGGAGTCTCCCCAGCTTTGGGGACTCGTTCAAGAAGCTGCCTTTGGGTGCAAGAGAGATCCTGTCCACGTGCTTGGGTTCCCACAGGCTCTGGAAATGACTGTCACCTGCGTCACCTCCAGAGCTACCCAGTCACTTCTTCTCCACTGGGCTCAGTCCCGCAGCTGTGTCAGAGTGCACCTGTGCAGGCGAAGCCTGCTCTGTCCCCCGAGGTTACATGTGGCCGCATGGCAGAGGCTGCTGCAGTGCGTTTGGAGCAAGTCCTTCTTTTTGACTAATTAACTTTGGTGTGGACATCTATCTGTCTACATATCTAAGCCGTCTATCTATTTATACACGCACACAGACGGACATAAAGCATTTTCCCAACTTTTTCTGAGCTTTTTACCATTTCAGAAATATCATTGACCAAAAAACATATTAACCCAAGTTAAAAAATACTCCCAAATGTCCTTTTCTCCTCATTGATGAAGGAGTTTCCATGGTAGTCCATCGCAGAGTGAAGGCTCAGCTCTCACAACCTGCTGTACAATCGTATTGTTTACTTCTGGTACATAAATTTTTGGATTCTTTTGGGGGACAAACACCACCAAAGTCATGGTTCGGCTACAAACCCCGTTGACGTCCAGCCAAACCTCCAAACAACTGGGATGCAATTGCTTTCAAGCTCCCACCACTGAGAATCCTGGCCGCCTCTCCCATAAATGAGAGAGTCCGCATTCATATTTCTGTGGGGATAAAAACTACAACTTATCACAGTGTTGACCACGTTGTGATAAGATGACGCTCGCTTTGGGACGCAGGAGTAACGTCTGCCACAGCCAGTTGTGGCGGTGAGCGTAGCCAGGAGCGCTGCCTCCGGGGGGGCCCCCGGGACTCGAGCTTCTGTCCCGGCAGGAGGGCAGGGGCGCAGCGCTCCGACCCCACCGCGGCTGTCACGAGCTCGTGCGCACTTCCCCCGGACCGTCCCGGCCACCAGCCCCGGCTTCTCCTGCTCTCCGCGGGCGTCCCGTCTGTCTGTCTCCGTGCGCTCCCTCGTGTGTCTCCATGGGCTTCCCCGTCTGTCCCCGCGGGCGTCCCCGTCTGTCTGTCCCCGCGGGCGTCCCCGTGTGTCTCCAGAAACGCGCCGCCCTCCCGGGGAGGGTCCCTCCGGGGCGTCTCTCGGGACGCGAGACGCACAGTCCGGCGGCGGGAGAGACTGTCGGGTGGGACCCGGCTTCTGGGCACCGAGGAGCCTGGAGCCGCAGAGTCAGAGGATACCCCAGAAGGATACCCCCTTCCGACCCCCGACTGTCCGCGAGGAAGCCCGTCCGAGGGGACCGCCCTCGGGCGCGGGCGGGCCGCGCTCTGAACGGGGAGGACGCGGGCTCAGCCCCCCGAGGACCCGGCTTCTAGGGACCCCACGTCAGCCCCGTTCACGGCAGCCAGGGCAGCGATCGACGTCCGGGACAGCGTCCGGTTCCCCGTGACGGTACAGGTAAGCGAGTGAGTCATTTCAAACGTATCGAAAAGAAATAGTCCACGAGGGACCTGGACGTGGCGAAATCCACGAGGGAGGCGCGGAGTGGCCGAGGTCTGAGCCTCGGGAAAGTTCTGGACGCGCCGGCCCCGCCCGCCCTCTCCCTCCATCTCCTCTCCCTTCACTTTGACCTGGCTCGGTTCCCCGAGTTTCCAGAAGATTCCGTGCGTCTCTGAGCAGTCACCCCTGTGGTTCCCTCTGCTGAAACTTCCGTCTCCCCAACTTCGGCAATTCCTGCTCGTCCTACGGGACCCGTCCCAGGCGTCGGGGTCTTCCCGACCCCATTATGTGCCCCGGCCGTGTTCAGCCCCCGGTTTCCCCGCAGGTCATCGCAGGTGGACACGTCCCTCCTCAAGAGCCAGGGCCGCATCTTATTCATCTGTCTGCCCACCGGCTTCGGGGTGCTGGTGCCCAGTGGGAGCTCACAGTGTTTGTTGACTGACGGAGTGATGGTGAATGAATGCGGGAGAACTTCCGGCTCCTCGGAGCTTCTCGGCCGTTTGTGAACCCGTCACCGAGGGGCCTGCCCACGGCCCCCCGGAGGCCGCCCGGGTGCCGCTGGGGCGCAGCTGAGGCTGCGGACGGCCCACCCCGCGGCCTCCTCCTCCCGGTGCGTCCTGTGTCCGGGCCTCTCGGCCCGCTGCTCCCCCGCTGGACGCCTGGACGCTGCCCGGGGGCTCCCGGGGGCTGGGGCGACTCAGACTCCAGGGGGCGGGGGCAGGCCCCGCAAACAGCTCTCCTAGACTGACACCTGCTGCTTACGGAGTGAACCGAAGCACACGGAGGGACGGTGGGACGGGAGGAGGGAAGAGAGGAAGGCGGGGAGGAAGGAAGGAAGGGAGGGGGGAGGGAGGGGGGAAGGGAGGGGGGAGGGAGAGGGAGGGAGGGGGGAGGGGAGGGAGGGGGAAGGGGGGAGGGGAGGGAGGGGGAAGGGGGAAGGGGGAGGGAGAGAGGGAAGGGGGAGGGAGGAAGGGGGAGGGAGGAAGGGGGAGGGAGGGAGGGGGGAAGGGAGGAAGGGGGAGGGAGGGAGGGAAGGGGGAGGGAGGAAGGGGGAGGGAGGAAGGGGGAGGGAGGGAGGGGGGAAGGGAGGAAGGGGGAGGGAGGGAGGGGGAAGGGAGGAAGGGGGAGGGAGGGAGGGGGGAAGGGAGGAAGAGGGAGGGAGGGGGGAAGGGAGGAAGGGGGAGGGAGGGAGGGGGGAAGGGAGGAAGGGGGAGGGAGAGAGGGAAGGGGGAGGGAGGAAGGGGGAGGGAGGGAGGGGGGAAGGGAGGAAGGGGGAGGGAGGGAGGGGGGAAGGGAGGAAGGGGGAGGGAGGGAGGGGGGAAGGGAGGAAGAGGGAGGGAGGGGGGGAAGGGAGGAAGGGGGAGGGAGGGAGGGGGGAAGGGAGGAAGGGGGAGGGAGAGAGGGAAGGGGGAGGGAGGAAGGGGAGGAGGAGGGAGGGGGGAAGGGAGGAAGGGGGAGGGAGGGAGGGGAAGGGAGGAAGGGGGGAAGGGAGGAAGGGGGAGGGGGGAGGGAGGGAGGGAGGGGGGAAGGGGGGAAGGGAGGAAGGGGGAGGGGGAAGGGAGGGAGGAGGGAGGGGGAAGGGGAGGGGGAGGGAGGAGGGGGAGGGGAGGAGGGGGAGGGAGGGAGGGGGAAGGGAGGAGGGGGAGGGAGGGAGGGGGGAAGGGAGGAGGGAGGGGAGGGGAAGGGGAGGGAGGGCGACCTGCAGAACTTGCAGAGTTTTTGCTGCTATAAAAGGTTACATTTATACTGCAAATACTATTTTGGGCCCTGATTTTTGTCATATTTTTCATTATCATCATAAAGAATAATTGGTATTACCTTTATTAGAAGAAAAAAGTCATCGTCATGCATGTAAATGAAGAGAGAAAAGAAGAAAATTCATCTGCAGTCCCCTCAGCAGTGTTAATATTTCACTCTGTGTTGTTCTAGTCTTGTGTGTGTGCGCACGTGTGTGTATGTGTATACATGTGTGCACATGCGTGCATGCATGCATATGTGTACTGTGTATTTGTGCATGTGTGTGTGCACGTGTGTGTGTGTGCCCCCACTGTAACACAACAGTAATGGTTCTGTGTGCTGGACGCCCACAACAGGCCAGGCTCCATGCAGAACACTTCACCAGCATTTTCTACTCGGGCATTCTCACAGCCCGGTCCAGTGTCATGGCCCCACTGACGGCCAAGGGGACAGGCCCGTAGAGACCAAATGCCTTGTCCGAATGACACGCTAGTCGGGAAGGACTTGAGAGTGTGCCTGCAACTCTGCAGTGCTGGGATGCTCTCAATGCCCCCCCCCCACCCCGCATCTGATTGCTGTGTGACAGCCCAGGAGGGTCTGTTTCCTAGCAGACGTCCTCAACTCCAGCTGTGGAGTGGATTCAACTTGTTCCAAGTTCCCACGCTGGGCCCCACGACCAGCTCTCTCCCTGGGGCTGAGTCCCTGGCGATTTCAAGCTCCAGGGGACCCTCACGTGTCTCCAGGGCTGAAACACTGAGGCTCGCGGTTTCTGTTACTGGGACGCAATGCTGGAAAAGCGGATAGGAGAGCAGCGACGGGCCCCCGTGCAGAGGATGGTTCCTTGTCACAAACGTTCACTGGTGCTAAATTGAAAGCAAACGTCAATCTCTTTACACACGGCCTCCGAAGAGGATAAGGTGGGCCAGGGATGGGGGGAAGCTAGTGTTCCCATCCCTAAATGTGAGCGCCCCGCCCTCGGACACACACAGGACGTCTCAGGTCACGGGTCTGTGTGCGCCTGAACAAGCACTTAATTTCCTTGTTCAGACCTCAGTAATTTCTAGCAGAGTGTACAGAGTTCATGACACAAACACATCTGGATTTGGGGGTGTGGATCTGACATGTTCACAGGCCAATATGTCGGGAGCAGATGTTGAACCAGCAGCCAGAGAGGACGGGGGTGATCGCGCTGGAAGCTCCATCTGGGCTCCGCTCAGAGCAACACAGCCTCCCTGCTGACTTCAGCTGCGCCCAAACCCGGGTGCTTCCTCGCCTGCCCAGGGCACCTCGTAGATTCTCCCTCGTGATGGGCACCCAGAACCCCGGCACTGCTGCATCTCATGCAGAAAATGCCAAGAGGGTGCAAGACAGTTGCTTCTTAAAGGAGACGAGTGTGACCCATCGAGGCTTGTCCGAGCCTGACTCCGTGTCAGCCCAGAAAGGAGCTCCTGGATGCCAGGCGTGGGGGCCGGCCCTCCCTCCTCAGGGTGGCGTGGAGGACAGTCGGGAGTTGTGGAGTCAGGCAGCTATGTCTGAACACAGATTCTACCACTCTCCAGACTTTTGACCTTTCTTAGACAAGTCATTCTCTGAGACTCTGTTTGCTCATGTGTAAAATGGGGACATGAAAGCTGCTTCACTGGATTGTTCAGAGAGTTAGATGAGTGGCTGGCACGTGCAGCATGGACTCACCCCACCCTCCCCTTCGTGTAACTGCTTCTAGGTTGTGTACTAGCTTATGAGGCCTGTTTGCTGCGGCCAAACCAGCAATTCAACAGAATTCAGTTCAACAGCATGTCAGGGACCCGTAGTGCTGTATCCAGGAACTCTGATGCTCGCTGTTCTACGCGTGCTTCTGCCTCCGAGCCACCTCTCATGCTGTTCCCTCTGCCTGGACAGCTCTTCTCTCTTATTTCCTCGTCCAGCCAGTTGAGTTCTTACCTGCTCTCTCTGATTCCCCGCTGACATCATCTCTCCCCTTCTAGAACACCACAGTGCTCAGGCCAGAGGTTCTCAGACTTCAATGTGTGTAAGTGGCACCCAAACATTTACTGCTCTGGCCTTACCGTCCACATCCGAAACAGAGAGAGAACACCCCTCTCAGAGTTGTTTGCGAGGGTCAGATGGGATGTCACGTGAAATATCTAGCACAGGGCTGGGCGTGTGGAAGTCCACAAATGCTGGTGATGTAAACACAATGACAGTGTTACAATAAGCAGTCACAGTGTTCTAGAATGTAACACATTTCGACAATACGAGGAGGGGGAGGAAACGTTGTGGGACTGGCGAGTGACAACAGCAGGATTACAAGAACCAAATGGATTCTGGGACACCAGCTTCTTCTGGAAATATGACTCACTGCTCAGAGTGAATGAGTTTCTAGAATAAAGTTCTAGGTGGGGGTAGAGCTTTCAAGTGCCAAGTCCTATCCACTCCAATTCTCATGCATTGTAACCCTTGGCAAATCTTCACCCAAGAGTTCTGGCTCAGCTTTCCAGCATGGTGCCGGTTAATTAGGTGGTAAGATAAGGCATTCTTGGGCAGCAGTGAGGTGCTGCACAAGTGTGGGACAAGGGGAAGGGATTTATCGTGAGCCAGAGGGTCCACTGCAGGGAAGCTAAGGGCTGGTGGGGTGAGGGGGGGCAGCTCATGGAGATTGGGGAGGGAACTGGAACAGTCGTTTCATGGGGATCGAGGACCATCCCAGTGTGTGAACCTGTGAAGGGAACTGGGTGGGTTGGGAGAATGCCCTGGATGAAGACAGCCGGTGCTGACGAGGTGAGGGGGCACGGACCTGCGAGCCGCCCCCCAGGTGCCAACGAGGTGCCTTCGCTGCCACCGCAGCAGCCTAGCTGCCTGGGGAGGGAACCCCCACCCTCCACCCACGCAGCCCAGTTGGAGCCTGTCCTGAGGCCTCTCTGGCCGCCCTGGCACCTCACGTGGGTCTGGGATCCAGAGGTCCCCGATGCAGAGATGTCAGCATCTCAGCATTTCCATCCTTGACCTCAGCCGGGTTGACCCACGTTCCTGCGGTCAGCATGTGATTTGGGTGAGGCTGACCCGAGGTGAAGTCTTAGCCTTCTGCTCCCTTGCTCTGTCACCTTGGACAAGAGACCTGACCTCTCTGAGTGACAGGATCCTCACCTGTGATGAGGGGAACGCAGACGTTGTGTGACCGAGCAGGGCAGGGAGGCTGTGGCTGCAGTTAGACCTGACAGCTGCGGAGCTCGGTCCGTTTCGTGCTCCCAGCCATGCTGGCCTCTGCCCCGTTCACAGATGAGGAAACCGTGGCTCAGAGAGGCTGCGTAGCCTGTCCCAGCCGCGGGCCAGGACGGGCCGCGCTGGGCTGGACCCGGGTCCCTGGGACTCCACACACCGCGCCACGCCCCGTCTGGCTCCGGCCGGCCCTGCTGCCTGCTTTTCTGGGCACAAAGACACCCTCCTGACTTGCTGAAACTCGCTTTCAGAGCGCTGCCTCTCGCCCCTTCTCTTCTCGTTCACCCACAGACCCCCGACGGCCACGGAGGTAGCCAGGTGGCCGAGAATTCCAGTCAGAGAGACCGCCACGTGCTTTCCATCCGCGATGGCCGTGCGCCGGAGCCCTAATACGCCGCAGCGGCCCTCCGCTTCCCAGCCAGTCCCAGCAGAGAGCTCCCGTGTGTTATGTGTCCTTACTCGTTAAGGATTCTCCGTATTGAGATGCAGCCTAATTAGGGTTGAGCGCAAAGCCTGCTCGTTCGGGGGCTTAGTTCATGAAAGATTAATGTTCGTTTTCCTCGGGTTTTGTTGCAGAATTCAGCTGGAAGAAATCCAGGGTGCACTTCCTTCAAGAGAAGGAGCACTTCGGTGGTTTGTGAAAATCCCTTTTCCCTCCTGTTAAAACCTTGTTTTCTGTGCCCCCCTCCCCCTGGCTCCCACCCTGGCATTTTAGTTTCTGAAGTCATATAAGAGCAAACAATGAATTCTGTAATCAGAGAAACCCATTGGAGATGTTATGCAAAGGAACATATTTACTTATAATTTTTTTAAAAAAAAGGTGGCAAATAAAACAGGGCATATTGGAAAGCAGTTCTGCATTCATTCATTAATTTATTGAGCACCCGTTATATGCCGGACACTGGGCGTTGATATTATGTACTTCCTCTGATTTGTGTGTGTGTGGTTTGCCTGAGCAATTTAATTCCATCGTGAGAGTGCTAATAGGAAGTGCTTCCTACAGATGAATGGGAAGCTTCTGACAGGACTTCTGCCAAAAGAACCCATACCTATCCAGTTAAAAAAAAAAGTCTACTGTATTTTCTAACAAAAGTAATATAATGGTAAAAATGCTCAACAATATGGACTGATTAAATTTGAGAAGTAACAGCCTTTTATAATCCCAGCCCCCAGAGATTTCAATTGTTAATGGATTGGTGTATGTTCTTCTAGGCTCATTTTTGACTAATAAACTATGATGACGCTGTAATTTTATTTACAGAAATGGAGAACAGCACTTTTGTTCTGCAGCTGGGTTACTAATTGAATCACTTACCCTGTCACGGTGAGCTTTCCACATCAGCTCGTAGAGAACTTGCCTGCTGTTTTAATGGCTGCATAATATTCCATTGTGCAACATCATTTATTCCACCAGCTCTCCATTCAAGATGTTTTGGTTGTTTCTGATTTGCTCTCACCACAAGCCATGCTTCAGTGGACCCCCTTGTAGCCAAGTTGAGCATTTCTATGAGTGTTCCTGTGCACAGATTCCTAGAAGCGGATGCACTGAGTCAAAGTGATAAACGCCTTTTTTTGCTCATTTCTCAATTGCATGAAATGTTAAGACCCTTCACACCCAAGATTTTCTCTTCTGTAATCTTTCCCCTCACGCACCCTTTTCTCTAATTCCATTCCTCTCAAAATATTTTTAAAACAGTAACAGGTGTTTGGGGAATGGTGCTCTAGTTCTGAGAGGAAGAAAAAATAGAACAGAGCTGGGTATGTTTTGCTCAGAGCAGCTCTGGCTCCCTGAGCGAAAATAGCCTCTTCTCTTCCCTGGAGTCAACATCCCCTGGAATTCTCGCTGAGTGATGGCTCCCCCGGGACAGGCCGAGCGGTTTGCTTTTCTTTTTGTTCCACAGACGGCCTGGACCTGGCCTGCAGAGAACAGTCATGGATTTTGTGGGGGAGGCATCATTTAAGTGTCATAAGTGACCACATTCCTGAAGAGACAGTGGCAATTTGACTGATTCTCTAAAACACCACAAAGTAATATTATCGTCACAGGACACAGCGTCTTAGTGAGGTCGGAGGAGTCATTTCTGTGCCGGGCAAACTTTGGAATAAAATAGCTCTATTCCCAGTTCTCCAATTTAAAATATCTGGTAACACATGTATCTCCCCCAAACCTGCATTTTACGATTTTTGACATTTTCTCTTTGTTAAAACTGAAACCCCACAGCTGGACATGCCGTAGAAATGCAAATCTTATTTTGTGGGCCTCTCTAGCATTTTCACTTGTTTTTCTTGGGCCACACCTAAATGAGACCTGTGTCACTTCAGTTGAAAGACCCCAGGGGCGACTTTCTCCTGGAGGCTGCAGCCCTCCGCCTCTCCCAGTTCCTGGCTGGTTTTGCTAACTCGCTCCAACAGAGGGCAGTGCATTTCTCTCATTGGCTGCCCCGGTTGGAAAATATTCGGTATAAACAGATGATTCTCAGTGTCTCAGAATCCAAGCACCCTTCTCAGTCCCAGCACACTTCTGGGGGTAACACTCCGGTGACTATTCCAAGCAGGTAGACGCGGGAGGTGTAAGTATTCTTTATGCCAGGGATAGTGGAATCGCTCCGGTTCAAAGCTGTGAACGGTTCCTAAATGTCCTGCAGGCGTTCCTTTTTACTGCTTTGTGTTTTTTTGCTTTAGTTTGGGTTTTTTAAAGTCTTACTGTCCTGGAAGATCAGGAAAGCTGATTTTGAAGAATTTGTAATTATAAATAGTCTAATCTCTTCCCAACACTATTCACCACCAAGTTTTCTCTGTTGTCAATTTGGATAGTTCTTTTGGGGAAAAAAAAGGTCAGAGACCTGACGAGTCCGGAGCTCGGGAGGGGTGGGGCCTCCCATACGGCTTCGGTTCCTGCGTAATGAAGAGCTGGGTCTGAGGCCAACCCCTGTCTGGTGGCCAGTTA
Organism: Tapirus indicus; assembly: GCA_031878705.1. Taxonomy (NCBI): domain Eukaryota; kingdom Metazoa; phylum Chordata; class Mammalia; order Perissodactyla; family Tapiridae; genus Tapirus; species Tapirus indicus. Next base: position 836,830 of record CM062924.1, read on the forward strand.
GAGCTCCCGTCTTTCAACCCACGACCAGGGAGCTAGGAAGAACTGTGTGGGAGAAAAGGCAGAGGCAGGAGACAGAGGCTGCTGGAGGACAGGGCTGGAGCTTTGTCCCCACTGGGTCACTGTCTGGAGCAGCAGCCAGTGTCCTTGGGCCCTCGCCGGGCAGCCTGCTTAGTGGTGGAGTAAGTGAGGCCCGAGCTGTTCCAGTTGCTTTCATCCCAGGGGTAGCCTGTCTCCTGAGCTGGCCCCATGACCAGGGAACCTGGTGCTCATACCCTCGTGAAGTCCCCCCACCCCTCCCAGGAATCGGAATTGTACCCAGGACTCGCTCTAACCAATCGCATGTGGCAGAAACGAGGCTGGGCCGGTTTCAGGCCTCAGAAGGCCCAGCAACTTCCACTGTGTGCTCCTGGAGGGTCCACGTGTCGAGTCCAGCCCCCTGCTGGGGAGAGCACCCCTGAGAAGCCTCAGGGTGACTCCTCGTGGAGAGAGAAACAGGAAAGAGCCTCGAGATGCCAGACACGTGAGTGGAGAAGCCATTTCCACATCCCACCCCCGGTGATCCTCCTCGTAGCTCCAGCCTGCTCACCCTCTGACTGTAGCTGCGAGAACCACCCCCGAGTGACCAGCAGAACCGCCCAGCTGAGTCCAGTCAGCTCCCAGAACCTCGAGCGATAAACTCTTGTGAGCCGTTGAGTTTGGGTGGTTTGTCACACAGCACTAGACAATGGACGCCCTCCCCCACGACGAGAGCACTTTCTGGTGGATGTCCAGACGTCGCCAAGGCACGGAGTCTGGGTGTCGGGGGAACCAGGCTCAAGGAGGAGAGCGAAGGGAGCACTTGTGGGGCAGAGAATGGGTTCTCTGCTGTGACCGGGAGAGCTGGGGTCCAGGCCTGGCTCTGGCACCAGCCAGCTGTGTGACCTGTGTGAAGAAATGTCCTCATTTGAAACAGGTGGAGCTGAACTGTCGGGGAGGCAGATAAGCCACCACTTTCTCTTTCTTCATCTGTGGCAGACATCGCCACTCGACGGTGGCCTTGCTGAGCCTGGACTTGGCCTCAGAATCCTTCTCAGCACAGACAGCTGCTACCTTCCCATCAGAGCTGGCTCGTCAGGTGAACCCTGTCTGCCAGCCTTGGACTAGATGATCTATAGTCCCCGTCTAGTGCTTCTGAGGACTGATCCACCAGCTACGGGAAGGAGATGGATTTGGAGCCGGGCGGTCAGCTCCCGTGAGACCCTTCAGAGGGCCCTTTGCCTCAGGAGAAACCTGTGTTCCTTAGAAGGGCCAGCAGGACCTGTGTGATCTGCACCTTGTCTGTCGCTCCAGTCTCACCTCCTGGAGGTCCCCGCCTGCACCCAGACTCGCGGGTTTCACATGCCATTGCAGCGGATTCTTCACTAGCCTGCGTCTCCGCTCAACCGTGGACTCCTCGAGGCCAGGGACGAAGGCTTATCGCGCAGCACGCATCCGGTTAGATGGGTGACACAAATGAATTAATGAATGGCTAATGACAACCGTTTAATTTATCGGTCTTCTGGGAAAGCCTTGGGTTTGTTCCTTTGGGCTCCAGGCGTCGTCAGCAAAGGATGAAGGCAAGTGGGTCTGAGCTTTGCAACCAGAGCCCTTCCAGATACCAGGAGTAACCTGACTGACGTCACCTTAGACAGGTGTCATAAACTCAACTCCTGCAGGAGGTAGGCAGGTAGGGTGAAGAGTGAAGTGGACGCGCCCCATCCAGGGCGCCAGCCCCTGCCGCTGTCCCGCAACGGCAGCCAAGTGGGCTGTGAGTCTCTGGGAGGGCCCGCGTCGGCCTCGTGCTCACCCTGTCCCCAGCATCCAGACTAGTGCTGGCACTAAGATGTTTGTTGAAGAAATGAATGAGCCTGCCTCCCTTTTCAGAACCATCGGAAGAATCAGCAGAGAAAAGTGAAGGGTGAGGAGGAAGAGGTAGAAGGGCAGACTGCAATGGGCTGCAGTTCATTGCGCGTCTGCCCCGTGCTTAGAGCAGTACTAGATTTTTCACCTGCTTATCTCGTTAAACCCTCCCAGCAAGTGCGTCTCTGAAGAATAAATGAGAGATTTGGAGCTCAGAGAGGTTAAGTATATTGCCTAAGGTGGCCCAGCTAGGAGGTGGCTGAGCTGGGGTTTAAATTCAGCTCTGTCTGCCGTTAGGCTGGTTTCACGTCAGAGGACAGCTCACAACTGCTTTCCACCTTCTCAGGACGAGCTAAGTGACCTCGTCCTTCAGTTTCTTCATCCGTAAAATGGGGATGATAACAGTACCTACTGCAGTCTGTTTTTATATTTTATTTGAAATTTTTTCAGCAACGTGTCTCTTTTTTGTTGTTATTATTTGTTGTTTGTTTCCAGTCTGTTTTTAAACATGCACCCGAACGTGGGCCAGCTGGCCAGAATCCTGTCTTCTAGAGACAGACTGGCAGAGGGAAGTCTGGTACAAGAGACGCTTTCAGATATCGGAGGTGGAAACGGTCTTGGAGGAGAACCTGGGGACGGCTGCGCCAGCTCTGGCCGCGCGACCCCGCAGGCCGCACCGTGCGTCTGAGCCTTCGCTTCCCGTCTGTGAAATGGAAGCGACAGTTAACCGCTCGTGCGCCTCCCCGCGCTGCGGTGAGGATCCCGGGCACCGGCCACACCGCGCCGTGGACACGCGGGGGACTGGCCGGGAGGCTGCAGCGGCCCCCGCAGCCGGGGCGACCCGGCGCAGGCTGAGCGCCCGAGGAACGAGCTGCCGCTGCAGCGGGCGGAGGCCTGCGAGCGCTGAGACGCCTCCGCAGGCGCTGCGCTCCCGGTCAAGGCGGCCTGACCTGACCGCCCTCCTCCGCGGCGCAGTGGCGGCGCTGGAGATGCGTCCGAAATGAGCGGGTCTCACGGCCGCCTCCGCCCAGCGGGGTTTCCGTGAGCCGGCGCTGTCGCAGGCTCATTTCCCAGGTGGATGTGGACTGGAGAGCAGAGATGCACTTCGTACGGCCACGTCGTGGGGCCGTGTGTGTGTGTGGCGGTCTTCCAGCCCAGAGGGAGAAAAAGAATAAAACCAAACAAGAGCCTGAATGGGGGCCTCCACACTAGAGGTTCCTGGTCGCGCTGACTTCACGCCTGCGACTGCGCTTCCCTCCCTCCGGCCGTGCACAACGGTCAGTCGGCCGGACGGCGGTGCTGGGGTTTTATTGTTTTATGTATTCGAACAACTTGAAACATTTTGAACAAAGAAATAACATTTAAAAATAAATTAACTGAGATAATTGTTTAAATATTTAAAAGAAATCACCCTTTTTTAAGATTCTAAATGTTCGCTGTAGAAAATTTGAAAAATGCAGGAAATAAAAAGCACCCACAACGTCCCACACAGAAATAGCATTTCCAGCATTTTCTTGCGGTCTCTAACGCACGAACATACGTCTACACGGCAACACAGGGGCGAAATGGGGTCTCGCTGGATGTCTGGTCTCCTGCATCGCTTTTTCTCCTAACGTTATGCTGTGTGCTTTTTCCCCTGTTTTGCTGACTAGCTTTCAAAATTACAATTCTTAATGGTTGTGTAATTTCATCAGATGGATGAAGGGTGATTTATTTAAACACTTTCTGGTTGCTGGAAATTTAGGTTGAATTGGAATCACTTCAGTGAGAGGAAAAACGAGGCTAGCTGTTTACGAGGCTGCCATGATTTCTCCTCCTGCATAGGAGCAGCCAGCAAGAAAGTCAGGGACACAATCTGGTGTGTGATGGAAGGTCCAGAAACAGCCGGGAGATGGATGGGGAAATGCTGAGGGGTGAAGTGAGGTGAGTGTTTATTATTTATATGGTACAGTGAATACACACAGCTCAGGACCAAGCCTTCACCTGTCAGTGACTTGCAGCTGTCAGTGGTCCTCGGTGCCACAAGTCATGGCAGCACCGTTCCAGGACACAGCAGGTCAGCTGTTCCCGAGGGAAGGGCTCCGACCAGACCATCTCAGGGCGAGAACGTTCCCTCCGTCTTGGGGTGACTTTCATCTCCGAGGACAACACCGACGGTCCCCTGGCAGCGTCAGACTTGAGAGAGAGACAGAGTGAGGATGGGCAGGACGAGGGAGGCACTGCTTCCCTTGTATCCGCCAGAGTCTTGCTGCCTGGATAGCAGCTCTCTGTGGCCACTCCCTGATCCCTGAGTGCTAATGTGAGTGTCCCAACAGACGAGGAAGCCTCTGTGGCTCACGTACTCGAGGCAGAGATTACTGCCTCCAATTCACAGGTAAGGAAATAAAGTCGAAGCGAGATCAGTGACTCCATCAAGATTCGTCTTTGCAGACAAAAAACTAGGACGAGAGCTCCAGACCCCAGTCCTGCATCACAAGAACACCTAGCTGCCTCCAGGGGACGGCACGTGGAAGTGCGCCCCTCTCCTCTTTATATTTTTTCTTGAAGCACACAGCCCATCTAACACAGTGCAGATTTTATGTAAAAACTGCCATGTCTCCTCATGAAGCAAGCTCCACCAGAAGCAAGTCCTTTCAGAGCGGTGTGAAGACAGCAGATGCAATGCAATGGCTCTGATTTATTGAGGACCTTCTATGTGTCAAAAACTTTCCTGACATTAGCTCTAATTTTTGGACTAACCCAGCGGAGGTGAGCATTTCTGCCACATTTTTACAGGTGAAGAAAACCATAGCTCGGAAGGGCAACTGGAGGAACCCTTACGGAGATGGGGTGTGACCCGTCAACACGAGTCCAAAGCTGTTTCCCCTCAAGCTGGGCTGGCTCCAGAGCCTTGAGGAGGGACAATCGGGTCACCTTGCATCCAGCTAGGTCTTTCCTGCCTGGGTCTAGGTGATGAATCGGGGACAGGAGCAGGTCCTGGTTCCCAGGTCTTTCAGGAAGAGCTCCCTATCCCCCGGGCTTGTCGGCCACCATTTCTCCCAACTGGAAAATCCCTTGGCTTCCTTCTTTCTCTGAAACCACTATTTGTCCCTTTAAGGCACAGACTTGGGCTCTCCCAAAGTTGCTCATGAATGGGCTTATCAGACTCTGCTCTGGGTGCCAAGAGCTAAAGAGCCCTCCCTCGGCAGCCCCGAAACAGGGGTGTTCAGAACACAGGGCAACCTGGAAGCCGATTTCCCCGCTTCCGTGTGTCTGTCTGAGCTGGAACCAAGACCACGGTATAGACACACTCCCACATAGAGATGTGTGAGTTTTCACAAAACAGCCTAGAGAATCAGAAGCCGTGTCGTTCCTACCACAGCCCCGCTTGCAGTAACCCAGAGGTGGGCGGGTCCTCGGGAACCTGGATCCAGATCCCTGGCCTTACCCTCTGCCAGCTCCTTTAGCTTTGTACATAAATGTTTTACAATCCTTTTCCTTTAAAAAAAAAAAAATAGTACCTGAAGACTTTCATCAAACAAAATCTTACCTTGCAAACTAGTATGCAAAGCAAAGCAAAACAAGGAAGCTTGGGTGGGAGCTGGAAGTCTCTCCAACAGCCCAGCCTGCTGTCTCCCCTCCAGACTGCTTCTCACCAGACCCCCAGGAAACCCCAATAACCACTGCCTTCCCTCATCAGACCCAGAAGATGGCTCCTCACAGCCCCGAAGTGGCACAGGGTCATCCACAGTCTCCATCCCGGGTACAGGTGGTGCCCGAACCATTGAAGAAAGTACATTCAGGTCAGTTCAAGGGGACAGCAGTTGTGACCCTGCAAAGTCACACCCAGTCCCGGTGTCTCGGACTGTCCGTCACCCCTGGCGGCAGGAGCAGCTTCACTGGGTGACCCACGAGGGGCAGGGGCATGAGAATGGGGCAGGTTATCCAAATATGGTAGTTTGTCCATGACGTGGCTCTCAATTTTCTACTCTGTCCTGCCACGAATTTCATAATTTCCATCTTGGCTCAGAGAAAATAAAATCCTGGATTAAATTTTATAATTTTAAAACTGATTTTATTCATTCATTTATTCTGCAAATATTGTTGAATGCCTACAGTGTGCCAAGCCCTGTCCAGACGCTGGAGAAAACTTGATGAACGAGTCAGTGCAAGTTGTGTGAGTTTCCCAGCTCAGTCCTCTGTTTGACAGTTATGAACAGTGTTCCTGTGGTCAGTTCCTCTGGTCAGTTGGGGACATGTCCCCCAGTACCTTCTCCCATGTGAACGCCCCAAAATTGACTTCTTTCCTCCTAAGAGGAGAGTTTTTATGTGAACTTCTTCACGCCATCAGATGGTTATTTTAAACTGCTCTTAAAAAAAAAGAAGGCATATATTCAGATTTGCTGCGCTACTTATAACACAAATTGAAAGCAGTTTGTGATCAAATGGCATTTTTTAATTTGTCTTGATTCATGTGAAAGTAATTTGGATTCACATTAGTATTCTGGAAACTGATCGTTAACACTTTTTAACTGATTTTGTAAACACATTTTGCCTCCAAAATAAACATAAACAGGACGGGAGAATGCTCAGTGAGGCTGAGGGATGAAGACACGCATTAGGGGAGGGGCCGGCTCCCGGGCGTAAAGTGGTGAAGGCATCCGAGAGTCATTTCATCACTACTCGCTTTATGGAAAATCTGCCAGAAAAATGAGAATAATTTCATATTTGCCTGATGGGAGGATTTCAAGCTTCAGGGTTGTTTGTGTGTCTATCACGGACCATTGCAATCATTACGATGGGGTGGGAGGGGGCTGATGAGGGTTTGATAAGGCCACAGAGGAGCAAGGTGTGGCCGGGCTGCTCCACGCTCAGCCGGGTGGGAGATTCGGAAATGCACAAAATTGGGAAGGTGTAGTGGTCCAGCCCTCCTCCAGACAATGCTGGGACCCCTCACCACGTCCCCACTGAGGGGCTGCCCCGTTCCCGCCTGAATGCCTCCAGGTCAGTTCAGCTCACCTTCCCAGGACACCACATTGACCCACGGGCTTTAGTCGTGAGCAGTTTGGCTTTTAAAGATGCATCTTCCAAACGAGCCAAATGGGAATCTGATTCCCAAACCCCCCAGCGACACTCTCGTACCCCCTTTTCCTTCTCTTGGTCGCCTCATATCCCATACCCTCTTAGACACCCTTCCTCCAAACTTTTCCCAAATGCCTCCAACCTGCTCCAACTCCAGAACTTGTGGCCCTTCTCCTGCTCCATTTTGCTCTAGATTTTGTCTGCAAAAGTGTGAAATGACCCCAGAGGCCTCCTGGAGGGCAGGAGAGGAGAAGGAATGCCCTAAGACCAGACGGTTCCACGGAGCCTGTTCCACTGACCTGCAGTGTGACTGGAGCGGCCTCTGAGTTGGCAGTGCACGTGGTTTAGGAACACGGGTTTGGGAATGGGGCAGATGCTCCCATCCCTGCCCTGCCACTGGGCGAGAGCCTTCTTCTGTCTGCACTTCCCTTCCCTTACCGGCGGAGCAGGAAGAACCACGTCTCCTTCCTGTGGTGATGGGCAGGCGAGGTGTGTATCTCGCATTTGGTCAGCACCTCTTCAGGGAGGGATGGGGAACTACTCCTACCAATCCAGTCTTGCCCCTAAAGTTTCCCACGGCTCCTGGTGCCGGAAATTTCCAGAGCTGCTCCTTCCTCAGTGACTGGCCCAAGCCAAGAGACGTGGACTGAGTACCTGTTCCTGCTGGGAACGGTGCTGGGGCTGCAGACTGGGAGGTGACAGAGACAAGGTCCCTGTTCCTGAGAAGATGACAATCACGGGTTACTCCTTCAGAACTCGTGGAACGGAACCAGTCAACTAAAGTTTACATCAACAGAGGAAAAGGAGAACAGTCTGCTTCCAGAAGGCCCGTTTGTGCTGTGTCTCTGCTGGTTGGGGTCGGCTGGAGTAGAGACAAGGTGCTCTGCCGCCACCTCGCCGTGGATGGGTCGCTGGCCTCTAGGAGCCTCAGTTTACTTGTCTGAGGAATGGGCATCCTACAACTTGCCCTGCCTGCACTCCAGCCTCGGTGAGGAAAGAAGTCAGAGCGTGAACACGGTTTGGGGCTGAGAAGGGCCGTGCAAAACTCAGGTTGTGGCTGTTATTAGTCCTGATTAGTGAGGGACCACAGAGCCCCCGATTTCTCCCCAGCCTCCTCCCACAAGTTAGAGCTGAAGATGCTCCAAGCACAGGAACACCCTCCCGGCCCAGCACATCTTCTGCCTACCCTCACGAGCTGGGAGAGCCACAGGGTCCCCAGCCTCCACCCACAGGAGTCAGCCCTCGGGTTTCAGGTGGCAGAGGGGCAACAGGGATGCACTGGCCCATGACAGCCAAGGGAGGGCTACGTGGGGTGTCCACAGGTCACAGGGCTCTCAGAATACAGTTTGGGGAAATGCTCCTTCAAATTGTGTCATTTTCAGAAAGGACCTCCTATCCCACTTCTCCCGCCACAGTGAAGGGTCCACAGTGGACGTTGTAGCTGGTGCTGACAGCGCCTGTCTAACCCGCACGTGGGGCGGCTGGAAGAGCACGGGGTTCACTAGCTTCCCTGAGCAGCCTCTCCCCAGCGGGGGCGGGAGGTGGTGCATAAGTCCTCCAGCCCACTCCCTCCTCAGGGCCCGTGTCAGGAGGACTAGGCATCAGATTTAAGGGAGCACCAAAAAACTCAGCAATCAAGAATCGGGTTTTGATGCAATATTTCTGAAAAATCAAAATCAATGCAAAAATTCTACATTGTACAAAATATCAAAATTTGAAATAAAGACAGTAGTGGTATTGCTGATTTTTCCTTTTGCCTCGGGCTCTAATATCGCTCAGGGGGAATAGGTGTGTATCTTTTAACCCCTTGTTTGCAGGGTCAGTGGAAAATAGAAGTGAAAGGCTGTGTCCTCCTCACCAGGCTTCTAACGGGACCTTCCTGCGGCCTGTCTGCTCGGGGTTCCCCCACCCCCAGCAGTGCCGCCAGAGTGCCACATGGGGCCGCAGTCTGGGGACACGACACGGTGGTTTATTCTTTGATGTCCTTGGAAGGTTTGCAGGGTGTAAGCCGACAGCCAGGACAGATGACCCTCAGGAGAGTGAAGGTCACTCCAACTAACAAATCGCTTGTTCTGTACCGGAGAGGGCAAAGGGCAGATCAGCACAGACGTGGTTCAGTTCCTGTGACAGGGCCTTCAGTCCGTCTCTCTCGTCTTTTCTCTACATCTGGGGGTACGCTTGCCAGGTGACTGACTGACACAAAGCAAGTGGCACGTAGGAGGATGGCTTCTTCCTAAGCACAGTCCGGATGACAGAACTACCTGGAGACTAGTGCGTCCTTTGCGGGGAGAACTTGGTCTGTACGCCATTATAAACCAAGCTGGGGGCAGCAAGCCCACGATCAGAGTGTAACTGAAGTACGTCAGCCATAACAGGTTCCAATGTCTGCGATCTTCAGCACTTTATGAATTCCGCAGCAGATGGGCGAGGGCCAGGTAGCGGGCAGGAACAGACTGGGTAAGGCAGGCTGGCACTCTGACAAGCGGCCCCAGCTGCGGTCGGGTGTTATCAGCACGCCCCCCGCTGCACCAGCAGCCTGCCCTCGCGCTCGCACGGCCACGCTGCCTGAATGAAGAGTGGAGGTTAGCATGAGTCCAGGCCTTCCAGGGATCCCGGCATCTGAGACACCCAGAAGAGTCGACGTGATGGAAACGTTGCCAGGTTCTCCCGTCTCTTGCTTTTCAACAAAAAGGGAGAGAAGAGCGAGGGAACCTGCAAATAAAGTGCACAGCTAAACACTTTCCAATTTTCCTGGGCTCTTAATTTTTCTCCTCAAAAGTTCTGTGCTGGGGAGGGAAAGTGGAGAGTCCCAGCTACCTTGAATGTGTCCCCGTGAGTTTAGGCGAGCTGCTGTGATGGACGGATGCTGTCTGTGGAGTTTCAAATCCCCTACCTGCCACTGTCCATGGCATAACTTTGGGCCGGATTCTTGACTGCCCAGCTTCCTGGTCCCCCGTCTGTCAGATGACCGGAGGAATGTCTGTCCCACAAGCTGTCCGTCTGCATCTCGGAATGAGGTGATGTGTTATCAGCTAATGTTTATTGGGCACTTTCTGTGGGTCTGATTTTTAGGTGTCAATTCTTTTAAACCCTCACAACAACCCTGTGTGTTAGGCCCTGTTATCATTCTCGCTTACAGACGAGAAAACTGAAGACAGAGAAAGTAAATACTTTGTCCGGGATCACAGGCGGTCCGTGGCGGGTGGGATGAAGCAGTCCCGCCCGAAGCCCGCTCTAAGCATGGCCCATGCAGTGCCAGGTCCCTGCCTGCAGCGCTGGGCTCCTCGCAGCCCGGTCCTCTCACTCGCCGGATGGCAGAACTGGACCCAACCTGAATTATTTAGCACCAAAAACTCACCTGAACTGACTTGAGGTTATTTATATTTTTTATTTGTCTCACTTAATGCATATATTCATATATTTTCTCAGCAAAATACATCCATTTGCTGTTTGATCATGGAGTTAGATATCGTTTATAAAATTTAGAAATTCTGAATTCTGAAACACCTCTGGCTCTGCGGGATCCACTACAACCTTGTGGATCTTTGCTACCTTTCCAGTGCAGACCCTCAACACGAGTTTGGGACATCAAGATGGCCTTATAACACACAAATGCAGCCAGTGTAATTGCTTCAACATATGCTCGTGCAGGTGGACATTCAACAAATACTTATTGCGTGTTTGCGATGTGTTAAGTTCCAGTTTAGGCACTGGAACTTAAACATAAAACTCACTGTCTGGGAGAAATAATAACAGGAGAAAATAAGAGGATCAGATTTTAACAACAGGGCGCTGCAGACCAGAGTACACAAGGATGCCCTGCATTCTGCCTCGTCTCTGAGCACACACAACAGAAACCAGCATAACCTGTGATGACAGAGAAATAAAAGAATTTGGGAGAAAAAAAAACAACCCATAATTATTCTAAGAGAGTAAAACTGCATGCCTTGAAATATTGAAGTAATTATCAGGTTAAATTTCTATGATCCCTGCAATTTCCACGAAATCTGGAAATGTGGGGAGCGTAGGCCTGGCATATCTCTTAAAGTAAAATTATACTTCTTTTTCACTGAGACTAAAAGGTCATAATTAAAGATATAATGAAGCTAAGTGAGTAATGGGATCTGAGATTCCCTGGGGAAGTGGGTGTTGCCCGAGGCCCCTCCTGCCCCTGGGAATGGGGGTCACCAGTCGCTGGCCTTGGGCGCCCCGCAGGCCCCACCCTCAAGGAGGGAAAGCAGAGCTGATGTCACGAGGGCTGCCGGGAAGTGGCCAGTGAAAACACTGGGCCGGAGAAGGAGCTTCTCCGTTTATTTTCTCCCAGGATTTTTATCGTTACTTTTTCTGAATATTAAAGAAATATATACTTATGGTAAAATATTTGGGATACTTTTATAAAAGTCTACAGAAGTATGAAAAATGTCACCTTTAATCATCTCACTACTTTGAGGCAACCACTATTAGTGTTTTAATATATTTCCTTCTAGATTTTTCTGTGTACTTTTCCCTCATAGTTGAGATTTAGCTACTTTTTCCATTTAAAATTCTCATCAATAATGGCAATAATTAACACTTGATTGACCACTTTCTATGTCCATGATTTAAATCCTTAAACAATCTCATGAAATTAGGTCCATAATTGGCAATTACTTGACATCTCTGTGGTTCAGTTTCCCGTCTGTAAAATAGGGTGTTAATAGTGCCTACCTCGTAGGACTGTTGTGAGGATCTTGAGTTAAAGATTGAAAGTACTTGGAACAGTGCCTGGCGTGTGGTGAGCACGCGACAGTGTTAACTGTATGATTCTTCCATCTGTAAATGAGCTAACCAAACAAGAAAGGTTAAGAACCAGAGCGGGGAGGGTCAGGACTTGAACCCAGGCAGTATGGCTCCAGAGTCCAGGGCTGTAAGCAAGTATGGTGATAGAAAGGACTGGAATTCAGTCCCCAGCTGGGATTATGACATACAGGGATGTATCTGATGGATTTCCCTGGGCTCTGATGGAAACCGAATTGTCAGAAAGACAATGGGGTCCTGAGCGAAAATTCTTCACACACATAGGCATTCGATACGTAGTTGTGGACTAAGTCTTGCACGATGGGGTCACACTCAGCAAATGGCTTAAAGATCTGAGGGACTGATGGTTCCAGGGGAGACGCTGACGTCAGAACTCGTGCTGACTTAGCCAGTTGGACAGAACGTCTGTTCCTTGAAGAAAGAGCCACGAGAAACACACTATAAAAGGGTCTCCCTAAACTCTGTAACCCTTGGGACCCCCTGTGGGATTCCCACCCAGTCAGCCACACCATCCCAGCTCACCCCTTGAAAGCACCATTGGCCAGGGCAAACGGCCAAGTCTCAGCTTGTTGGCACCTGCCAGGTGGTAGCAGAAGCGTGGTCCGGCCCGACCTGCACAGGTGTGGTGGTGGCTGCACAGCAGGAGCAGCAACGCTCGAGTCAGAAAAGAAGAGCTGAGCTGCTAAGCTGTGGAATGCTGGGGTTCTACCTCCTGTGGTATCTCCACCTTCCCCGAATGGACAACCCAAGCCAAGGACGGTCTTGCTCATTTTGCGAGCAAGGGAACTGGAGAGGACTCTACAATGTGGGGGAGGCAGCAGCAGGACCCCTGCTCCCTGACGTCAAGACGTGGTCAGAGATCTGCCCCCAGGGGAGCGGCAGTGGGTGTTCCAGCTCGGCGTGGGCCTGTGTGGACAGAGGCTGTAGACACCACAGCAAGCACCAGTCTGGACAAGTGCGTCTCAGTCCAGAAATATCAGGGGAGGAGAATCCTCAGGGGACCTGAGCTTCCAACATGAGTTATGGAGGTTTGGGGCTGCAGGGGTTTGGGCACTAAAATGCTAAAGGAACTTTTGGGTTACCATGGTTACGGTGTAGGAGGGCTGGCTGAATGGGGTGGTGGTTGAGGCACGGGCTCCGAATTCAGGTCACCTGTGCTGACTACCAGCTCCATTTCTCGAGCAGATTATTTAGCTTCTCTAGCCTTGGGTTCTAGATCTATAAAACGGGAACAGTAATACCTACCCCACTGAGCGCTCTTAAGGATTAAATATGCAAAGTCCTAGCAAAGGTCCTGGCGCATGTCAGCTGCTGTCAACAACGCATCCTCCTGCTTTGTGGCAGGTGTGTTCACGCACATCCTCTCGTTCACCCCTTGCGATAACCCTGCGAGGCAGGCGTTACCGCCATCCCCAGGTCCCGAAGGAGGGCTCCAAGCCTCAGAGACCTGGCACAATTCTCCACACACGACTGTGCGTGGCGGACCTTCTGGGGCCCTTGTACCCGGTCAGGTAAGTAATTTGACAAGGACAATGAGTTAATTGACACACAGGAAAGGTCGGCCGTCCTTAGTGCAAAATAATCCCAGATGCTGGACATGAAGCAGCCCCCAAATTTGAAGCCTGGGCTCCCTGTTTGCAGGGAGTTGGCCCCCGCGGTGACACCTCCTCCCCTCAGAAACACCATTTACTTCTCCGCTCCTCTGCTGCCCAAGAGCGCTCCCAAGTCCCCAGGAAGGTAACTGCGGCCCTGTGAGCGTGGAATCAATTAAGGACGCGGGTAGATGTTCAGAGGTTCTCTGTGGCATTGTTTAAACCAGTGAGAAATGGGACTCCGCCCACATAAGTGCTCAGTCATAGGACATCAATTGATTGAATTGTAATTCACGGATACGATGGAAAAATGGAGTTACTTAAAAGGATGCTCTAGAAATACGTCTAACAGTAAGGAAAGTTTATCACAGAATATTATTACAACACGGTATGTTATGATCCTTTTTAAACAAAATACACAGTATGTATTAATAGAAAAGACTCTGGATGGATATATATCAACATGTTGCATTGGTTGAATCTGAATGAGATTAGGGTATTTTTTAAATGTTTACTTTGCCTATATAATCTAATATAGGATCATTTCAGAAAAGTCGGGGTGAATTGAAGCAAGAGGTGGGTATTAATGATTTGCTTCTGTTCACAAGGGCGATTGGGCTCAGATGCCACAGGAATCCTCACTCCCCACCACTCCCTAACCCTCTGCTCCTCATCCTTCTTCAGAGGACTTACCACCAACCACCCCATATTCTTCGGTTGCTGGGCAGGGGCTTTAGTCTGTCCACCGAGGGGCTCAGAGCACACACTGTGACTCACCCATTTGTGGAAAGCAGTCAGATGGCCACGGGGCCTTACATGACTGGCTCTTCCACGTCGGCGCCTGCCCTCCCTCCCCCTCCCCCATCCTCATCATCCGTTCCTACTGTTTAGCACCAGTGCACCATGGGGCACGGCAGGTGACCTTGGACACCAGTGTTGGGAACAGCGTTACACGTCTCCTGGGCCCCACGATGGTTTTCTGTGCACTGTTTTCAGTCTTGAAGGACTGTGCAGTGGCTTGGGTGCTGAAGGGGAGCAGAACGTGCTGGGCTTTGGGGTGAGGGCAGGAGGTTAGGTTCAAGGGTGAAAAGAGGATCAGCTGTTACGTATCATAAGCCTTCCTGCTGGACATTGTGAGCCCCCCGCCTCAGTGACTTGCCGTAACCCCTAGGATGCAGATGGGCCTCCTTCTGGGGCCCCACAGCCCCCTCCACCATGCACGTTGTCAGATTCCCACTCCACAGTGAACTCCTGAGGACGGTAACAGGTTTCGTTGGCTTTTGTGACCCCAGAGCCCAGCATGGTGCTGGCACATAGTAGGCCCTCAGGGAGCATCTGTTAACTCAGTCGCTTGAAGTGACATAGCTGGTAAGTGACAGGATTCTGACTGAAGCCCATGCTTCCGTGTCCCTTTGCATTAGATGAAACCTTGGTGTGACCCACTTTTAATGTGATCAATGCAGCCCCTCCCTACTTGGAATCTCTTCCTTTTCTGTTTCCTGTTCCCCGTCCACCTTTCATCACTCTGCCTTCCTCCCAGCCACTCTTCGGGCTCGTCCCTTGATGGGCTTTATAACTAAAGGGCGTTTCTGGGCGTTCACTGGAAGACGTTTGCAAAAGGAGTCTCATTCAGGGCCAGGAGAGGGTGGGAACCCAGAATCCCCCAGCCCTGGTGGTTCTCTGCGAGGAAACACTCCAAAAGGCAGCAGCTCCCTTGGACCTCTTCATCGTGCTTGAAGAAGAGGGAAGGAGAGTGAGGATGCGGCAGGAAGCTGAAACTTTAAGGAGCTCCAGAAACCCAGCAAGTAACCATACAGCCCCAGGGAGGAGGATCCGAACGATAAGTTCCACTTTCTGTCCAGTACCCTGCGCTACACTTCACAGAGAACTTCCCGCTGAATCCTCCCAGCAGTCCTGGGCACAGGCCTTGTTAGACCCATTTTGCAGAAGACAAAACAGTGTATGGGAGAGGTTAGGGGACTGGCCCGATAGCGCACAGCTGGCTAGTTTTAGGGTCGATATTAAAGCCCGGGCTTATCTGTCTCCAAGCCAGGTATGAACGCCTTCCTGGGACGCCCAGGCAGGGTGGGTCCAGAGAAGCTCAGCCTGGCTGGAGACCAAGGGGAATCTCGAGCACAGGCGAAAGGGCTGCACTGGACCAGCCCCACCCCAGAGGATGGCGCGGTCCTCAGCAGGTACTGTCCCAGGCACAGGGGCAGGACGGGACGGGACACGGTCAGTTTCAAGCCCTAGACTGTGGCTCCAAACCCCAACTCCGGCCCACATCCATGGGAGAGAGGGGCTGGCACCGACACATCTGCTCAGCCCCTCAGGTGACAATGACAGCTTGTACTTCTTGTCCTCACCACAGGGCTACAAGAGGGGTCTTAGTGCCATTTTACTGCTGGAAAACTGAGGTCCAAGGAGGAGCTGACCATCGACGAGACCAGGGCTAGAAGTTGACTGACTCTGGCCTGAGTGCTGGGCTCCACGTGGGCACCCAAGAGTCCCTGTTACTGCACCAGGTCCGTTTTTGCCCGCCACCCAGAAAGCCAAACTCCGAGATGACGAGATTGCAGCACAGAGAGAGACTTTAATCACAAGGCAGCCAAGTGAGGAAACGGGAGAATGAAGCTCAATCCACTTCCCCGAAAATAGGGACTCAGGCATATTTATGGGGTAGGGGTAAGGTGGTCTGAAATGATTGGAGGTGAGGAGAGATGAGGTAATTGATGATCTGCGCAAGCGTAGTAGGGCTTCAGTCTCCTCGTAGGATGCATGTCCACAGAATGGTGGTGTCAGCACGCCCTGAGGGTGGAGTTTTAACCTCTTGATGTCAAAAGGTTGCTTATCGGGCGTATGTCTGCGTGGACCCAGTTGATGGGTTGGTGGTCTCAACTGGCCTGAAGTGGGCAAGGGGTTCCAATTCCTGAAAAAAGTAGTTCAGACACCCATTACCATGGTGACCCAGGCCCCAGGGAGATGTTGTCCATAGGAACCTAGTGGGAGTCAGAGAGCATATTGCCTGAATAGAGCAATTAACAATGGGTAAGTTTATCATGCAGATTTAAGTCCTTGCCTTCCGTTCTGACAAGTTTCTAGGTTGGGCCATCCCCACCCTTCTTCTTGGTACAGGGAAGAAGATACATTTACGAATGGAGATTTCCTTTACAAATGTGAATGTCTCTCATGAAGGGTAACCAGAGCTAAGAATGGCTTAGCAAGAACCCTCCCTGGTACCCGGAGATGTCTATGGTGATGGCCTGTTCTGGGGGCAGGCCTCCCATCCCAAACTCTTTTGGTCAGATAGTGGGGGTGGGGGTCAAAGTGTCTTTCTGTCAGAGACATATTTTGAGGTGGCCAGTTCCGACCCCCCTGTTACGAGCTGCTTCATCATCAATGGCTGACTGGTTATCAGTTTCATCCCCAGCCCAAGGGTCCCACCAAAAAGCAAGTGAACTTTCTTGACCTTGCTTGTCCTTGTTCCAAAAACGCTCTTCCTTCTGTGGGGCTTTTGCATGTGATGTCCTCTTGAACCCTGTCCCCAATCCCCCCACCACCCTCATTTCAGGTCTCAGGTGTCACCTACGGGAAGCCTTCCCTGCATGCGCACCTCACTCTAATCCCGCGATGACTGTTTGATTCATGAGCAGCTCCCACCGCACCCTCAACTGTGAGCCCCATGAGGACAGGGAGTGGGGGTCCTTTGTCCTTTTTTGCTCGGCATTCTATTCCCAGGACATAACGGGCACTCAAGAAATAGCTATGGATGAACAAACATCCATAGATGAATGGATGAATGAATGAATGAATGAGACAGCTTATGCACCAGCACCTGCTTCCTCACCGTCCCACACTGGTTGGAGGTGTGGGAGGGTGGGAAATACAAGAAGGAAGGGCTGTTTGGACATTCTGGGCCTTCTTGACTGCAGCCTTTTACTAATTACAGGGGTCCCAAGGCTGTTTCCCTCCCTCCCCCCCTCCCACTGCCCTGTGACCCCAGGCCCAGGCCTGCCTCCCGGGGACAATGTCTTCCTTACTCTGATGAGTGAGATGCAACCAGGCCAGAAAGAGCCAAATGAGAAAGCTGCAGCTTGTAAGTGGTTTTTCCAGGGAAAATGGACATTAAAATGATCCTTTAAGTTGCTCTTCCGACCTGCTTAATGGGGGAGAGCTGGGGAATCTAGGACGATCAGGGGCTTTCCAGATGGAAAGAATTCAGATGCAGCAAACGTTTACCGATGCCGACTAGGTGCCAGGGGCTCCGTGGGGGGATTTTGACAAACAGCTCAAAGGATGCTGGCACGTTCAGGGCCTCGTGCGAAGCCCCCCAGACTCTGGGAGCTGAAGTTTATTGCCTCCATTCTCCAGAAAAGGGAACAGAGGCTCATGGGGCTAACGGCCCGCCCAAGACCACTCTGCCACAATTTTATCCAGAAATGGGTTTCCTCGCTTTTTGAAAAATCCAAATGTGATTTTCTGGTGATTTAAAAAATGTCTCTTAAATTTGTTGGTACTTGATTTGCAGGTTGATAATTTGGCTGCTTTTTTTACCATCTCCCTGATGGCGAAAATTCTCTCCTTGAGAGGTCTCAGGAGGGGCTCAGACTGACACAGCTTGCTCTCCCTGCTTACTGAGCTCAGTAACTCAGGTCACCGGGGAGACTAGCAGCAGTAAGTCCTCAGAGGGGCTAACAGCTGTAGCTTATTAGTTTGTTAGTGCCCTCGAGTGGATGCCGACTCCTCGTGACCCTGCGGGTGGCAGAGCGGAACCCTACCCGGGTCTTTTGCACCATCCTCTCTCCTTCTGGCACTACATCAAACAACACTCCACTGCTGTTCATAGGGTTTTTGTGGCCAGTTTTTCCAGAGGTTTCCTAGTCTGTCCAGTCTGGAGTCTCTGCTGAAATCTGTCCACTGTGGGTGACTCTGCTGATACTTGAAATACCAGTGGCATAGCTTTCAGCATCACAGCCACATGCAGCCGCCACGGTGTGACAACCGGTAGACGGTGGTGTGGTTCCCTGACCAGAAATGAACCCGGGCCGCGGTGGTGAGAGCGCCGCGTCTTACCCCCTAGACCACCAGGGCTGGCCGGCTGGTTCGTACTCATCACTTCCTGACTACGTGGCACTATGCAGTCCATGTGTCAAATGCTTTACATACATTGGCTCACCTAAACCTCACAACTCCAGTGAAATAGGAGCAATTTTTGTCCCCATTTTACAGATGAAGAAACTGAGAGTCCAAGAAGTTAAGTCACTTCCCCAAGATCAAGCACTAGTGAGTTATGGAGTCAGGATTCAAACCCAGACGGTTGACCACTCGGTGTGCCGTGTTCTGGCTGCCCTCCAAGGAGCCGCAGGGTTCCGTCTGGAGGGGAGGAGACTGAGGCAAAGAGACGTCTGGCTGGGCAGGCCTGATGCCTGGTCCACTCCAACGGGACCGCTCTGCTCTGATCCCCTGCGGCGGGTCTGCAAGATTTTGTTGGACAAAGAGTTTCCAGTGCTAGAAAATTTCCAAGTTGGAATGTCATGGACAATACTGTGGTCCCACGGCTGCAGGACGCCCAGCCTCGTCTGCTGTGTGTGTCACCCACCGTGCCCAGCCTTGTGTCTCAGGAAATTAAGCTGCATTGAATGAAGTGTATCAGAGCATACTGGGTGGCTATTCCACTGCACTTTCTTCTCTGCTCCTTCCAGAACTTCCAGGGGCACCTGCAGCTGTGCAGACAGGACCCTCCCAGACCTACCTCCAGCTGGTGGTCCTGGAGAGGAAGGACTTTGTGTGGGTCAGAGAAGAGACTTGGCGCAGGTGGCCGGAGAGCAAGCACAGAGAGCGCCTCGATGCTGTGGCTGCAGTCGGTTCCCAGAGATTTCCTATGTTACGGGGTAGGAAAGGGCAACAGCCTCAGGATGGAGGAAATAAGAGCCTCAGGCCCTGGAGGCAGGAGAAGAGTGCTCTGCCCCCCCATGAGAAGATAATGATGTGCCTTTGGGGGATGTTGAAGACTGAGGTATTCTTGTGCATACAGTCAGCCTGCTGACTGCCCAGACTGACTCCCTATCCAAACCTCTCCCCATTCATAGCCGCAAATTTCCGTGGTTAGTATCTTCAAGGTTACTCTTGATGTCTATCACTTATTCACATCCCACTGTATTCTCCAATGTTAGACTTACAATAAAATTGGGTATTAGCAAAAATTAAAACCATTGGCAAAAACGTAAACTAAAATCAGATAAAGATACAAATTAAATGGTCAAGACGGAGAAGAGAGTTAGAATGCAGGTGTGTGGGGGTAACATCTGTGGGGGATCAGAATCAGCCACCCCAAAATGTGTCTCTTTGGCATGAGGATTATTTTGGGTTGGTTACTTTTAAAAACTGCAGACATGGGAGAAGCTCTGAAAAGTAGAAGTTACCCTTTGTAAGAGACATTTACAACTGTAAGGGAAATCTCCGTCTGTAAATCTGCATAATAACCTTATTCTTGTTTCACTGTGCTTTTCTGGTTATCTCCCATAACTGACCCCCCCACCCCCAACATCCTCCTTTGTCTTTAGCTGAGGACGGTATTTAAGATGAAACCCTCTGCCATTTTGGTGAGTTGCTCAGTTTTCCTGGGTCTCTCCCATGTGTACATGTCATAAAGCTTTGTTTGATTTTCTCCTGTTATTCTGTCTCATGTCAATTTAATTCATAACCCAGACAGAAGGACCCAGAGGGTAGAGGATTTGTCTTCCTCCCCTACATGTCCTAAACAGTTACTGCAGTTGAGCTTCAAAACTAACTCTAAGCTTCCTAGTGGCCCGAGTGAAAAGGAAACACAATCCATTGTATGATTCCAATTTTCTATGAGGAGATGCTGAGTTGTTCAAGAAATGCTGAGCTTTTCTCAGAACTTAGAACAAAGAGAATTTTCACAGGCAGGGCTTCGTCTACCAAGAAATGTAGATTGTAATATCCTCTGCAAAAATTCTACAGTAAATTCAATGTGATTTTCATTTCACAAGATGAGCTGGCAACTTCACACACAAGATTGCACCTTGGTGAAAACAGTGCTTTGAAGGCCCATGCAGGTACGGTTCTGAGGGACCCTGAACGCAAAAGTTCAAGATGGATTTCATGGAGGAGTGGATGGAGCCACATGTCCTTCAAACAATCCCCCCAAATCCTGCTTCTCTCACGGGGCTTTGGCTGGGACCCAGGCAGCAGGAATTCAGGCTTTGAGGATGGGTACTGTGCTTTGCTGATTAAGTGCAGGTCCAGCCTCAGACTTTCTATCCAGCCATGCCCAGATTTAGATACCAAATTTGGTTAGAATTGAACATTCTTCAAATCCAAAGAGAAAGATGAGTAAGTGATGTGAAGTGGACCTCAACCAAATATGTATTTTTTAATTCTTACAAATAAAACCTGCACTGATGTTATATAGATGGCTCTCCTGGTGCTTCTTTCCCAGATTGTGGTCCAGGCGGGTCTCCAGTCTGTTTAGACCTGGCCTTGTGCTTCTGGTTCATTTAGCAGGTGCACCGTTCATCTGCAGGGAAGGAGGAGAATAAAGATGTTGTCAATAATATTCCTACAATTCCTCCTAGTGCGGGCGGCAGTAATTACTCCCTGATATGTGGGGATTGCTTTTCTTGGGTAGCTGAGACCCGCACACTCTTCAGAGGTGGTTGTAATTAATAGGTAAGGAAGTGCAAATACATCAGAATTAATAGAGCCACCAGGTGTGACTAACTATAATATGGTTACATGAGAAATTAACCCAGAGATCACACCTAATCAATCCAGACTAATAACTGCCAGGACAACAATTTGTGGTTTTAGATGAGTTTACGTTGAAAGGAGCTAAGGAATGTGAACTCTGTTGGAACGTAAACGCTACATTTTTTAAAAGTGTGAGCCGTGGACAAAGATCATGAATATGCATGTGGTGATATTAATGCCCAGGAGTCGGATAACCAAACTGATATTTACCTTGGCAGGTGAGAGTGAACAAGGTTAGAAAAACAGAAATCAGTAAAGAGAAGCACAAATTTAAAAAGTGAAGCTGAAATAGTATATATAGAATCTGAGACTCTCAGTGTTGTAACTTTTATTATTTATTTATCTGATTCCAGTAACTTAATAAATTACCAAACAATATTTCATACATAGAATATATAAGCTACAAAGAGCAAGATAATAAACAGCCGTGAACTTACAACCCAGCCCAAGAACCACAACATCCACAAATTCACTGTGGCCCCTTGTGCGTCACATCCTGACGGCAAACCTCCAGGCCGCCACCCCACCCCACCCAGAGGGAAGCACCATCCTGAATTTTGTGTCTTGCTCTTGTGGTCGAGTCTATCGCCAGCCCCAATTCTCCACTCCTCACTGTATCTGCACCTTTTTCTGTGTAGCTTTGCAGAGCCCTCCCACTGTGGTTATCGCACGTTTCCCTATTCCTTTTATTTGGCCACGTAACTTCCTTTGGCCGATAGAAGGAAGCAGAAAATGATATGCCAGTTCCAAGCCCAGGCCTCAATAGTCCATCCATGCATGTTCCCACTTGCTTTTTTGCACCTTTTCTATCACCATAAAAAGAACATACCTGGATTAGTGTGCCAGTCGAGGGGAAGGATGAAAAACGTGGGGCAGAGCTGAGTCACCCCAGCTGAGCCCAGCCTAGATCAGCCAAGCCCTGGTTCCATGAGACTAAATGATTGTGGTTTTAAGACATTGAGTTTTAGGTAATTCACTATTTTTTGGTAATGCTGGTAATTCCAACATTTTTTGTGGGAATTGCTAACTTGCACACGCATTCTTCCTTTTCTTTAGAGTTTCATTACAGGTTATGTCCTTGAACATACTTTGTTTTGTATGCTTTTGAACTTTATATAAAGGGTACAATACCGGTGAATTGTTTTGCATACCTGGCATGAGGATTTAAAAGGTCCAAGTCAATGATTGAAAAGAGCCCTATGTAAGCCGAGAGTTAAAAAAAATTACAGTAGTAAGCAGGTAAACAGACTTTCAGATGGGCATCTTGCCAAGGAGCATCCCAGCCAGGTCAACGCAAACAGTCGTAGCTGCACACAGATGACGCTGCTGCTGGCAAAAGAGCAGAAAAGGTGAAGAACGAGCCCTTCATTGATGGGTGCGCTCTGTCCAAGGGAGACTGGGGAGGTGGAAGAGCTGTGGGTCACCCCCCCTTCTCTGGTGTAAATCTGAGCGAGTATTCTGTGCTCTCTGAGACTCTGTTTTGCTGTCTGAGGAATGGAGATACTAGTCTCTCCCTGAGAGGACTGAAGCCCGTTCATTCACTCACCTTTAAGAAACCAGAGGTTTCAATTCTAGCTTTCATGGAGGTGATGGAATTCAGGGCATGGGCTTATGGGAAGAGGATCTCCTTTTCTTCCCAGGCGTGAAGATCTTGTGAGTGGAAGGAAAGGCATTTGAAGAATGTCACCTCCCTTCTCACGGGGGAAGAAGGCCGCGTCATCAGCAGGTTTGGAGGAGTCAAGAGTAGAGTTAGGGTGCTGTGAAGAGAGCTATGAACAGCCCGAGTTGACAAAAGCCGTTCACACTGCTTTGTGTAACAGATCTTTCAATACTTAGAGGACGTCATAGTCTATTAGATTACATCACGATCTTAGTTCAACACTCCCGTTTTACACACGTGAGAACCGAGGTCTAGAGAGACCAAATCTTGATAAAAGTTACACAGTGAATTAGGGCACATCTGGGATTTGAATGGGGGGCTTCTGGCTCCTGTTCCTTCATTATCACTTGCTTCTAGGACCTGTAAATTTCCTCTTGAGGAATGGTATGTCCAGTTCTTGTATTACCTTACCTTTTAAGACTGGGCAAACAGAGTTCCAGTAATCTTCCCTCGTAAATTCCATTGGAAAACCCTTTAACCAGGTTTTTGTTCTCATCTGAGCTCTAATCTCCCATTCTCTCTGATCCTTCTTCTCGGGCTTTCTCCCACCACTCCTCCATAACAGCTCCTGTGAAGGCCACCAAGCCACCATGGTGCCGAATCCAATCGTCACTTAGTCTCCAACTTACTTAACAACTCCTTCTTGACATAGTCATCCCTCTTTCCTCCCTAAAACACCCGTCTCACTGGGTCTTTAGGACATCACGCTCTCCTGGTTCTCTTCCTACCTCACTGGCTGCTCCTTCTCAGGTCCTTTGTTATTTTACTTGTAGCCTCCCTGCCCCAGCGCTTAGTCCTTGGAGCTCTTCTCTTCGTCTAAACTCATTTACCTTGGTGATTTGTCCATTCATATGTCTTTAAATACTATCTACATGCTGATGAATTTCAAATTTATATTTTCAGCATGCATCACTCCCCAGAGCTCCAGGTTCGTATATCCAGCTGCTCAATCAACATCTCTACTTGGATGTGTAAAATGTCTCTTAAACTTAACTTGCCCAAAACAAGCTCCCCATCTCTCCCTCCCCAAACCTGTACTTCTCATAGTTTCCAACTTAGCAAATGGCAATTCCATCCAGACAGTTGCCTAGTCCAAAACTCTTGAAGTCATCTTTGACTTCTATCATTCTCTCAGAGCCATGTCCAATCCATTGGGTGTACCTTTAAAATACATCCAGAATCTTACCATCTCCCGCACCTCCACCACCATCATCTTGGTCTAAGCCACATTAGCTTTTCACTTGGGTTGTCCAAGAGCTGCCAACTGGCCACCCTTCTTTCATGTTGCCCTGTGGTTTTTCTCAGCATTACCCAGAGAGAGCCTTTTAAAACACATCTCATGTCACTTCTCTGCTCAAAACCCTGCAATGGCCCCTCATTTCTCTCCAAATAACTCCAAAGTCCTTCCTCTGAGACCTTGTACAGTCAGCTTCAAGTTAATTTTCTGGCTCAGGCACCAAACGCCCATGACTTGTCCCCTGGTGTTTAGTGTAATGTGATCCCAGTAAGTACACTGGTCTGCAGTTTTTTAACCTAACACTGTATCGTGACAACCTTTTCACACTGGCACCATTGACCCCATTCTTTTTAACAGTTTTCATTTGCATAGGAAAATGCTTATGATATAATACTTAAGTGACAAAAGCACTATATAGGTAATATGTAGAGGAAATACTACCTTAAATATGTGCAAAATTGAACAAAGAAAACAATAATAGAAAGAAATATGCCAAAATGTTACCAATATTTGCCACTGACTGATGTTTGGTTGAGTTTTCCTCTCTGCTTCTTTCTGCTTTTCTTTGCTTTCCAAATTCCCTACATAATAATTACATAAATTTACACAATGATTAAATACAAATGTGCATGTGGAAAAAAAAGACCAGAAGATGCCCACTGACAGGTGGATGGATAAATACATTCTGATGTGTCCACACAGCAGAAACAACTCAGCAGTAATAAGAGAGAACCTACTGATACACTCGACATGGATGGACAACTCTCAAAAACGTCATGTACCTGAAAGACGCAGACATGAAGAGTTCCTACTGGATGATTCAATTGGTACAAAATTCTCGAACAGGCAAAACTAATCTGTAGTGAGAGAAAGCAAGTCAGTGGTCCTGGGCTGGGGTGTTGGGATTGACTGTAAAAGGGCAGTAAGTCTCTTGGGGGTAACACCCATTTCCTGTATCTTGACTGTGGGTGTTTATGTGGCTGTGTACATGTCTCAGAATTCATCAAACTGCACATTTAAAATGGAAGCATTTAACATATGTAAATTTTATCTCAATAAAGTTTATTTTAAAAGACTAGAAAGGAAGCTACAAAAATGGCAATCCCTGTTGTAAGAGAACTGTGGTGGGTTGGGGGCTGTGTGTTTTATGTTCTGTGAAGGTATGTAAGTACACAGGAGAAAAAATTTCAAAGGCTGGTTAAGGAATTCTGGAGAATAACTCTTTTAAAACTGAAGTTCCTTGAGGAGGCATTTTGTGAAAAGATCTCTCCCCTCCCTGGGGCACAGGGTGGGACAAACAGAACCACTGCTCTGCAGAGCAAAGAAAGAATCTCGAGGAAGCAGGCCAGTAGCCCAGGGCCAAAGGAAAGCTGGGAAAGAGATGAGAGGAGGAGAAGGGAGAGGGGTTTCTGCGGGATGGAAGGAGGATGGCACCTGGGGGAGGAGAAGCCGGGATGCTCGACGTGGGAAAGTCTGATGTTCAGCTCGGAGCGGTTCACCATTCACGACTGCCGAACCCCAGCAAAAACTCTCCCACGCACCACTCCCTGCTGGGGATAGAAACGAAAGGACCGACCATCTCTCGGGTGGGGCACAGGGTAAGGGAATGGATGACACCCGTCAGAGGAGGAGAAGACCAAGAATTCAGGGGGAGGATCGGAGCAAAGGCGTCCAGCAGAGACACAACCATATGCACATTCCCAGAGGTCGGGGCAGGACACCAGGTGCCCCTGCACGCAGGAGGGGTCTTCAAGCTATTTTATACATTGAGGTACAAGTTCTCACCCGCAGGTAGATTAGAGTCAAGGGGACATTGATGCCCAAATTCACTTATCTTTTTTCCCTGAGCTAGATTAAAGCTTAAATCCTTTTTTGAATACAGGGGCTCAATTTACTTGTTCTGAGGTTTTCAGAGTTGGTTAAGAACAAAATTATTAAGTCATTTTGGAAAAAGAAAATCATATTCCCAGAGCTCCTCTTGGGGAGAGCTCTATGTAGAGTCAGAAGGAATAATTTGGTGCACCCTTTGGAAAAATAACAAGAGCTCACCTTTACTGAGGGCTTGTTATATGGCAGCCCTGTTCTGAGTCTTTTGCAAGCATTAAATCATTTATTTTTCACTAGAATTCTATGAAGTAGATGCTATTATTATCCCTATATTATAGATGAGAAAACATAGAAGTTGGTAATTTGCCCAAAGTCCCAAAATTGGTGAGTGTTGGAGTTGGGATTTGGCCCCAGGGAGTTGAGAAATTACTTGGGGGTGGAGGGCAATGTGTGCTACTGGCATCCAGTGGGCTGAGGCCAGGGATGCCACTAAATATCCTACGATGCACAGGACAGCCCCACCAAAAAGAGTTATCTGACCCCAAACGTCAATAGTGCTGAAGCTGAGAAACTGTGTAGGAAACCCCACACTATGCCTCATATTGGTTAAGGTGTGT
This sequence comes from Tapirus indicus, assembly GCA_031878705.1. Lineage (NCBI taxonomy): Eukaryota > Metazoa > Chordata > Mammalia > Perissodactyla > Tapiridae > Tapirus > Tapirus indicus. The sequence continues at coordinate 863,272 of CM062924.1, forward strand.
GTGGGGAGCCCCCAAGAGGCATGCTGCATCAGCACTATTGGTGTTACACTTCCCTATGAGAAGGCGAGCCTGGTTAATGGGAGGAGTCTTGTTTTACTGAGAGGGCTGTGCAGATTAGGAGCCAGAGCTGAATTGTTCAGGACAATACGGGAGCGACTGAGCATTTTGTGGTGGAAGGGTGGCAGTGGAGAAAGGCCACTGGCAATGGTGGGAGAGAAGGTGACCAAAGAAGGACACATACATCCGGTGGAGATGGTTGGACAGCTTTGCTGCAAGGGTGCATGTGAACCCTCTCTTGCTGCTCTCCAACAACATTTTATTAATATGCACTGATTGATAATGTTTTTCGTAATGAATTTTCTTTTTGAGGGAATGAAAAGAAATGCAGAAGCAGACGCCCCCTGACATACACATCACAGAGTGGACGCAGGCTGCTTGCTCCTGGGACACGAAAGTTGCACGTCTCAGTCACTTCCACAGCCTGCTGGGCAGGATGGAGACAACATGGCTTCTAATCCCCAGCACCATCTACGAAACTCTGGACAAGCTCCTCCAGCCCCATGGCTGCATCCTGACGACTCCCAGATTCCTGTCTCCGACCCAGACCTCGCTTCTGAGCTGCAGACCTGCTTATCCAGCTTCCTCCTGGATATCTCCACCAACTTCTCAAAAATCAGCATTTTCAAAACTGAACTCACAGTCTATTCCTCTCCTTCTCCACCCGGTTCCCACCTTCCAAGTTGATGGAATTACTCTGCAACTGTGGTTCAGCCAACAGTCATCAGAGCCTCTATGTCTGTCTGCCAACAACTTCCCATCTAATCACCAAATCTCTCTCTGAAGTATCTCTTGACCGTGACCCCCTTTTCCTCCGACAAGTCCCACAAGTACGTCTCTGCTATTGTGAATACTCAACAGCAAAGGGGGGCTGCAACACAGCTTCTCCCAATGGATATCTTGGGCTCTTTCTGCCTCCAGCTATATAAATGACCCAGAAAAACAGAACAAATGTAAATTCATGGTGAGTGCTGATGATACAGAATTATGTGGCAAGCTGGGGCCGGGGGCAAAGAGCAGGGAAGATTCATCATGACTTATATCAGCTCAGCAATTGAGTTGACACATGGCCAATTAAATGTGTTCATGGGAAGCACTAGAGAAGTCTGCAGCCAGGCCCACAGAAAGAAGGCAGGCCCGGACCAGCTGATCCAGAACCAAACCCAATCCCTCCCCTGCAGAGGGAACCTGCGCTCCCCACACATGAACAGGTAGAGGTGAAGGAGGGGCTTGGAGCCACCCTCCCAGGCCGGGATAGTCCTCCCGAAATTCCCCCCGATCTTCCTAATATCAGCACAAGCAGAATAAATTTTCCTAGGATTTTTTTCTCACTGCTGGGCAACTGTGTCATTGGGATTGCAGATTTTGGTGAGCTAGAGAGGCCCTCAGAGGTCACCGGTTCCCAACGGTGCTGAGGTTCCCAACGGTGGACTATGACCCTCCCGGGAACCTTGGAGCCGCTGCAGGAGATGCTTGGCGCACGTTTACCTCCTGCCGTCTGTGGGCCGGCAACCGTGAGGCTCCATGTTGGGGCCGTGGAGCAGTTCACAGTGGGTTTTAGGCCTCAGTGGACCCTCTGAAACTGGATGCAAATATTTTTATGTGTATGCACATTTGACAATTTTTCTGGGAAAAAGGACCATTGCATTTTATCAGCATCCCAAAGGAGACTTCCTATCCGGTAAATACCATGCACGACTCTTAAAAGTATATTAGGTTCTGTTGTGATGAATACACTACAAATTCATTTAGAGCTTTGATAAAAATAAAAGTAGTTTTTGTTATTGCATTTTCTGCCAAAGAGTACTTTAGCACTATACGCTGTGGTCACACGGGAGTCCTTGAGACATTTTGGTATTTTTGTAAAAAGAAGCCCTCACAGAACACATAACTGACAAAGGACTTGAATCCAGAGTGTGTAAAGAACCCTCACACCCAGTTATAAGACAGGGGTCCATTTGTGGGACATTCTGGGGAAGGCGAGCTTTAGCGGAGGAAACTGGTCAGTGGATGCCGGGTCTGGGGACAGGGAGCGGCTTCGTTGCAAAAAGGCCCCGGCAGGTGCTCTGATGGAAATGTTCTATCTCGTGTGTGGTGGTGGTGAAGTGACTACATATTCGTCAAAGCTGATCAAACTATACCTAAAACATGTGCATTTTACTGTATGTAAATTAGAACTTACTAAACCTGACTTAAAAGTAAAGAAGTCCTCATATCTGGAAACCTATCGATCCAGTCCAGTCATTTTGTGTGTGAGGAAACTTGAGACCCAGAGAAGCGAGTGCTGTGCCCATTCTCCAGACCTTTCTGACACAGCAGGACTGTCACTCAGCGTCCCACCCCTGGGTGCAGACCTGGCAGAGAGGGCGATCTGCCACGGTTACTTCATCACGGGCAGTGGAGACAGTGCGACGTGGGAGGCAGGGGCCAGGCAACACAAGTGGACCCAGGGGCCAGTCCTCGGTTCCCCCGGGGCGTGGAACTCTCTCCTGGCATCCACGTCGGACGGAGCCGTCCACAGAAGCTACAAGCTTCCAGAGCAGGACCCCGGGAAAGGCGCCCTTTGAGACTGACCATGGGGATCCTCGGATAAGACCTGGCGTTCCTGTGGCAGGGCCGCCAAAACAGTGGGAGGCTGGCAGCCCTCAGAGGACCCCATGACACCTTACGGGAGACGTCAGAAGTGGGAGCAGTGTCCCCAGACACCGGAACTCATGTTGCACGTACATAAGGCACCTGGGGAATCTTCAGGAACGTGTGGTAGTGGGGGTCGGGGAGGGGGTGCCGTCGGGGCCCGGGGTCCTGCCTGAGCAGGCAGGAATGATTTGAACGATCGCTGTCAGTGTGACCCAGCACTCTCCTCAGAGGCTGGGAATCCGGTTCCACACGGGCCGCAGCGGGCCGGCTGCCCGGAGAACTGGGGCTCACCGTCGCAGCCCCTCGTCTGAGTCCTCCCTCACTCCCTGACCCACCGTCCTGAGACCCTGTGCGGGAGCTTTAGGAGCCTTTTCTTAGAGTGAATATTCGTCTACACACCATTGTTGAGTTTTGTTTTCATTAAAACTATTTTAAAAGCTTCCTAACCCTCCCAAAATATCCTCACAAACCCACCGGCTTCCTGAGTCACGTCCCAGGGGCTGGCTGAACCGTGTGTGGAGTGGCCGCGGACTCAGATGTGACCAGGCGTACTGCAGGCCCGGGCGAGGCCTCCCGGGGCTTCTCCTAGGAGCAACTGAGACACCCCTGGGAGACGCCTCGGCGGAGTGTGCGATGGGGAATCTGTTCTCCAGAATTCCTCTAAGGGAAACGGCAGGCTTTGTTAGAAGGGATGACTTGATGAACCCTCTTGGGGTGGCAGGTGAGGGCCCAGGTGGGTGTGTTGGGGGCACCGAGGCTTCAGGGGAGGGGGGCACTGTGTCAGAGCAGAGGAACTGGGGTCCTCCACGGCTCAGTCCAAGAAGGAGGAGGTGAGGAGCAGAGAGGGAAGGAGAGCATGCAGTAAGGCTGTGTGTCCACAGTGTCGCCCCCTCCCCTGTGACCGCTCTATCTGACTCAGGACGTCCCCTGGGGGCTGACAGAAGGACTGAAGTTCAGGCCCGCGTGGTGGTGGGAGCGGGGTGGACGGTTGGCTACACTAGCAAAATGGAAACAGCACGCATGGATTCAGGAGTGGACCACCGAACAGAAGCCCTTGGAATTAGCAGACACTATGCCCAGAACTTCAGACCCTCACAGGCCATAGAAATGTCTGGGGTCCAAGTCCTGTGTCTCTGAGCATATCTGGGTTTCATGTGGAAAGAGAGAGGCGAGCTTGGCTGAGAACATGGGTAAAGGGGTCCCACTCACATTTCTCCTTCCACCTCCTCCCAGCATCAAGGCCGTGGGAGAAAAAGCTCAAAGTCACAGTGACCCCAGGGGAGCCCACCAGCCATCTTGGGGGTCAGTGCCAGCGTCTGAGCTTTGGAGGAGGAGAGTGTGGACAACGCCTGGTGTGTATGAGCCTAAGTGTGGAGCAGCCTCGGGGCCCTGGGCTGGACGGCAGCCGTCTGAGAGGGGCTAGAAGTCCCCCAGGTTACCCGTGGGAGGGGAGCGGAGAAACACTCTTGTCCCTCTTGTGACTTTCGTACACCCAGTTGTGCACGACTAGCACGGCTCACGCCATTTTGGATGTGTTGGCACCTGGGCCACGGAGCAGCCATCTAGGGGCGGTGTCGACCCGGCAGAGGTGCTCTGGTGAGTTAGGTGAGTCAGCAGCTGACGGACATGGGCTGGAAGTCAGGAAATGGGGAGAGCGGCTCCGCGTGGTGGAGATTGTACGAGGCAGCGTTCAAACACCCGCCTGCACGTTCTTGCCCGATTGACAGGCAGGCTACTGGCTGTCAGGGGACGTCAGTCAGACGGGGTAGTATTACTAGTACCACCGTGCAGACCCTCCACTGTCTGCAGCCCCAGCTTTTAAGCTGCCGCCACAGTCCTTAAGGATGTAAGTCCCTTCTGCCTCTGGCTTTATAAAGGACAAAGTAAATGCACGGTGAGGTTTGTGGGCCTCAACTTTTTCACCTGTGAAATAGAGGTAGTAACCCCCACCTCACAGTTAATGAGACGATGGACGTAAACGTGCTTCACAAACTGTGAAGTGCTGCCCATATGGAAATCATCACCATCAGGTAAAACCATATGAAAGTGCTGATACCCTCCATGTCAGACCTACAGAAATGGCCGTTTCGTATGGTTCAACCTAAAACTGTCATTTCCTGTGGTTATCAGCATGAGGGTAGCAAATCGTGCTTGTGGAGATTTTGGAAAAGGTGGAGTCTGGAAATGAATTCGTATCCACCAGGCATCATCAAAAATCCTCGCGGCAGGAGAGAGAGGCGCCTGGGCAGAGGTCAAGGGCCTCTGGTCTGCCTGCCGGCCCCCAGGGCTGGGGGGAATGTCAAGATGAGAGGGGAGCGTGCCTGGCCTCGGGAGCAGCTGAGTCGGCGAGAAGGGCCTTTCGGTGAGAAGGGCCTTTCGGCTCTGCCTGTTGTGTCAGCCTCTGGCCCGCACTCCCCGGGGCTCCTCCAGGGGAACAGGCTGTGGGACTCCCACCCCAGGGCAGAGCGAGTCCTGCAGAAGGCGTGCCCGCACTTGAGACAAGAGAACTTGGCTGTCTCTCGGGGCCCTGCAGCAAATTCCAGTCCACTGAATGAACTGCTTGATTTGTACATTAAAGCAATTTTGGTTTAGATTTTGAGGACATGTGGCTCCATCCGGCTTTTATGGATGACTTACTGTATCAACAACAGCAATCATATAAATGGCTAATTTGCCAAGTGCATTCTATACACCAAGGCACAGGTTCAGCTCTTAAATGCATTCTTTCAAAATTTAGATTTTGGGGAAAAGACCCTAGAGGTCTTAAGGCCTAAGACAGCTGTTTCAGCCTAGCTCATATCACAGCACACCCGTGAGGCTTGCTGTTACTAGACAACGCGAGCGCCCCCAACAAAGGAGGCAAACGTGACACAGTGCTGTTGGGTCCCACCCTCTGTGCAAATTCATTGCGTCATTTCTTTGACCTCACGATAACGCGTCCCCACAGTTTATGTGGCTGGACTTCTCAACCTCATCTTAAGCATTACATTGGGGTTTTACTGGGTTTCCATGCCCACTTAAGCGTTTTTTGTAAGAAGTCCCTTAACTGATAAAGGAGCAGTAACTGACATCTGACACGGCGAGATGACATTCCTGGTCCCCAGCTCTAACACCATCGAGTTTAAAAATGGACTTCTTGTGCATGAGGGTCTCTTACCACCTCTTTTGCAAGGGTGGTCTTGGTTCAGCCTAAGGTAATCAGTAATCAGTCACATCTCTGCAGTACGGGTTGCTTGCAAGGGATCGCACATTTGCAATTCATGATAATAGCATTTAATTTGAGGCATTTTGTCTTGAAAACAAAAGTTGCCAGCACCAGAGGATACTGAAGGAAATTTGTATGATTCAGGAAGGAGATCTTGAGAATCTGACTTTGCAGCTTTGCATCCTAAATCTCTTCCCTTATAACTGCTGCCGTTCTGATTTCTGGGCCCCTCTGTTCTAGAGGAATTACTCGCTGTCTTAAAAGGGACTGACATTTTCATGTTGGGTATCTTCAACAACACTCAACAAATAAGACGTGATCCTAGAAACAGTTCTTTCATTTTTGTTTAAATAATTATTATTATCTTCATTACACAGAGGAGGACACGGAGGCCGCGTGAGGATATGTAAATTTCCCGAGACCTTTCAGCTCCACCACTTTCTAGACTTATTTCTGTTGGTTATTTTAACCATTTTATCCTTAGTGTCTGACAAACAGCCGACACAAAGTAGGCACTCAGTATTTGCTGAGTGAATGAATATAGTCACTGACGGGGGTGGCAGAATGGGAGGAAGAGAAAAAACCCCAGGAGATCCTCGGCCCTCACTCTCCTCCAGAGGATGAAGCTGGTTAGTTTCTAACTAGTCTCCTCCACTGAGCGGCTGGCAGCTCAAAGGGTAAGAGAAATGGGCGTTCTCTCCAGACCAGCAATGAGGCTTGGAGATTAACACTTTGCCCAAAGTTCTTTCCTTGGCAAGAAAGTAGTTTCTTTCTTTATTTTTTCTCCCTTCGTCCTGTGGGGTAACAGTCAGAAGGGATCAGGTGAGTTCTCCACGGTTCTCTGGTAATGGCCTTATCTGTTCCCAAACTCTCCGCTGTTTATTTTCTGGGGCAGAGCAGCAATGAGGCAACATTTCCACTCAGAAAATTCCCCTCGTGCATGCGACAGCCGAAGGCCTCCATCAGCTTCTTAGGAAAGTGGCCACCTGGGAGCTGACAATCTCCTGCTAGTCACCGGTGAGCTTGGACATAATCCTTCGTTACACAAACAAATAAAAAATCTTGTTATTTGCCCAGAAACATGCCAGTGCATGTGCTGCTTCCCCGGTGGCCACACTGCTGAGGACGCTCAGTAAAGGGGCTTCCGCTGCCCAGGAGCCCGGCTCATTATCCTGTCTCCAGGGACCTCTTACCCCAAGCGAAGCATAATGGAATGACAGCTCTGCAGCCTCTTAGCACGACAGACTCCATCTGATTCATGGTTTGCCTGGAGGGCTGAGAGGCCAAGAGGGCACAGGGTTAATTCACTCGCCCAGTTTAGGTTCAAATCCCTCTACTCGCAGAAATGGACTGGATGGGTGGCAGTCAATTTAGCATTTTGACAGACAGTTGCCCACTCCACCGAAGCCTCGTGGTGTCACAGATGCATGTCTGGGGCCGGAGAGGGCAGGGTGGTGCCGGGAGGCTAAAGCGATGGAAATACCCCGTGGCTGAGCTGCACTCCTGGATTAACGAGCTTCGAAGAGGTCATTCTTCTGAGGAGCTCTCCTTTTCTGGGGAGAAAGAAAACTTATCCTCCACAGAGCAGCGGAACTAGAGAAATCCAACAACTCAGTCGCATTGAAGGGTCCCATCCATCCAAGTACAGACTGACCTGGCTGAAGACCCAGCTGTTTATGACACACGTCCAGTTGGGCCATTAAAAGGGAAATGCCCTTCCTCCCCAAGCCTGGCTGTGGTCGGGCCTTAAGCACAGCTGATGGATTGCTGTGGGAAGATGAAAAGGATTCCAAACCGGAAAAAATAATCAGGCCGTGTGGGTATCACTGTACCATAGTCCCCCTTATCCGCAGTTTCACTTTCTGTGGTTTCAGTTACCTGCAGTCAACTGCTGTCCAAAAACATGAAATGGAAAATTCCAGAAATAAACAGTTCATAAGTTTTAAGTTTCGAACCCTTCTGGGTAGCGTGATGAAATCTCACGCCATCTTGCTCAGTCCCACCTGGGTTGTGACTCATCCCTTTGTCTAGTGGATCCATGCGGTATCCACCACCCGCCTGTCACGGTATCTCAGGGCTTGTGTTCAAAGAACCCTTATTTACCTTAATGATGACCCCAAAGTGCAAGAGCAGTGATGGTGGCAACTCGGATATGCCAAAGAGAAGCCACAAAGTGCTTCCTTTAAGTGAAAAGGTGAAAGTTCTCAGCTCAATAGGGAAAGAAAAAAAAAATCGTATGCTGAGGTTGCTAAGATCTATGGTAACTTTTATTACAGTACATTGTTATAATTGTCCTCTTTTATTATCAGTTATTGTTTTTAACCTCTCACTGTGCCTAATTTATAAATTAAACTTTGTCATAGGTATGTACATATAGGAAAAAACATGATATATATAGGGTTCGGTACTATCCATGGTTTCAGGCATCCACTGGGGGTCTCAGAATGAGTCCCCCAAGGAAAAGGGGGGACCACTGTACTGAAGGCAGTAGAGCCTCATGGTTACACACTGGGTTCTAGAACCAGGCTGCCTGGTTTAAATCCTGCCTCTGCCACTGTGTGAATTTTGCACGTCTGTCAACATATCTGTCCTCAGGTCCCTCAGGTGTAGAAGGAAGGTTAGTAGCATGTCCTAACTTGATGGTCATTGTGAAGATTGAGTGATGGGGCCGGCCTGGTGGCATAGTGTTAAGTTCGTGTGCTCCACTTTGGTGGCCCGGGGTTCATGGGTTCAGATCCTGGGCGTGGACATATACACCACTTATCAAGCCATGCTGTGGTGGCATCCCACATATAAAGCAGAGGAAGATGGGCATGGATGTCAGCCCAGGGCCGATCTTCCTCACTAAAAAAAAAAAAGTTGAGTTGATCCATGTCGAGTGTTTGGCTGGGCGTGTGGTGGGGACACGGTGAGTGTGAGCTGCTGGTGACGGCAGTTTGGTGCCATCACGTATTATAAAGAGGCAGAAATGAGGAGAAAGGAGGGACCCATCTGTGCCTTGGGCTGTGTCCTTCAGGCTCTTGTTTCTCTCTTGATGCTTCCCACCCTTTTGTTCCTGTCTCCCCACCCGCCCCTCCCCACACACCTCCCCCACTACCACCAACCGCATGTCAAGAACAAAATCTGCCTAGAATAAACTGTATTTTTAAGTTGAATTTTAAAGAGCTTTGGTGTTTCATTTGGCCTAGTTTTCCTCGGAAAGCTCTGAGCACTGTTCAAGATTGCTTCCGAGATCCCTTTTACAGCTCAGAGCTTGAAAGCAGACAGTGAAGCTTAAGTCATCCCAGTGGACACAAGAAATGACTCAAGAGTGTTGTGAAAGCTCTGAAAGAATGCTGAAGGCATTTCTTAGGCTCTGGAGAAAGTCACATTTTGCTTTTCCCTCTGGAATTTCCAGCTGACGGGAAGACTGCTCCCTCCCCGCTGTATCACAAGTGGGAACCAGAAACAGACTCCTGATTTTCCCGGGCTTCCAGACCTGAGCTGTCTGGAACAGACAGGATGTAGAAGACCCGGGAGGGTCGGCCAGTCAGCGCTTGGTGTTACAGAGGGAAAAACTCAGATGCTGGGGGACTTGCCTAAAGCCACTCCGTCACTTAGTGGCGGGGCCAGGACTCTGGACTGAAATCCAGCCCTCTGCCTTCTCTACAACGTCCCGCCTCTCTGACCACTCCCCTGGAGCCCATGCTTCCTCCCCGACTGGTTACACCTGAACTCTCATTCTGTTCTGAAATGAAAGGCCTGGAGCCTCCCCGCTCTGGAGCCATCAGTGAGGCGTGCCACCCCGGGTCACGGTCACGACTCTGCGCGGGACACACCCATTCACCTCAGTGGGTACTGTCTTAAGAACACTGTGGCTGAGAAGTGTGGGAGTACGATGCAAGGACGTGCTGTGTCCCAGGACCCGGAGAGTCCGCTGGGGCCACGGAGGGAAGTGTCAGCTCCCAGACAGGGCTGGACAAAGCTCGGGAAATCCCGGGACTGCACATGGGCAGGACCGGGCAGGATCCATGCCTGTGCACTCCTCTTTAAGAAGGGGGCTGTGGCACGGTGGAAGGGAGAATGAGTGACCAGGGCTCCTCTCTCCACATCTCTGAGTCTGTTTCCTCTCCACAAACGGAGGGACTGGATGGTCTGAGCCCTCTAGCTCTCAGAGCTCCTCTGTGAACCTAAGGGTGGCCTTGGGCAGGTAACTTCTCTAAACATCAATTTTTTCATCTGTAAAGTGGAGAAAATGGTCCTATCTACTTTGGAGGCTGAGGGAAGATTAGTGGAGATTCTGTGCACACTACCTGCACGGTGGTCAGCGTGGAGAGGAACAAATGTCAGTGCCTGCTCCATCCAGCAGCCCCTCCTCCACCACCCGGAGCAAAGGAGCGGCCCAGTTAGACGACTCTTGTTTTAAGCTAAGTGTCCAGACCTCCGGGTGAAGCTCCTGGGAGTTGCAGCAGAGCAATCTGACCTCTCAGGAGCAGAGAAGAGCGCTCTGCCCCTCACCCGGGGGTGGGTCTGTCCACACGAGGGTGGAAAGGCTGACGAGCTCATTGAGGAACCTGGGTTAGAACCGCCTGGTGTGCACCTTGCTCAGTGAGTTCCTGGGGCCTGAGCCTGGAAATCCGGCATCCTGCCTGGTTTGTACCTAATGGCCTTTCCTCGCAAGACTCCCAGCGCCCGGACACGTCCTGGAAGAATCGCAGAGCCAGGTGAGGACCAGACGAAGGGGAACCTCGTCTTGCCTGCGCATCAACACCACGGCATGCGTTGTGACAACAACGACAGAAGCTGTCTGATGACATCATCAGCGGCAACCTGTCAGTGAAAATATTTTTTAATTGTGACTTGAATGTGTTTATCGACCTCAGCTTGTAACATCGAAAAGACAGCAACAGAAGCACGGGGAGCCGCCGTCCTCCGGGAAAACGCTCGACGGCGAGTGCGCAGGCCCTGGCAGATGGTCAGCTCTTTCCTGAAGTCAGACTTCCGAGCCACCGTGCAGTGTCACTGCCAGACGTGAAGAGTGTTGTCTTGAGACTGAACATCTTTATAATAAAAATTACTGATTGGTGACTAGTACCACAGGCTTTTGAGCTGAAAAACAGTCTCGCAGAGGCAGCTCATAGGTGGCTGGCTGCACAGTCCGTAATTAAAACTCCTCCTAAGTTCCGCCAGAGCCACACTGTGGCCTCGCAGATGCTCTCCAGGTGACCTCGGTTGCCTGAAGATCTACTTTTACGCTTTCAGATGCATCACAATGTCACTGTAGTTACACTCCTACTCTTTAACACCTTTAATTATACTATTTTGCATTACAGTTTCCAGGATTCCCCCGCCCCCTTTATATTTGGCAACTCCACCGCATCTGTCAAAACAAATTAGCACTTTGGGTGGTAGAAATATATTTTTTATGAAAGCAACAAATGTGTCAGTATTGGACAGAAGCATAAACCTGATATACTGGTTTGTTTTCTTGCGTTTCAGACCCAACGGGCAGAAGCTTTTGAAAGAATTTTCCATTCCTCTCACCAGAGCACTTGCAAAATATGTAAAACACATTCAAATTCCGCCAGAAAGAGTCGCTAATTGTGATATGTATTTGCATATGTTTAATCACATATATCTTATTTCATTTTGCTATTTCTGCATCGGGGAGGGGGTCCGGGGCACGGGTACCGCGTGCACTCCGCAAAGTTCTCTGGAGCGAGCATTCCCCTGCCACGGTGTTAGTTTTCTGTGTTATCTTCTCCGATGAAATTTGAAATTTACGATTTTTAAATGATGTGTGTGAAATTATATGACTCTATTATGTCACAATATTATGCATCCCAAAATATTGGTAAAGGCTTCTCCCCCTTCATCACCTCCCCCACCAGAGAGCAGAACATTACTGAGAAAATAATGATTAACCTTTAGAATCAGATTGGCATTTCTTTTTTCTCCAAATCTAGAATTAATACGCATTTTTTAATCATTAGTGTAATGTTCAGGATGATACTTTTGTTCTTTTGCCTGTTGAACTGTTGTGGCTGCTGGTAACCCTTCAAATTGTTTGCTTCATTCAAGCATTCTTTCCTGAATAATTCATTAGGCATTATTATCCAAGCGTGGAACCCCTCATTTAGCACTGCTGATCTTTTCCTTATGTGTAGCTGACAGGCAATCAAAGTTTTTATCAGTGCAGAAAATTTGCAATTCAGAAGCATGGTGCAGCAATTAGCAGCTATCAGGTAGCAGTGGAAGGACAGCTTCGTGAAAGACGGAGCTGAGCGAGCCCCACCGATGCTAGCACAAAAGCACGGGTAAAACCAGCCAGCTGTTTCTAAATTTACCGAATGGCGCATTCCCTCTCTTCAGAGCAGGGGCTTTAATTAACTTGGAGCTCTGAGCCACTTCCCAGAGGGGGTGGCTAGGACCCTCCTTCCCGCCCGGCTGGTGCAGCTCTGCTCCCTCGGGGCCAGCGTGGGCGCCCACGAAGGGAGCTTTGGGCGTCCCTCTGATCCCCTCCTGGGCCAGAAGGATTCCAGAGGGGTGCCCCGTTTCGGCACCTCAGGTGGGATAGCTCTGGATGCCACGATTTTGTCCTGCTCCTAAACATCTGCCCGTCACCCACACGCCGGCCTGACCCAGGGTGAGGCTGAGGCAGAAGGGCTGGTCTGGGGCTCGTGCGCTCCTCCACTGGCTGATGGTTCAGCCTTTCGTTCCTTAGTTCATTCGTTCGTCCATCGGTCAGTTAGATCATTTATCCGTTTGTGCTCCATTTAGTGAAACCTCAGTGGGAGGGGAACTTGAAACCCCCGTGGGGGTCCTGGTCTCCGTTTTCCCCTGAGTCTGCCTGCAGCACCCACAGGACCTTACCCGTCTCTCCATCAGCACCTGCTCTCGGGTCTGAGGAGCCCGTTGACACAGCGGGTAAATGCAACCCCTCGGGGGCAGTGTTTGGTCACACAGCGGCAGCCTCAGGTAGCCTAGGGGGCAGGCTTTGCAGGGTCTCTGGAACCACAGTGTGGGGTTGGCCTCTGCTCCTTGTGCACTTGAGGCCAGGAGTTCATCCCAGAGCGGGTGGGGAAGCCGAGAAAGGACCCAGGCCTTGTGTCCTCTCCATGTCCTGCCAATCCCAGGATGGCCACGGTGTCAGCTGACTGTTCAGGGCCAGCCCAGAGCCAGTGAGACAGAGAACTCGGGCTGCAGGATAAAGCCCAGAGGGCCTAGCTGGGTGACCAGGCGGCCTGATGCTGCCCAGAAAGAGAGCCCCACGTCTTGTCCCAGCTGCAGCGGCGTCCGGAGGCTGGGTCAAAGAACAGCACAGCACAGGCCTCACAGCCGACTCTGGACCTAAACAGCCCTGGGTTCAAGCTCCATTCTTGACACTTATAAGCTGTCATGCGCCTCTAGGAGCCTTTATTTTCTGGTCTGTAAAATGGGTATTACTCCCTTCCTCGTGGGGTTGTTGCGAGAATTAAGTGCGAGGAAGGGTGTAAAGGGCCTGGCTGGTCAGGACATGGTCGGTGTTCAGTAAACGAGCGTCGTTACCGTCACTAGGCTGCACATGTTGTGAGGGTGAGGACCCTCGAGGTCAGGAGCACAGACTGGAGCCAGAGCTCTGGGTTCCAGTCCTGACTCTAGTCCTCCTTTGCTCTGTGTCCTTGGGTGAGGAACTTGACTTCTCTGTCTCAGTCTCCTCATCTGTAAAGTGGGGACACTGATAGTGCCCACCCCATAGAACGGTTCTCGGGGTTAAATGGATTGATGTGTATAAAATTCTGAGGACACTGTCCAGTGTGGTACATGCTACATAAGTGCTCATTGTTTTTTTTAATTATTGTACCTTCAGGGACTGGACGGTGCCTACTAGTGGTGGGCTATTTGTTGATAACTATTTGCTGAACAAGTGAATGAAAGTCCCTAGACATCATCCTTCCTGACCCCTCATTTAACAAAGAACCCTGAGGCCCCAGGTGACTTGACTAAGGTCAGTGGCAGGAAAGTGACCAGACTCCAAACCCCTGGACTCCCAGCCGTCACCCTCCCCCACACTCACGCTGGAGGTGTCACGTCCTGGAGCGTGGGGGACGCTGCCGAGGAAGCATCAGGCCCCTCTGCCCACCACCCAGCTCTGGCTGGAATCTGTCCCCTCTTTTCTGTGGGGGCAGGCTGCCTGGAGGGGCTGGGAGAGCACTGAACCAGGAGAGTGGCCTGCTTTCTGGACCTGCCGTGACTCCCGGTGGGTCACCACCCTTCCCTGAGATGAGGCCGCAGGACAGATAGGCTGCTCCCCTGGCTCAACACGCAGCGAGCTTGTGGGCCCGGGCTCCCCAGGCGCTTCAGGCAGCTCCATCGTCAGGAAAGCGGCAGCAGCTCTCCTGGCGGATTCCTTGAGCCGGGACGAACGTCTTGTGGGAAGGCCTCCTCTCACCCGAGACTGTTTTGGTCTCATGAAAATAAGGCTTCTGTACATTTTAATGCAGGTTTGCACTTTTGCCTGCGACGTCCTGTTTCATTTCCAGCACACAGAAATGAGTTATTCCCTCAAGGACGCACAACGAGCTGTCGAGAACCAATCTTCCAACTCCAGGTCTCGAGCACTTCCTGCCGCACCACACGCCTCTTCTGCTTTGAAATTTGGGGAGCCAAGGTCAAGAAGTATTTTTTCGGTAAAAAGACTTCCAGCATGTCGTGTAGCCACTAAAACGGGTCTGTGTGTGCTGCCGTGGAAAGATGCCCATCGTTGAGCGAAAAAAGCAGGTTACAGAATATTTGTAATATGATTGCATTAAAATATATCCATGTTTAAAAAATCTGAGAGAATATTAACAAATGACTAATGATGACTATTTCTGGGGACACGAGATAATGGGAAAACTTTTGCTCTGATCTTGGCTCAGACCTCTGTACTGCTTGCCTTCTTTTACAGGGAGCATGAATTGCTTTATAATCAACAAAAATGATGAAGATGTATTTCCAGATGGAACACCACACCAAGAGGGCCTGAGAAGATGAGTGACTTGGTAAACCTCAGTGTGTCACCATATTTAGTTACGTCCCATGGTGTGGTCCCCAGGGACATCAGAGGGAGCCTGGAGGGAAGAGGGAGGTACTGGGGTGGGGGGGCTTCTTGCTATGGAGGTGGGTATGGATGGGGAGGGGGCAGAGCCGGTCCCACACGGAGAAGCCCTGGACAGCAGAGCGGGAAGATCCCAGCAATCGCTCACGTCCACCAAGGGTCCCTGGCCCAGCTCGGTGTGTCCGTCCCTGCTGTCTCCTTCCCTTTAGGCAGAAGAGGGGAGGGGCGTGGCTGGTGCTGGGGAAGAGAAGACTCAGCTCAGGAACAGCAGTGAAGAGAAGGGATGGATGGGGAAGTGGCGGAGCCGGGGGCCCTCGCGAGAGCACCTTAGTGTGTTGGTGCAAATGTCCTGGGAGGACAATTTGGCACTTTTAAGCCACATCCAAATCTGTCATACCACAGGCTGTAGGAACTATTTTGGCTTCCCTGCTAATGACTTTGTTCAAAAAAAAAAAAGTCTACGGAAAGAAAAAAATCATACCCATTAGCCCAGCCCTCTGACTTCTAACAACTCGTCCTAATAAACACTCAGAAAAGCATACAAAGATATATCTGTTCAAGGAGGTTGGCTGAAGCAGAATAGCTAACACCACCTCTGATGTTCTAGGAACTTCATGTTTATTGAGTCATCTGACCCTTGCAACAACCTTAGCAGGTAGGTGCTATTGTCCTTCCCATTTTAGAGACGAGGAGACTGAGGCACAGAGGTCAAATCCCTTGTACAACATCCCAGAGCTATTAAGTGGAAGAGCTGGAATTTGAACCGCAGCAGAGCCATAATCACTGTGCTGTATGGCCTCTCATTGTTGACACTTTAATTTAAAAGGAGCTCTGAAAATCAACATGGTGTCCACTGATAGGAAATTGTTTAAATTACAGTTCATCCATACGACCGAATATTATGTGATTGTGAAAAGGAAGGAGGTCAGTCTGCAGGTGCTGACGTGAAGACTCCCGAGATCTGAGTTAATAAAGTACAGAACGAGCTGTGTAGTATCAGTGCATGTGTGTAATAAAAGGATGCACAATAGCAATGTATCTGCACGGAATTTTCTGGCCACACCTGAAAAGAAGTGTGGTTACCTCTGGGCAGCAGCAGGAAGGAAGGGCAATGAGGTGAGTTTTAGGTTTCAATTTTTGCCTTTCTGCACCTGGTGAATATCCTTACTATGAACAGATCCTACCTTTGGGATTAAAAATATAAAACTGGGACCACCTCACACCCATTAGGACGGCAACGATCAAAATAACAAGAGTTGGCAAGCACGTGGAGAAAGTAGAACCCTTGTGCACTGTTGGTGGGATTGTAAAATGGTGCAGCCACTGTGGAAAACGGTCCAGCAATTCCTCAAAAAGATGAAAAATAGAACTATCCTGTGATCCAGCAATTCCATATATACCCCAAAGAATCGAGAGCAGGGTCTCAAAGAAATATTTATACAACTATGTTCGTTGCAGCATTATTCACAATAGCCAAAAAAGTTGAAGCAGCTCAAGTGTCCACAGAAAGAAGAATGGATGGACAAAATGTGGTCTCTCCGTACAGTGACCGGAAGGACATTCTGACACACGCGACAACATGGATGAACCTCGAGGACACTACGCAGAGTGAAATAAGCCAGTTACAAAAGGACAAATACTATGTGATTCCACTTACATGAGGTCCCTAGAGTGATCAAGTTCATAGAGACAGAAAGTAGGATGGTGGGTGCCAGGGGCTGGGAGGGGGGAGTTAGTGTTTAATGGGGACAGAAGTTCAGTTTGGGAAGATAAGACAGTTCTGGAGCGTTGGTTGCACGACAATGTGAACGTACTTAACACCACTGAACCATACAGTTAAAAATGGTTAGGATGGTAAATTTTACATTGTGTATATCCTACCACAATTGAAATAAACAAACTAGGGTTTGTTTTTGTTTTTAGAGAGAAAAACGACACCTATCTATGCCTAAGTGCTTGATTGTACCTGGGGCTCTCTCGCCCACTCCTCAGAAAGATCCATTGGTGGAAAGATCCAGCGATAAAAAGGTTTCCCATTTGCACAGCACTTCAGTTTACTGTGCTCTCCTGTCTGGTTCTCCCTGCAGTCCTGGGAGAAGGGCAGGGTAGGTTTTTGTCATTCTAATTCACAGATGGGGAAACTGAGGCATGACTTGTCCCGTCTCAGAGGCGTCCAGACCTGGTCCTTTGGCTCTGAACTTGCCGGGGCTGGCCTCGGTAAACCCTGGGAGGTGTGGACAAGGGGCAGAGAAGGGCAGGAGGCCCAGAAGGAGGGGGCGGTCCCGTGGGCCCGGCTGTGGGGCTGGCAGCAGGGCCCCTGAGGGACAGTAACGGTGCCCGTCCTGTGAATTACACAGACCTGCGAAATCCCTCCGTCCCCAGATCCTCTTGGTGTTGACTTACTGAGGCATCAACTTTCATATTTGCCAAGTCGGTTAAAAATAAAAAAGCCATCTATCATCTGCTGCCACCAGTTTAATACCAAAAGAACAGTTCTTTAAATGGAGCAAAACTAATTTTATGAAAAAATTACCATATTTTCTTATTTTTTCACATTTCATGCAGCCTGGAGAAAAGTCTGGCTTTTCTGATCAATATCTGTTGTGAAGTTATTCACAGTATTTGTTACTGATAATGATTAAAGCGACCATATGTGCGAATGAATTTTAAATAACTTGGAGCAAACGCGGGGTTATCCCATGCGGTAGGGAAAGCGAAGTCCCCCCACAAAGACGTCCACATCCTATCCCTGGACCTGGGAACACGTGATGTTACACGACAAGGGAACTAAAGTTGCAAATGGAATGAAGGTGGCTGATCACGTGATCTTACAATAGCGAGATGATCCTGCGCTGCGGGGTGGGCCCGGGACTCCCACCAGGGACCTGAATGGGCCAGAGGAGGGGACAAGGCTCGTAGCAGGGAGATGGCATTGAGAGAAAGCCTGGCTGACCGCTGCTGGCTTTGAAGATGGGAGCAGCCACAAGCCAGGGAAGGGGCGGCCTTTAAAAGCTGGAAAAGGGGAGGCACGATCCTCTCAGGGAGCCCCCAGGAGGACACAGACTGGTGACACCTTGATTTTTACCTGTTCAGACCCATTTCGGACTTCTGATGGCTCCAACTGTGAGGTAATAAATTTGTGTTCTTTAAGCCACACAGTCGGTGGTCATTTGTTCCAGCGGCCTTAGGAAAGGAACACAGCCTGGAGGACCCCCTGCCCCACCCTGCGCTGAGGACTTCTGATCACGTCAGTCGTGGGTTTGCTGACCAATAATTTGCGCCGGACAAGGACGAAAGCAGTACGTGTGAAAGAGCTTTAAACAATGTTGAGCGGTTTCAAGGTCCTCCCTGCAGCGATGTTACTTTCTAAATTGCTCCCCAAGTGGGAGACAGAAGGGGTTAGAGTTGGGGCTGAAGTCCCGCGTAACTCACGGCACCGAGTTTCCTTCCCCGTCGCTCTCTCACTTGGCGCTCTGGTGCCCTCGGTGTTGTGTGCACAGTCACACTGACCCGCCTGCCCTGCAAACCAGCACAGCCGGCACTGTTCGCTTCGCCGTGCAGACTCGGGGAGGTGGACTCACTCGCCCTGGGCCACGTGGCAGCCGGGCGATGGGGCCCGGCTTGGAGCTGCTCATTGCCATGACCCTGGGCACACTCCTGGCTGTGTGCTGGGGTCCGGGATCCCACCCAGAGGAGGTTCCGAGCCTGGCTGAGCACCTCGGCTCTCCAGCCGCTCCTGCACCAGCTGGGCCGGGACACTGGGCCACTCTCATCAGGCAGTGGCAGTCTTTTCCCAATTTACAAAAACAAAATTAAAAAAAATTTTTCAATGGAAAGGCATTTCTCAATTTAGCTTCTTCTCTGGTACGTTTTTCTTAAATTTTCGTTACTTGGCAACCACTGGCCAAGTGTCTACAGGGCGTGGGGCGTTGGATGAGATAAGAGGCATCATCTTTTGTTGTTTAGTCCTCACCCCAGAATCACTGGTCCCTTTCACATATGGGGGAACGGAGATGCAGAGACGAGGAGTGACTAGTTCAAAGTCAAACAGCTGATAAACGGCAGGGTGGGCCAGGGCTCCCTGGGACTCCATGGCCAGAGGTGGTCGCAAATTATATATTTAATCCTTTAAACTAGAACATTAATGCTTCCTGATTTTGTGCAGAAACCCCCACTTCAGGCACTTGGGCACCGGCATGAAGATCTCCAGTTTGGAATTTGCCTGTTGGGCCACCTGCTGTCCCCCACAAGCAGGTTATTCATCAGGCCGGTTCCCTCGAGTTATTATCTTGAGATTTCTGAGGTTTACAGCGAACCAGGGACTGGCCAACAGAATGTTCTGGGGCGTGAGTCCCGGCTCTGTCTCTCCTACAGGAGGAGAACAGCGCGAAGTCTGAGGGGACTCAAAGGGCCTCCTGCTTCCTCCCCTCCCCCAAACCTGTGCTCCCCAGATGCACCCAGAGTCGCGGCTGTTCCCACACATTAATGGGGGGGATTCTGGGAGCCATGAAGGGCAGAGAATGGAGGGACCACATTGTGTCTCAAGACTCTGACCCCTTTGATGAGACAGATGCTGGGCCGGGCCCTCCTTCTGAGAGAGAGCTAGACCTCATTAAATAGCAGGACAACCTCCTCGGGGGCGAAGCATAGCCCGCTGTGGTCTTCTCTAGCAGCAGACGGGCTGGGAGAGGGCTGGTCTCTCTGAGACTCCAGAGCTGGCATCTGTGACCCGTGTCACCTCGGAGCCTTTGATTTATGGTCGACCTTGGGAAGGCCGGCCTCTGACCTTGGCAGCCTGTGGCTGGGAGGACTTTCCGGCAGGACCAGCGAGCATCCCCACTCTGACCCCAGACTGAGCTCCCGAGACCCTCTGCTTCCAGTGAGCAGGAAGGCCCGAAAGGGAGCCGGTTCGTGACCCCCCAGTGTCCTCAGAGCACCTGCAGACAAGTGTGGGAAAACCCAGGGCTGAAGCCCCCCACGGGTGACTGTCCGTCCAACGTCTGAGGAGGGCAGTACCACCCCAGGCCCTCAGCCTTCCTGGGTTTATTCTGAAGCAACGCCTGCCCAGCTGGTTGTCAGGCTGCTTCACAAAACAGAAGACACGGGCGCTCCCCAAGGAAGACTCTCAAAATCTGCCGGGGAGTCTGTGTACAAAGTTCGGGGTGTGGGTTTGGGTAGGGATTTCTTGTTCTCTTCCTTGAACCGGAAACATCTGCCTGGAACATATCAGCCAACAAGAAGCTTGGAATAGTCCGAGTGGGTGGGCGTAAAGAAGGAAGAAATGCGTAGGAGCCGTGTTTAATTGAAGAACAACACGATCTACTATGTGTTGAGTGCTTATCAGGGGCCCCGCACCACGCTAAGCACTTTGCACGTACTGACTCTTTAATTCTTTCAATGACCCTCTGAAGTTGATACTCCTATTATCCTTGTTTTACAGGAAAGGAAACAGAGGCGCAGAGAGGTTAAGTAACTTGCCCAAGATTGCACAGCTATTAAGTGACAAAACTGAGGTTCGCACCCAGGCAATCTGCCTCCAGCGTCCATATCCTAACCCCTGTGATCTCACCTTAAAAAACTGACTAAAAGTAAGTGAAGGAGAGAGTTGCTGTCATAAGACAAGTGAATCCCACTCAGGGTTCAGACTGGCTGCATGGGTGTGTGACACATGAACGAACGCACACATGGACACACCCCGTGAACTGAGCACATGTGGCTCTCACACCCCTGCTCCCACCTCCCGGGAGCCCAGCGACAGGTCCTGCCCCAGCTTTGGGGAGGCCCCGAGGCTGGGGGACGTCTCTCCCCCAGAGGCCTCCACCGCTGGACAGCCCCCAGGAGGTGGCGCTGTGCCGCTTTCGGACTCCCAACTCTGTGCTCTCTGCAGGCCAGGTGGGGAGCCGATCTGACAGAGCCCGTCCCAGGCTGCCTGGTTTGAAATCTCCTCTCTGCTGTCACTTCCTTCATGTGAGCGTGGAGTCCTCCATCAGATGACAGGCCCGAGAACGAGCCAGAGCTGCTCTCGGCCCGAGGCAGGTGGACGTGGAGAGGGCGTTTCCAAGGGGGAGAGCTCACCTGTCGGAGCTGCACCGAGCTGACCTCTGGGCTTCAGAGGGACAGAGGAAGACACCAGCCCCTCGACCGCTGGCTTCAGAGAGTGTGGGGAGACTCGAGTTAGCCAAGCCGGGGCTCAGGCCCTGCTCACGTGGAGGCACGCGGGCTGTCTGTCCCCCGCAATCCCAGGCGTGGCCGGCTGCACTCAGGGCACCGCCTCGCTCAGGCCTCCCTGGACGTGCCAGACGCTGGTCTTTCCAGGGAGCCTGCTACTGGAGGGCTCAGGACACTGCTGACGTTTGTGTCAAAGGAAGGGCCGCCCAGCATGGTGATGCGCAGGGCAGGGGGCCCGCAAATAATTGAGTGTGCCTCCCCATTTTCCAGATGAAGGAACTGAGGCCCAGAAAGAAGTAACTCACAAACTTGGTGAGTGGAAGAGCCGTGGCTGGTTCTCAGAATGCCGGGCCAGGACCATTCCACGACCCACCACAGGACAGTAACCCGCGGCGTGGCGGGGGGATTAGAACCTGGGATTCAGACAGACCTGACAGTACCAGCTCTTCAGGGTTCTACCTGTGCGACCCTGCGAAAGTCACCAAACATTCCTGAGACTCAGTTTCTGAGAAATGGGGCAACAAGAGCACCTACATCCTGGGGTTGTGGTGAGGAGTAGAAGAGAACACACACAGACGGTGTCCAACAGATGTTTCTCCCCCTTTCTCGGGGTCATTTTTAACCTCAGCCAGAGGAGCTGGTTTGCACTGGGGCTGACGAGAGTCACGCTGTGCTCCTTATCCGGGCCTCAGACCACAAAGCTACTGAAATCTTGACTTGTTAAATAGTCTTTTCTGTCCCTTTAGATCTGGAAACCAAGCCAGCCTTAGGCATAAGCAGGAGTCCACATAACAGGTGCCAGGGGACCCGGGAAGGCTCCCCGTTCCTCCATCTTTCTCAAAGTCATCCCTTGGCAGCTACATGTCCTAAATGCTCTAATTGCTCTAATTTGGGTGCATATCCTTCCTTTGTACTAAACCAAATACCCTCATAAGTGTGACAGTGATATCAGCCACTAACACTTTAGTATAAATATTTTCCATCAGATTGCTTTCTTGTTAATATCTGCATTAAGGAACCAAGCGTTTTTATGGGGATGAGGGAAAGGCTGAAAAATAGGGGTGTCATTTCTGAGATGGCCCAAGAAGAAGCTTGAGCAGCGAGAGAGCACGAGAGCAGTGGGGAGGAGGGGGGCCGTGAGGAAATGTGGGGATCGGGGAGAAGGAGGAGGGCTCCAGAATTAGCTCTGTCGGCCTGGGAAGTCTAGTGCAGTAGGTGTCCATGCAGGCGAGGGGACTCAGGATGACCGAAAGGCTCAGTGCCCCCAAAACCGTATTGGTGAGGGCCTGTGGGGACAGCCAGCGCTTGGACCAGGCTCGGAGACTTTCCCAAGAAGCCACGCATTTAAACTCTTCTTGACCAGATGGGGCACCTTCCTGGTGGCCGACTTGGAAGGAGACTTCCATTCACACCAGTTTGTACTCTGTGCCGGGCTAGGGAGATGGACAGGACCCCCGGAAGGTCTCGGGCGGGGGCAGAGGATCCGTCTACAACATGCCACTCCCGCTCCGGCACGGAACTTCCTCCCAGAGCCTGGGGCCTCGGCCGCCTGCCTCCTGCACACCCTCTCTCCTCTGGCTCCACCGCTGGCCCTTCCTGCCTCCCATCCCCACCCGGAGCCTTCGCCCTGGGGCTCCACAGGGTGGGCCTCCCCCTCACTCGGGTCTCAGCTCCTCAGAGCAGCCACACTGACCCCAAATCTAAACCCACCCACTGCCCACCCCTCTAGGTGTCACCTTCCACTGACCATCAGCCCTGTGGGAGGGGAGCTGTTCCCCCTCCACAGCCACAGTCCAGGAAAGGACAGGAAGACGCAGTGAAGGTTTCCTCCTGAACGCGTGGCCTCCGCCTTCTCTCCCCCTCGTCTCTCATCTCTCCCACTTTACTGTTTTTCTCCTTTGCCTAAAAATATGCTCAAATTTCCACCCCAGCTGTAATTCAACTGGAAAATATGTTGTTTCCCTCAAGCCTGACACCCTTTCCAGTCATCGTTTCTCTTTCTTTCTTTCACTTCCCGACTCCCTTCCAGGGTCACCTTCACGGGTTCAGCTCCTGCTCACCTCCGTTCACGCCTCAGCGGGGCTTCTGCCTGCACCCTCGGCTGCCAGGATTCTCACGAGCAGGGCTGTCCCCAGGGGCCACACAGCTGCTGCAGCACATTCCCACAGGCCGGGCTGGGGGTGGCACCCCCTGGAGGTGTGCAGCTTGCACGGCCACAGCTGGCCGCCTTGCTCAGAGCCACCTTAATCCCTGACCAGTCCCTTCTCTCCATCTTCAGCCTCCCGGATCTCACTGTGGACTCTCTCCTCCCTGGCCTGAAGAGGGACTGTCTCTCCCAGTTTCCTTCCTGTTCCTCTTGCTGCCCCCTTGCTGACTGCGGGGGTCCTCCCAGGCTCTCCCCTCATCCCCACGCAGCCTGCTTCAGAGACCTCCTCCCGACTCCCGTGGTATCAACTGTCACTTCCACACAAATGACCTGTGCCTCCCCTCCTCGCGGTGCTGG
Source organism: Tapirus indicus (assembly GCA_031878705.1). Taxonomy (NCBI): domain Eukaryota; kingdom Metazoa; phylum Chordata; class Mammalia; order Perissodactyla; family Tapiridae; genus Tapirus; species Tapirus indicus. The sequence continues at coordinate 886,900 of CM062924.1, forward strand.
CTGGGCACCTCCACTTGACGCGCGGGGGCTCCAAGACCCAGCTCTACCTACGGCCCAGCCTCCCAGGCTCTCGCTCCATCTGGACAGGCCCTGAGGCCATGTGGGAACGGACAGAGGGACGTGGCATTGGGGGCCAGCCTGGCATCCTGCTCCTGACAGCATCCTGCACAGCTCCTCCTTCCCCGTGGCTGGCCCCGGGCCCACTCTGTGAATAAACCCCTCCCCACACTGAAGAGGAGACGGGCGGAGGGTGAGGAAAACCCCCCGCTGACCGTCTCTGCTTAGAAAGAGACGGCCCGACTCCAGGGGTTCCTCGGGTCCCCCAGGAGGAAGTCTGTCCACACAGCTCTGACAGGTACAGAATGAGGAGCTGGCAGGGACAGGAACATATCGGGGGGAGGATCCCGACAGCAGGCTGACCTGGCAGTTGGAGCCTTCTGTTTACACTGACTTCCAGTGGGGATGTGTGACGAGAGTCGGCACGAGAGAAAGAAGAGGGGGATCCCTGTACAGCAACCCCTGCCAAGCTGTGGGGAAATAATTCGGGAGCCGGGAGATGCTGCCCCTGCACTGGCTGACGGCGGCCCAAGTCTAACTGGTGACCCTTGGTCTGCGGGTCAGTGGTCTTGGACGGGAGCGTGCAGATTGCTCCCCAGAGACAAGACGGTGTCAGCCGCCTCGGAAGGACTTCCCATTCCAGTGCCCTTCGCAGAAGTCCAGCCCCGAGACTCTGTGCCCTTTCCCCTCTTGGGAGCCCGTGGAGCCTGAGGGAAGCCCTGGGGCCCTGTGCTCCCCTGTGTCTGGGGGTTCTCTGGTTTTCATCTGATCCCCCCAGAGATGCTGCAGTTTCCCAGGAGGGTTGGCCTTTACTTCAGTCTTGTTTGGACTCTGGAAATTCAACTCCTGCAGTACTGGGACAGGTGAGGAAAGGCCCCCTGGCACGGGGACAGATGTCCAGCTCTGGCACAGCTGCACACTCCACCATGGCTGGACACACCCCTTGATGGCCAGCTCGAACCTGGAATCCCAGTGAGAGGGAGGAGGACTTACTGGAGCAGGCGCAGGCTCCGCTCAGAGAAGGACAGGCAGGTCCTTGCAGAGGGCCGCTCAAAGTGAGGCCCACAGACTGCGCCGGGACCGCCTGTCCCTGGACCGCCAGGTGGTGAGTAAAGGACTGGGAGTGAGCAGCGAGAGGCGTGCGGCGCAGTCGGACATCACAGGACGCCCAGGTGCACGGCGCGTGAGCCCGCCCCGCAGAGCAGGCTTGTCCAGGTGGGGAATCGGCACACTGCATGGTGAGATGCACCGGGGCCACGGGACCAGGTATTGAGTGGACATTTAAAATCCGCTGCATCACCATGAGCAGCGTCAGAAGCACTGCGTCATCCTGTGAAGATCTCCAGGAGGTGCTGCCGTGAAGAAGCTGTTGTCAAATCCAGGACTTCCTGACCACGTTTACCTAGGAACTCCCTTTGGGGCGGGGAAGGGGGTGCTACTCGCACACAGAGGACCTGCTGTTCCTCACAACACACTTTGGAGAAGACACTCTAGATGGTGGGAATGAGTGAGTGGATGCCCTTGGTCCAGAATCTCCAAACACTCTCCAGGGCACAGGCTGAGGAGTCAGGCCTCAGGTAACCCCTCCGTGGGATTAACCGGGATAATTTAACGGCTGCCCCTGATCACTCGGTGTCTTGGAAAACCTTTATTCCTCTCCCGGAGGCCCAACTTTCATCCGCGGGGGTGGGGAGCTGCAGGCACCACCAGCCCGTTATCTCAAGCCTTTGGTTTTAATTAAATTACAAAATGGCGCATCCCAGGTAGCAACCGCGCAAGGAGGCCCGGTAAGTTGGTCACTGGGGGAGAGGTATCCACTCCTTCGTGCCACAGGGGCCCACTTACTGCTACCCGGAGCTGCACCAGGCCCCCGGGATCCGGGAGCCAGGAACTTCTGATCGCCCCTGGGTCCTCCGTGTGTTATAAACACAGGCTCGTGCATCCCCGTCTGCACTAGTTATATTTGCTACTTTGAGCACCTGGACTTACAATGACTTCATCCCTCTTTCCTCGTAGTAAATAGGTTTCACAACCAGCTCTCTGCCCTGTTCTATAGCGTTTGCCCATTTCTCTGGTGTAAACTCCCACCACGGCCTAGTCCAAGCCACCGTCAGGACCTCACTGACCACAGAGTTGTAAGTGACACACACAACAACCCTGGGGAACCAGAGACCACCAAATCGGCTCCGGCAAACTGTAGCTTTAAAGTGTGACGCTCTCCCCATAATATTAGAGCTGATTTTTTTGAACACTGGAATGCCTGAGCAGGAAAAGACCTCAGATAACTTATTCTAAATGTCCTCATTTGACAGATGAGGTGATAGGCCCAGACGAGTGCAGGGACTTGCCCAAGGCCACCCAGTAAGTTAATGGCAGATGGGATTCACCCAGACCTTCCAGCTCTTTCATTCTTACTCCTCTTCTCTTTAAACATGTGGTCTGATTTGATTCTCAAAATGTGTATCCATGACTGTATCCATTTAATAGGAGGGGAGCCAATAAAGGGGTTGAGAATTACCCAAGGCCACCGAGCTAACAAGTCAGAGTCAGGTCTGTCTTACTTCCAGATCCTTCTAGTCCATCAAAACCTCCCCATTCCACATTTCTTGTGGCGAACAGATGCCACCAATGAGACTTGCTCTTCTCCGATTTTTCAGCTCCTAAAGATTCTTGACCAGCAAGCGTCAGAGTTGGGTGGATTTCTCTGCTGATTTCCAGTCTGTTGCTCACTAATTCTCCATCCTGAGTGCTGCCCACAGCTGGCTTTAAAGATGTATCCATGACTTGAGTTAGGAAACGTGTTAGGTTGCTGTAATAAAGAGACCTCCCAAAAAAGCAGCTTAAACAAAATAGAGATTTATTTTTCTCTTACTTAAAGTTCAGGTAGAGCATATAGGTCTTTCTGGTGGCTCAGTAATCTCAGGGACCCAGGTTCCTTCCACTCCGTTCCTCTGCTCAAAACATGGTTCAATATAAGGCTCCCATCTCATGGCCCAGAAGGGCTGCTCCAACTCCTGCCATCATATTCATGTTCCAAACAGAGGAAAGGAGGAAGGAAGTGAAGGAAAGCTACTGCATGCTTCTTCTCCTTAATTGCACTCCCAGAAGTTGTGCACGTCACTTTCACTCACTTACCATTGGCAGAGAAAGAATCACGTGGCCACACTAGCTGCAACAGTGTCTGGGAAATGTAGTTTTCGCTGAGCCACTATATCCTTAGCAAAGACTTGAGAGTTTTCCTGAGGGAAGAAGAGGAGAATGCATGCTGAGAAATAATTATCAGCCTCTGCTCTGACGTCTGAGGTACTGGAGCCAGAGGAAGGGATGAGGACGGGAAGGAAGAAGGAAGGATGATGTGGACTCTAAAGGCAGCCATGCAACCTGCAGGAATGTCTGGTGTGAGGAGAACTGCAGGCAGCCCATGTCCGCCTCAGAGTCAGATGCCTGTATCACCCTAAGAAGTTGGCACAATTTAGGAATAAATTATCACAACTTGTGTGTGTGTGTGTGTGTGTGTGTGTGTAAGGGGCACCAGCCCTGAGCTAACATCCGTTGCTAATCCTCCTCTTTTTGCTGAGGAAGACTGGCCCTGGGCCAACATCCGTGCCCATCTTCCTCTACTTTGTACGGGACGCCGCCACAGCCAGGCTGACAAGTGGTGCATTGGCGGGCGACCGGGATCCGAACCCGCGAACCCTGGGCTGCCAAGCGCGACATAAACCACTGCACCACCGGGCCGGCCCCTAATTATCACAACTTTTTAAAAATTGTTTTGAATGCCCCATGGTGACGACGATCATGCGGGGCCCTCGGTGCTTGGGCTTCAGTTTTGTGGGCTAGGTTGAAATACAACTTTTATGTCATTGTCCACCTCTCTTCCAGGGTCAGCATTTGGCTGTTTCCTGCCCACCTCCACCCACACCCCTGCTCCTGGATACGACACCGTGTCCGACACCGAGAGTGAACCCCAATGTGAGCAGTGGACCTGGGTGATGATGCCGTGTCTACACAGATTCATCGATCGTAACAAACACACCGTGTGGTGGGGACGTGGGTGGTGGGGAGGGTACGCCTGTGGGGGCAGGGTGTGTGGGAAATCTCTGTACCTTCCCCTCGGTTTTGCTGTGAACCTAAACCTGCTCTAGAGACATAAAGTCTTTAAACAAGAAAGGAAGAAAGGCCCTCACTGGTGACACGGAAACCAGAATAAGAGGCCACACGACTTCCCTGAGTCTCGCTGTGACCTGCCCGTCACTTAGTTGAGTGGCGGCTCCTCTCGGGGCGTCCAACCTCCCTCCTGACTGGAGGGTCTCCGTACCTGCCCCCGCCGGGCTCAGGGACAGGCCTCAGATGAGGCCCCAGATGCGCTTCAGAGGAAGAAAGCAAAGTCGAGATTCAGCCTCTCGGAGAGGGGTTCTTTGGGGGTTTGCTGTTGAATTGCTTAATCCTTTTAAACCCTCTCGAGACCCAAGACTCCAGTTCTGGAAAAACCTCTCCATTTCCTGCTTTTGATCCTCTTGGGTTTTGCAGACACGCCCAGAGCATGCGGGTCTGCTGCAGGGCAGGCAGTCTGCAAGGCTCAGGGTCCCCAAAGAAAATAGAACCTGAGTGCCTGGAAAGGCGTGTGAGGGCACACCACAGATGTCACAGCGGGGATGTTCATGCAGGGACATGGAGAGACCCGCAGGTGTTTGTGTCCATAGCTTCTCTCCTGGACAGAACCACATCTGCGTCCCCAGGTCCCTCACACAGTGCCTGGCACCTGGGAGGGACTGACATGCTGGATGGATCGGTGACCCCCTCGACTCTGCGCTGAGGTCTGATTTTACCTTTTTAGTTTCCTCCTTGACAATGTTGAACTTCCCTGAGCCCCGTGCTCCTGGGGAACAGCGACGGTTAAGAAACTACCCCGATTTTGTCTTCCAAGAAATGGCTCACTGCAAAGAATCGTCCTTCCCCTACGACTTAGCTAAGACTTGCCCATGACCCCTGGTCAACCCGGGACGAGGCCAGACACAGCCCTGCACTGCCCACTCTCGTCTCGCATGTGCTGGGCTGGGCTGTTCTGTTCCACTGACCAATCTGGACAGAACGCCAGCTCACTTGACATGACCAGATTTAGTCAGGCTTCTCTTTTCCTCCAGACCCTGGATCTGGCCCACCCGTGAGCACTGGAGCATGGGACAACTCTTCCTTAATCCTGGGACCCTGCCGGAAGATCAGCTGAACTCAGGGAAAAACGTTCCCCGGTCAACGGTCCCCAGACAAGCCCTGCTCATTGCCCACACTGGGGTCTGGCCCATTTACTCCTTCCTTTCTGCCTGACCGTTGGGACACGTACTCACCTCACGTCAGGGCACTGGCCCTATTGCGTAGTCTGCCTCCCGTTATTGCAACTGTCTTTTCAAATAACGTCCTTCTTTACCTACGTGGAGATTTGTTCCCCTGCCCTCCTCATCACCTCTGCTTCAGTGTTCTGGACCCTCAGACTTGACCTTGGCCTTCTGGCCCCTCCCACTCTCAACCTCACGCCAACCGTGTTGTTACTCAGGACTTGTCACTGCCCATATTTCCTTCTCCACGATGTCAGACGTCAGACGCCTTCAGAGAATGCTTAACAGAAGACTCAACTCAGAATACTTGACAAACAACAAAGACGATTCGTCATCTCACCAAAAAAGGACGTCAGGAAACAAGTGATCTTATCACCAGTGACGTCACCAGGATCCCAGGCTCCATCTGTCACCCACTCTGCCATCCTTCAAACACATGGATATTAGGTTGCTCGTAGCCACAAAAATAGTGAAGACATCCCATCATCACGTGACATTGTCCAAGGCAGGAAGGAACCGAAGAACTCTCCCTGAGGGTCACTGTCTTTTTCTCGGTGAGGAAATTGTATTCAGAAGCCCCCTAGGAGGTCTCTCCTGACATCTCATCCAGCAGAGCTGGTTACATGGTCACTCGAGACTCGAGAGAGGCCAGGAAGGTGAGTTGCTGGAATTTTCTGTCCCAGCGCTGGGTGGCGGTGGGCTCTGCCAGTGGGGAAGAAGGGTGGGGGGTGACTGCTGGGTCTACCCCACTTATTCAACCCATAGGGCTTGCTCTACACTCTCCAGGGAATCAGCTAGCCAGTCTGATAAGTAGGCCCCTGAACTGATGGGCTGGGACTCCTCCCCTTCTTAGTCTGCTTGATAAAGACAAAGCTTTTCCGAGGGCGGTGCCCTGCCCAACGGTCCAGGCCTCAGTGAAGATGGCTCTCTCGGGCTGGTCAGACGGGGTCCTGGAAACCTGTCAAATGAAAACCACTCAGGAGAGCTGTTCGCTGTGCCTCCATTTCTCCACCTGTAAAATGGGGTAATAATACCAATTGCACAGGGTTCTTGGGAGGACCGATGAAATGCTGCTGCAGGTGCCCACTGCAATACCCTGCACTTGGTGAGGGCTCCCTACGAGCCCGTGCCCTTCCCCGTCCAGAGGGAAGAAGCTTGAGCCCCAGCCCAAGCAGGGCTGCTCTGCCTCCAATTCAGAGCAGAGTAACAGAAAACGGGGAGCACCCTCTGTGTCCCACCACCTTCCGGGGTCTTTTCGCTTCAGTTCCATCCCCCTGGAGTGCACTAAGGGCCCGCTGTGTGCATGGTTTCCCCAGGGGGCCGAAGGAGACGTCAGACCCCATCTCTGCCTGAGCCGTGCGTGCAGGATCTCACCTGTGCAAGGAGCAAGCAGACATCCGACACTCTGGAACTTGCCTCCTTACCTCTGAACGCTCCCTGCCTAGCAGGGAGTTAGCGGGATGCGGTGATCTCCTTATTCTGTAGCTTTGATTTTTTCACCCACTGCCAGTATGTTTTCTGTTTCAGGAGATAAAGCCTTCGGGGAATTCTAACGCGTTCTCTTTCCCAGGCCCAGAGGTGCCTCGAGGAGCCCAAGCTAATCGGAAGCCTCTCCTAAAGTCACGCCACACTTCCCAAGGCCCTGTGAAAATTCATGGTCAAGGTTCAGACTGCCTGCGGGTCCAGCCACCAGGCCGTCCTCTGTTGCCAGCGGCGGCCTGACCTGGGCCTGTATTACAGTGCCGACCTGCGAGTTCCTCGACAGTCACCACACACGCCCAGCACGCAGACGCAGGGAGGCCCGCTTTGATTCAAGTGCGTCTTCCACTGCGAGAGGGGGAGACGCCTCCACAGCTGTCACTGAACTTGACGTCACTGCCTTCCCGCCTGCGAGGGTCCAGGGGAGGGCGAGGAGCCTCTGGAGAGTTGTCCCCGGGTCACTAGACCACGGACCATGCAGACGGGCTTCACATGACTCGGACCGTCTCTCTGACCAGGCCACCAGGGCAGACCCAGAGCCCGGCTCGTAGCGGGGGCTCAGCTGGTGTTGTGAGTGAGCGAGTAAAGTCATAAACTGTGGCAAAGATTGGCGTGGACAAGGATGGCACCATGAGCAGACGTGGTCTCGATGAGTCTTGACAGGACAGGTCATTCAAGTTCCCAGTGGTCACACTCCCTCCCCAAGTGACCCCGGGGAGAGGGTTCCCTGATTGTCAACGTGTAATAACCACACATCCTAGTTTCTGTATTTGATGTTTGGACATTTGGGCCTTGAAGACCCTGGAGGACGGTGCCTCCCAGGTGGACGGTTCCTGGACATAGTGAAGGACTCACCTGCCAGCACACCTTCTACATGGAACCCAGGCCACACGGAGCCCCACCACCTCCTTTACTGAATTGTACACTTAAGACCATCATCCCCCACCCTAACCACCCAGTCCCACACACCAGACACCTAGGGACAGCCCTATGCCCCAGAGCCTGCAAAATTATTCAGACTGGCCAATCCTAGGCTTGCTTACCCTGCTTTGCCTGTTCCTTCCCACAGAAACCATCATAAAGCCTCTTGCCCACATTCCCCCTTGTCCCCTCTGCCTCCTGGCCCCCCCTTGCTGCTCCCGTGGGGCTCCCCAACGTGTGGCGTGCCCCTCCTCTTGGGGTTATGAGTATGACAAACTTTTCAATGGCAGCCATCTCTCGATCTGTCGGCCTCACCACACCTGAATAATAATAAAACCTACATTTAAAACACAAACAATAGACTGGGTCCTACAGACATAAAGGCCCCTACAGTGAGGAAGTAGAGGACATCCATGTGTTCATTCATCCACAAACATTCATTTGCCATCCACTGTGAGCCACGCCCCCTGCTGGCTCTCGGTCAGCTCGGGCTGCTGTAACAGAACACCATGGACTGGGCGGCTTCAACAGACGTATATTTCTCACAGTTCTGGAGGCTGGAAGTCCACGATGAAGGTGCCAGCAGATTTGGTTCCTGCCGAGGGTCGCTTCCTGGAGAAGGTAGTGCCGTCTTCCCGCCCGGTGCTCGCAGGGCCTGCACGTGGAGAGAGAGCTTGCGCATCTCTTCCTCTTTTATAAGGATGTTAACTCCATCAGAGGGGCCCCACCCACGTGACCTCATCTAACCCGAGTTACTTCCCCAAACCCCACCTCCAAATACCATCACACCGGGGAGCAGGGCTCCAACAGACAAATCTGGGGGGACACAAACGTTCAGTCCACAGCAGCTCTGGACGCTCCAAGGACCCCGTGCTGCTCACATGTCTGTGCCTTCACCCACACCGTTCCTGGCGCCTCTCCTTCCGCTTTCCTGCCTGCCTACACTAAGCCATCTCTCAAGCACATCTCAAATGCTGCTTCCCCTGTTTAACCTTCCACCTGACTGCCTGCCCACAGACCTGCCTACATGTTTCTTATGCTTTTATTCTACTGTCTGCATTCACCAAGATGTCTGTAATGAGACAGGCATGGTGCCAGGCACATGGATATAGAGTAAATCATCGATAGTTTCTGGCTTTAAGGAGCTCACAGTCTGGGAAGCAGATTGGAAATGACTAACGGCAGTCGAGTCTGCAGATGCCACAGTGAGTACCCAGAACAGTGGGGGCAGAGAGGAGAGCGTGGGCTACACTACCTGGAGGTGGTGGGGTCCGGGGGGAGAAAAGAGGCTCGTCGGGCAGGTGGGGCAGCATGGGGTCAAGGGGAGAGATAGTGAACCGAGGGGCCTCCCTTCCCGTCTGTCTCCTTCACTCACTACACTGGAGTTAGAACGAGGGTGTTTTCCTCTTTCCTATGAGTCAGGATCTTCCTTCCATCATATCCCGATTTCCACTCATGGCTGATGTTACATCTTGTTCTCATTCTCCTGACCTGACTCTGGATACGTTCATTGGAGCTTATGGGCGTTAGAAAATATTTATTTCTCAACGAAGCTTGGCTTCAAAGTTATGGCCTTGTTAGACTCAAAAATCTCATTCTGAAAGTCAAAACTAGAAATCGATTCTTCTCTTTGCAATCTTATTGATGTACTTGGCAAATAGAAGAATGTCACAAACATAGAAATATGAACAAATGAACACAAGAGAAAATCTTATTATATTTTTAAAATATAATCCCTTAAGAGAATGGAAAGACAAGCCACAGACTGGGAGAAAATATTTGGGAAACACATATCTGATAAAAGTACTTCTCTCCAAATTACGGAAAGAGCTCTTAAAACTCGGCAATAACAAAATAATTCAGTGTAAAAATGAGCAAAAGATCTGAACAAACCCCTCACCAAAGAAGACACACAAATGGAAATCAGCACGTGAGGTGACGCAGAACATAGCACGCCATTAGAGAATCTCAAATTAAAACAACGATGGGAGGGGCGGCCCAGTGGCATCGTGGCTAAGTTCGCACGTTCTGCTTTGGCAGCCTGGGGCTCTCGGGTTTGGATGCTGGGCACTGACTACTCACCGCTCATCAAGCCACGGTGAGGCAGCATCCCACATAGAGCAACTAGAAGGATGCACAACTGTGACATACAACTGTCTACTGGGGTGGTGGGGAGAAAAAAGAAAAAGAGGAAGATTGGCAACAGATGTTAGCGCAGGGCCAATCTTCCTCAAAAAAGTAATTAATTAAATAAATAAAACTTAAAAAAAAAAACCACAACAACGACTGAGTCGAGCAAGACAGCGGAGACACCACCACACAACTACTAGAATGGCTAAAATCCAAAACACTGACAATATGAAGTGCTGACAAGGACGTGGAGCGACAGGAAGTCTCACTCGTTGCTGGTGGGGACCAAACAAGAATGGTACAAAGGGGACAGCCACTTTGAAAGACAGTTCGACAGTTTCTTACAAAGCTAGAGCTAAACATAGTCCTACCCTGTGAGCCAGCAATCATGCTTCTGGGTATCTACCAAATAATTTGAAAACTTACATCCACAAAAAATCCTGCACTCAAATGTTTCAAACGTTTCTAGTACCTTTATTCCTAATTGCCAAAAACTAGAAGCAACAAGAAGCCCATCAACAGGTGAATGGATAAACAAATTGTGGTACATCCACACAATGAAATGCTATTCAGCGATAGAAAGAAATGAACTATTAAGCCACAAAAAGACATGTGTGAACCTCAAATGCATTTTACTAAGTGAACGAAACCAATTTGAAAAGCTATATACTACATAATTTCAACTATACAACATTCTGGAAAAAGCAAAATTATAGAGATTTTTAAAAAAAATCTTTGGTTGCCAGGGGCTCAGTAAGAGAGAGAAATGAATAGGTAGAACACGGGATTTTTCAGGTGATGAAACTATTCTGTATGATACCGACATGGTGGATGCATGACGCTGTGCATTTGTCAAAATCCAGAGAACTGAATAACAAGAGTGAACCCTAATGTGGACGATGGGCTTTAGTTAATAATAATGTATCAATATTGGTTCATCAACTGTAACAGATTTGCATACTAAGCAAGATGTTAATATCAGAGGGAACCCTGAGGAGGGTAAGAGAGGTACATGAGAACTCTGTCCTATCTGCTCAGTTTTCTGTAAACCTAAAACTTCTCTAAAAATACTCTATTAATTAAAATATATATACCATCCTTGACCTTCCATTTCTATGAGTAAGGCAGTCTAGATCCCTGTGGGGATTAAACGTTCCATACGCTTCCTGCAGCTCCTCCCCTCGAGAGGTGGGGTCTCCTTCCTCACTGAATCCGGGCTGGCCTGCGCCTGGCTGTATCCTGCAGCCTCTGGGAGGAGTGAGGCTGGGTGAGCCCCAGGCTGCAGTCTCAGAGGCCTCGCATCCCCACTTTTGCTTTCCTGGAGCCCTCAGCCAGCAAGCGCAGAAGTCCTGGCGACCCTGAGGAAAAGGCCATGAGGAGAGAGAGTTCCTTGATCAGGGATTAGCAAACCACGGCCCCTACGCCAAACCCAGCCCTCCATATCTTTGTAAATAAAGCTTTATTGGAACACAGCTCTGCCCCTCTATGTGTGGTCTATGGCTGCTTTAATGTGACAATGACAGAGTGGAGTAATTGACAATAAGAAGTCAGAAATCAGGAACAAAACGATGACTAGAATAATCCCATTTGTGTAGGAGCTTAAAATCATGCTTCTAAGATGACTCATGCATCTGAGAAGAACTAACAATGGACTTTAGAAAGTAATTAAAATGTAACATAATGAAAGTACCATTTATAAAAATTTAGGTTCATCTCAAGTTGTAGTTACTGGGAAATTTATGGTCCTAATGCTTGCATTAGGTAAGAACCACTCAAAATAAGGAAGCCGAACTCCAACTGAAGCAGTTAGAATAATAAACCATAGAAAATAATAAAGATAAAGCCAGAAACTAGCAAAAGTTGAAAACAAACATGCGTATAGAGAATCATCAAAGCAAAAGTTAGGACTTGAAAACATACCCAATAAAATAGACAAATCTCTGGCAAGATTAATGAGAGAGAGAGAGAGAGACCTCAAATAAACAATATTAGCAATAAAAGGGGGGACATAACCACACATTTTACAGAAATTAGGCAAATAATAAGACACAAACTTGTATTAGTTTTCTATTGATGCCACAACAAATGACCACAAATCTAGTGGCTTAAGCAGCACAAGATTATGATCTTACAGCTCTGCAGGGTCTGTAGGTCGGAATCTGAGAAAGGTCTCACCGGCAGGACTGCGTCCCCTCCTGGAGGCTCCAGGGGAGGGTCCACTTCCCAGCACATTCGCCTGAGGGCCATTCCCTGCTTCCCGAGGCCACCCACAGTGGCCCATGACCTCCTTCCCCATCTTTGAAGCCAGCAGTGGTGGGCCAGGTCACATCTCTCTGACTTTTCTTTCCTAGTTTCATATCTCTCTCATCGGAGCTGCGAATGGTTCTCTGCTTGGAAGGACTCATGTGATTTGACTGGGCCCACTGGGTACCCAAGACAATTTTCCCATCTCAAGTCTGTACACTTAGTCGCATCTGCAAAGACCCTTTTGCCACATGAGGTAAAAAAATATTCACAAGTTCCAGGGGTTGGGGTGTGGACACGTGGGGAGGGGCATTAGTCTGCCTACCATGCAATTCTAATTAATAAAATTTGAAAACTGGATGAAACGGGCAAACTTCTAGAGAAATATTACTTACTAAAATTGACTCAAAAAGCAATGAAAAGATGGAGACTTGTAACTATTAAAAATTTTTAATATGTAGTTTAAAATATTCCTACAAAGAAAATGCAAGGTGCAGATGGTGTTACAGGTTAGCATTACCGAGATTTCCAGGAGTATGTTCATTCTAATCTTATAGAAACACTGTAGAGGACAAAAAAATAGAGGAAATGCTCCTCAAATAATTCTATAGGGCTGGTCGAAGCATGGTGGCTTTAAATCACGTCACAGGTCCTTTGACACTTCTCCCATCAAGAGGTGAGTTCTCTTCCCTCCCTGGAGGCTGCTCTGACTTCGTCAGCACACAAGTGTGGCAGAAGAGGTGCCGCATGACCTCCAAGGCGGGGGTAGAAGAGGCTGTGCCGCTTCGACCAGTTCCTCTGGGGACGTTGGCTCTGGCAGCCTTGGTGGAAGTCCAACCACCCGGAAGCTGCCGCGCGGGAGGGACCATGAGGAGCCCTCACAGGGACAGCTTCCCGGCCAGCTGCTTGAGTCTTCCCAGCTCAAGAGCAGACGTGTGAGTGAGAAAGCTTTCCAGATGATTCCAGCCCCACCACCATCTGACTGCAAACACACGGGGATCCCTAGAGAGAGTGACCTCGCAGAGCTCGGTTGACCCCCAGAGCCAGGAGAGACAATAATGAATAATTGTGTTGTTTTACACAACTAGGTTTGGCATGGTTTGTTATGTAGCAATACATAATCAGAACAGGTCTTTATGTAGCAAAAGATAACCAGAACTATAACCTGCACATCCCATCAAAAGATAGAAGAAAAGGAAAATGACAGAAGTCCTAGACAAAATATTGGCAAATTGAATCCTCTGTGAATAAACAAAGATAATGCGTATGGCCAGGTTGGGTTTATCCCAGGAATGCAACATTAGAAATCGACTGATGAGATCCACCCCTTTGACAGATGAAAGGAGGAAAACCATACGATCATTTCCATCAATGCAAGAAAAAGCTTTCAATAAAAATTAACATCTATTCAGGATTTTTTTAAACAAAATTTTTCTGAAACTAGGAGTGAAAGGGAACTTCCATACCCTGATAACAGACCTCCTCAAAGAAAGAAAAAAACTACCGCAAAGTTGTTCTTCCTCGTGAAATGCTGGAAGCCTTCCCTTCAAGTCGAGGAGCAGGACAAGGACGGTCGCTACCAACACACCTGTTCCCCTGGGGACTGAGGTGCCAGTCAGAGAAGTCCTGCATGACAGAGACTGGGAACAGGGCAAAAACTGTCCTGTTTGTAGGTGATTTAATTACTGACCTCAAAACATGCCAATCTACAGAAATTTTAGAATTTGAGAGTTTAGCAAGGTTTCTGGATGCAAAAACAATATAAAAACTCAACTGCATCTCTAAACACCAGCAATAAGTTGGAATATGTAATTTTTAAAGATACCACGTACAATAGCAAGAAAAAATATAAAATAGATAAATAGAATGATCAAGCAAATGTGGTAAAATGTTAACATTTGGAAAATCTTGGGGAAAGGAATTCTTTATGCTGCTTTTATTACCTTTCTCTAAGTTTGAAAATATTTTAAAATAAAAAGTTTTAAAACAAGAAGTTCTGTCCATCAAAAAAAAATTCCCTGAAGGGAATAAAAAGACAAGATTGAAACTGAAAATATACTTGCAACACATATAACTGACAACTAGTATCCAGAAAACATGAAGCACTCCTACAAATGAAAATGAAAAAGAAAACCCAAAAGAAAAATAGACAGAAAGGTTGAAGAGGTATTTCATAGAAGAGGAAGTACAAAAGGCACATAAATATATGAAAAGATGCCTAAACTTACTAGTAATCAGTAAATGCAATAAAGTACTATTTTACACTCACCAGAATGACAAAAATGTACAACTTGGTCAATATCAAGACGGAGAGGTTGGAGAACAATGGACACTCTCATCCACGGATGATGGAGTGAAAACCAGTGCAGTCCCTTTGGTAAACGCTTCGGCATTATCAAGCCGAGCACACGCGTGCACAAGAACCCAGCGACTCCACCAGAGGAATTTGCCCCAGAAAAGCTCTCACACGTGTGCGCCAACAGATACGCACAGGACGCTCACAGCAGCGCTGTCAGCAAAGCCAGAAACAACCCGAAGTCCCACCAGCAATAGAATGGATCAAAAATTGTGACACATTCATACGTTGCAAAGCCACGTAGCAGTATAACTGAACAAGCCACAGCTACATGAATCAATGTGGATGAATCGCTAAAACACAATGTTAAAGAATCAAGTCCCAGGAGAATATACAAAGACTCATTCCGTGATATAAAAACAGGCCAAACTAAGCAACGTATATGTGTATAGATGGTAAAGGAAAAGGAACAAGAGGCCTCAGCAAAACGGTAGCAACGTTCTGCTCCATAAGCTCGGGGTAAATACACGATCACTGCTCTTAAACTGCAGGGACATAATAGACATTTTTACGTGGGATATGCATCACAATGAAAACATCTATGAGCACAGGACACACCTGTGGCACTTACCCTTCGGGCTGAGGATTCCTCGTTCCTGCCTGTGGCGTGGTACCCGGGGGTCAGTCCTGTCGGCCGCTACAGATGTTTTTTCTAGTGATGAGAACATTTAAGATCTACTGTCTTAGCAACTTTCAAATATATGGAACAGGACTGTTAACACTCGTCACCATGCTGCACATTGTGTCCCCACCATTTATCGTCTTATAGTCTGTCCTTCTAGTGACCTGGAGTCACCGGGAACTTTCAAACACACCTTCCACTGCTCTCTCCCTGACTCTACTGATACCCACCAGCCGGCAGCTCTGGCAGGGAGCCCTTTGTTCACGGTATTTTTGTTTGGGGTGAGACGGTTCTCATTTGCGGTGCCACAGCTCCAAGCAGGCCCTGCTTCCCAGGCTCCCACAGAGGATCCTGCATCATCGCAGCACCACTGAAAGGAGCCTCAGTCTACCATTTAGTCTTTTTGTTTGTTTGTTTGGTGAGGAAGATTGGCCCTGAGCTAACATCTGTGCCAATCTCCCTCCATTTTCTATGTGGGTCACCACCACAGCATGGCTTGATGAGCGTTGTGGTGCATCTGGGATCCGAACCGGCAAACCCCGGCCGCCAAAGCGGAGTGCGCCAACTTAACCGCTACACCACCCGACCGGCCCCAGTCTTGTTTTTAAAAATACGCACTGTGCATCTGGAATTGTCTCTCATCAGCAAGAAATAACACCAATGGTCCTCAGCCCTTAACCTCCAGGGGAAATTCTCTTTTTCAAAATGATTTTTAAAAATTCCCTATATACCTGAAAATTAAATAAATGCAGCCTGAGCTGAAGCCAGAGTAGCCCTGGACAGGGAAGTTCCCTCGCTGGATTTGACCCCAGAATACTGGCTTCTGGAAGGCCATGATGAGAGGCTAGTAGCTCTTTTTACCTGTCTGACTCCCCAACTAGACAATGTGAGGCCCTCAAGACCAGGAGGATATCTTACTCATTTTTGCATCCCCTCATGCAGGCCTGGTATACAGTAGGCGCTCAATAAAAGTTTCCTGAACTGAAATACATTGCCTGAGAAAAAAGTCTGATGGCCCATGTGACAGGTACATCCACACAGTCATTCGAGGGTCAGCAGCAGCTTTTTACATCTTTGCACAGTACCTTGCACCATGAACTAAAATTGCGTGGATTAATTGTTTAATTACATAATTAATTGACGTAGGGGCTGGGACTGCAGATTACTCGTGAACAGAAGTCAAACAAGGCACTGCGCTGGCTGGAACATGGCAGTGGGTGGACTTCCCTGGAGCACGAATGAAAGGGAGGGAGGCGTCTGGAATACGGAGTCTCTACCTGACTTTGATGGAGATGATCTTCCAGCAGCTGCTGACGGGCCCTGTTGGCACTTGTAAATCGTTCCTACCTTCCAAGAGCGGCCTGTGTTCACGGACCGCACGCCCTTCCCCGTATCAGAAGCCCCTGATGAGCCAGGAGCTCCATCTGCCTGGCTGGACCGAGAGCTCTGCTGAGGGGACCAGCCTCGCTGAGTCGGAACCGGTGGGGAGACTTGCAGCTCAGGCGGCCGGCCGGATGCTGGGGGATGTGCGACTGACTCGAGTCAGGGCACACACCCGAAGCTGGTGGGCTCTGTGCCCCTGTGTGGGAGGGGCAGGTTTCCAAATAAACATTCGGGTACTGCTTCTGAGCAGAAGGGGTGTCCTCGGCCACAACCGGATGTGTGTCTGAAGATGAGTATTTGGGGTGGGGGATTCGGGGTCGTGGTTCTGAACGGTGACTCTTCCGAGAAGGAACTCGGCCCAGTGGAGCTTGGAGGCCCAGGGGTGCCACTAAGTTGCTGCTCGACCTTGAGCCAGTCACCCCCTCTCTCTGGTCTGCCGTCTCCTCTGAAAGGGAAGGGGGCTGGGCGATGGCCAGGCCTCTTCAAGTCCTTCCACTTACACGTCTCTTCTGGCCTCCCTGCAGGTCTGAGGGAGACAATTACCAGCCCTGGGGCTACCCTCACAGTAGTTCTTCTGAACCACCAACAGGAGCTTGTTTCCTGTCACTTGTGAGGGGACTGCTCCTCTGGGGTCAAACTCCCGGAGGTCCTTTCATCTGATTTCTAATGGTGGTGGGATTCTTTACGTTGTTTGAAAATTTAGGAATTTCAGGTGTCTCTCCAAACTCTTCCCCAAACCAAGAAATGTGACTGGTTCAAATTTAGTAAATTGGGTAAAATGTCACACATAGGAAAAGAATGAACAAATTGAATGAATTAACCTGGTTTCTTCCAGAACAGAGACTGTTCTGTATTCCTGGTGTCTCCCATGGTGCTTGGCTGTCCCGTGCAGTCAGCAGGCATTTAATGGGTACCTGCCACGTGCCGGGCACCTTGTAAGGCCCTGGGGATGCAATGGCGGACGAGGCAATGTCCTGCCCTCAAGGAGCTTCTGGTCGAGTAGGAGAGAATGACAGTAGACAGACAAATCTGAGAGAGAGGTAGCTGCTGGGAGAGAGAAAGAACAGAGACGACAGAGTCCCCAGCCCGGTCCTGGCGAGTCAGGGAAACCTTCAGAGGTGACATCCAAGCAGACACCTAAAACTTGACCAGGAGTTGCCCAAGCAAGAAGCTCAGTGTGGGACCCCCCACTGAAGTGCAAGCTGGTGAGAGGAGAGAGGGGGTGGGGGAGAGGCAGGGAGGGAGGGGCAGAATCCAGTTCACTCAGGGCCTTGGTTCTTACAAGGACCCGCCCTATGGGCAGCGTGCGGCCAGCGGTGGGTTTTACGCGGAGTGAACACGTGCACTGATTAGTAAATGCTGGTATATTTTTTCGCATGGAAATGTCTCATCTGAAAGTACAGGGGTTGGATTAGATGATGGCCAGGATCTCTTCCAGTCGTGACATTCTGTGCGTCTCCAAGTTTCCACTCTGATTCGGGTCAAAGTCCCCTGATAGTGCCTCCTCTCACGCGGCAGAGGCTGCCCTGGGCAGAATAATGGAACCAGCAGCGCACGAGGTCCCGCTGACCTTCCTCGAGACACGTGAGCGCGCTCCATTACGGAGGCCGAGGCCCTTCCCTGTAACCAGCCTCGCACCAATCCGTCCGTCAGCCGATTAACAGAGGCTGAAAGCCACTTATCGGAGGGCCCCTGCCCTCCTCACTGTCACCGCTGCAAATAAACATGGACTTTATGCAGAGCGTCCATATTTAACCGCGTTTAAGTAACTGCTGATACGTTCATTACACGACATTTGCACTTGGAATCTAAAATTAGACACACGCTCTCAGCTTTTCCACCGAATAGGAGGGCTGTTGGGGGCCGTCCTGCCGTCTGTTTTCAAAGAAAGGAAGCTTCAA
The DNA here is from genome assembly GCA_031878705.1 of Tapirus indicus. Taxonomy (NCBI): domain Eukaryota; kingdom Metazoa; phylum Chordata; class Mammalia; order Perissodactyla; family Tapiridae; genus Tapirus; species Tapirus indicus. Next base: position 905,326 of record CM062924.1, read on the forward strand.
AGCGAATTCGCCACAACACGAGAATCTCTCATACCCTAAAAACTGTATCGACAAGAAAGAGACCAGGACTCTGTAGTTTTATTTTTATTTCAAAAGGTCAGCGCCTCATGTAACAGCTGTAACACATCAATCATGAATGAGATGCATAAATGATATATGAGTCAGAAAACTCAGTCCTCAGAGGAGCAGAAAATCCTTTCTTTTGAGCTGGATTTCACAATATAAAAAGCTTAATGCTGCACACAAATTCACTCCCTGGAGATGGAAAAGGAAGTTGATCTGGACTGAGTGCAAATTAACATCACACAGTAAGGGCTTGGTGATGTGGGTGCAAATTCTGCGTCTCCAGGCTTAAAAAACATGATTTGAGATAAATCTCGTCCTTTGAAAAGACTTCGATATGATTTTTTGTTTACAACGTGAGGTGCTGACACACCTATTGTGACAACACGTCCTTTCCAGTCCACAGTGTTTCTTACACTCCCTTCTCCGTTCCCGTCAGCTTGAACACTTTCCACCTCCACCCTCAGCGTAGCATCTGGCGGGCAGTGGTGCTCCGTGAGTGTGATTTCACCGGCAAAGGGATACATAACAGTTGCTCATTGTCTGCTGAGAGCTAACGCCGCCCAGGCCATGTGCCAGCACTCTGCGTGCGTTGTCTCCTGTCGCTGTCACAAGCGCCTTGGCCTGGCCCCGTTGGTATTCCCGTTCTGCAGATAAGGAAACTGAGTCCTGGAGCCGTCAACTAACTCGTCGGGGGGTCCACGGCCAGTGGTTCGTCCAGACCAGATCGAGCTTTTGTTGGAGCCCAAAGCCTGTGACCTCGGCCACAATAGGATAATGAAATAAGTAATAAACTCGCTGTTTGGGCCCACTGAATGAATTGAGAGAATGTTAATGGATTAGAGGGATCGAAGTTACTAAAAATAAAGGGCCCGGGTAGATCTTTCAAGAACTTACTGCCATATAAAAAATAAGAAGCTCCACAGCTACGGGCATTTATTTAACGTCTGATGTGTGCTACATGAAGGCCACTCTACACTGTCCAAGAGTACGGTAGCCACTAGCCACTCATGGCTGTTTCAACTTCATTAAAATTAAATAAAATTCTAAACACACTTCCTCAGTTGCACTAGCCCCGTTTCAAGTGCTCAAAAGCTTCTCATGGCCACTGTATTGGACAGCACGGCAGATACAGAGCATTTCATCATGGGCGGCTCTGCTGGACGGTGCCGTGGCAAGCTGTGTGGAGACAGGTATAAACAGCTGCTCTGGGAGCTCTCTGTCCTCCGAGGGAGAACGGCATTAAATCAACAGCTGTCATCCGGCAGGATGACATGGGCAGAGAGAAGAGGTTCTGAACCCAGTCTGCTGGGAGGTGAGGGGATACGGGGTGCGGAAAGCTCCACACAGCGGGCTGCTGCTCTGAGTCTGGAAGGAGGAGTAAGAGGTCAGCCAGCAGGAGAAGGTGGACCTCAGAGCACAGGAGGGAGTCCAGACGAGGGAACCTCAAGTTCAACGGCCGGAAAGAGGGAGCAGGGATGGTGGGGAAGGCAAGTCTCTAGGAACGAGGACCCCACAGGAGAGTGAAGAGAGACGAAGCCAGGATGAGGATCGCAGGTGCCAGGATGAGGGGTCGGGGAAGGCCGCCAGCAGGAGCTCTGTGCTGTAGGCCAAGGGAGATGAGGAGAAAGCATCCAGAGAATATTCCTGTGCTGGATTCCATGTGAAAGTAAAGCTGCAGAGTCTGCTCAGGTCAGCCTGGGTTACTCCCTAATCTAACACAGAGGAGCTCTAGAGAGGAATCCTAAAATCTCAGGGGAGTGTGTGTGCGTGTGTGTGTGCATGTGTGTGTGTGTGAGAGAGAGAGAGAGTTAACATCAGTTGCCTCTCTAAGTGTATTTACTGGTCAGTTGGAGTTTGACCTGAGCCCTCTTTCTTGAATCCCGATTCCCAGTCTCAAAAAGGACATTTGCTTATTATTTGCTGCAAATGATGTTAGAATAAGTGAAATTCAGGCATCAGCCAGAGCTGTCCTCCCAGCCTCAAATGTAACTGCTGTCCCCTCCCGTCTGAGGAAAAGTCCCCCTGTCTAAAGACCCCACCTCAGCCCTTTGTCACATCTTCCCATTTTACTTCCTTCAGAGCACGGCTCACCTTCTGACTAACGTTGCTCATGCATTTGTGTATTTACTACTTCAGGATCCGTCTCTCTCCACTGGGATTGGAGCTCCTCGTCAGCAGCTCTGTCCCAGTCACTGGGCCGAGCCTGGTGCATAGAAGCCTCTCGAGATAGACACCGAATGGAGGAATGAATTCAGCACCTGCTGCGATCATCACAGTTGTCGGCCAAGGGGACAGTAACGCGGTAACGGTAATAGAGGTGGTAACAGCAGAGGCGGCCGCTCACTTCGAAGGAGCCTCGCCCCCGCCGGCACCAGGCAGAGGGCTGTATTTAATGCTGCACCTCGGGTGTTTCTCACAGCAGTCCGTGAGCCAGAGTGCCTCTCAACCCCACTCGACAGGAGAGGACACTGAGCGCAGGAGACTGGGAACGGAACGCAGGCCCCTCATGCCGTGCTCTCCTCTCAGATCCCACGACCTGCAAAGTGGAGCCAGGGAGGGAACAGCCCCGCCCAGGGTCACACGCAGGCGGCCTAACTCCAGTCTCCGCGTCCGCCCTGTCAGCCCCTCTCTGCTCTGCCGACCCTCCCTCAGATGTGGAAGCATCGCATCTTGAATGACTGGCCGCCCTCGGCATCTTTGGTGGCTCAAGAACACTCTCAGAGCAGAGCCTGGCACGAGTTCAATCAATATTTGTTGAATGAATGAACACTCATTCACTAATTTCAATACACCTATTGGACACGAGGTTCCATGATATAATGCTCTGGGGAGATGTTTCCACTAAACAAAGATGCTCTTTGTTTTAGAGAGATTTCCACACGTGAATGTAGCAGGGAAGGTCCTGGTGTGGGGGATCAGGTTATGCAAATACCTTCAGAGGGCGGTGGGAGACTCTCTGCATTTGAGGGATTTACCAGCAAGTCTTACCTGTTTTCTTTCACAGGCCCTGTTTTACATTTCTGCTGCATTTAAGTTGAATGCTCCATCCAGACAATCTCCAGTACAAACATAACAGCCAAATTAAGGCTTGTGAAGAAGCAGCAGTTTTTTTTACAGTAAGCTTAAGTGCCCAAGCAAATGATAGCCCAGCCAGCCAGAGCGGCAGTGAGCGGTTCCAATTGTAAATAAACACACGCACGGCCTGTGGACGGCCAGGGCGGTCAGGGACAGCTCAGGCAATTCATCAGAGCCTTCAAAGGTTACACCAGAGGCAAGATTGGATGGGAAAACTGTGTCCCCAGCACCTAGAACATCAGCAGATAAATACGTGCTGAAAACATGGTAAGTGCTAAAATAAATATTTGCCAAACGAATAAGCAAAGAAATGGGTTTGGTTTCCTAGAAATGGCTCCCATGGTGGCCTGTTTACCTGATGATAAGGATCACGTGATTCCCGTGGAGGCAGGCCGTGAGGCCTCCGCTCTTTCCTTATGAGTCTGTAGTGACTGTTTGAGGCCTGTATTCTGGAGGACAGGCTCTCGGGAGCACCCAAAAAGAGCAGTGCTTTTCAGTGGACACTTGTTCTTGCTTGGCTGGCCTTCACCCCCATCTTCAGGGAATGCCCTCCTCATTCTCCCCTGGGGGAATAGCTCTCTCCCATTCCCAGTCAATTGTGGTCTAGATGGAGATGACCCCTGTCCAGCTCTAGGGAAGAGCGTGTAAGCCAAGCCAGCCCAAACAGAGTTTAGTATTCCCCTGGCCAAGTCATATGAGTCAAGTTAGGCCAATCAGAGCCAATAAGCTTCAATCTTGGAACTTTTCTGGAACTAGTGGGAAAGAGATAAGCTTTTCCCACTGGAGTTGCTGGGAAGGTAGAGTGAAGATGGAGCTTCTTGCTTAATTGTATGAGCAAAAGGGGAGACTCTGCCTGAGAATTAAGCCAGTAGAGAATAAAACAAAGCCAAAGGATGGGGAGGAGAAAACAAAGGCCCTGGATCCAACCATTCCTGAATGCATATTACCTCTGGAGTTTTAATTAAATGAGCCCATAAACAGTCTCTTTTGCTTAAGTGTGTTTGATTTAGGGTTCTAATATCATTTACAAATACCACATTATATGGCGAGAATATTTCATACACTATCTCAAATGTTTGATATTGAAAAATCAATGTCTAGCAAGCCTCTGTCTTATAGTGCCTTGATAGATTCATCAATACAGGGAAAAGAAAAACTTTAGAAACAGAATAGCCAGTAACTCCACCCCCGTTACCAACATCATAATTTCTACTTTGCATTATGAATTAAGAGTTATAAAATGTTTACCTTTTGACTCAGTAATTCCAATTCTGGGACTCTGACCTAAGAAAATAATCTTAAAAAACAAAAAAATTTTATACTCATAGAATTTATCATAGCATTATTTATAATTACAGAAAATCAGAAACAACCTAAGTCTCCAGTATGTGGAAATGGTCAGATAAATTTTACAACAAAGTGTTATACAGTTACTAAAATTACATTGATTAATTAAAGGTTTTCTATAACACGTTTACAGCATAACATTAACTGGAAAAGAGCAGGAAAAAATTATGTGCATTGTGCAATCACATTGTGTTAAAACAAAACCCATGAACAGAAAAAACATGGGAAGAAGCCTCTGAATGCTAACCTTGGTTATCTTTTAGTGGAGGGACCACAGACAGTTTTCTTCCCTTCTTTCTACTTATTTGTAAATAAGAATCTAAATTTTCTGTAATTAACAAATGTTATTTTATGGAGGGAAGGATGTTATTAAACTTTTAAAATAACTCTCTACCATCTCCCTGAAGAAGTCAGCCAACCTTGGTGCGGATAGGGCGGACCTGCCTCTTGTGGAAAAGAAAACTAGTGAATGCTCACGAAAGGTCAGAGGTGCAGCCATGAACCCCTCACACAACCAAACCACAAACTCCTCACACGACTGAACCACGAACCCCTCACACGACTGAACCACGAACCCCTCACGCAACTGAACCATGAACCCCTCACACGACTGAACCACGAACCCCTCACGCAACTGAACCACAAATCCATCACTTAACTGAACTCTGGGTATGAATCGGTCACCCATCCCAGGAACTTGAATTGAGGATGCACTAAAAGCTCTTACCACTGGTCTGCTTTTATCTCTGCAGGGCTTGGTAGCAATAGCTGTTGTTGGGAGTATCATTTCATTATTGACCTTATTAGTGACGAAAGTTCAAGGCAAAGCGTTAAATGAATCTTCCTCAGAATGATGCTTTCCGGGTACTTCTGTTCTCTGGGGGCACAAGTGGAGGTCTTCTGGGGCAGAATATTGAGATTCCAGTTCCCAGAGCACTCACTCTTTTCAAATAAACCAGGAAGAGGCACTGAGGGGACCCCAAAGTTTGCTCTTGTCCTGTCCAAAAGAAGGACCTCAGAAGGTACACAGACCAGGCCAGAGCAGGAGAAGCTAGGGACACATTGATGAAATCAGCATAGTTATCTGTTATTGATCTGAGCACAAAAGATGGCTCCAGAACCGTGGACCTCATTTGGGGCCCTGGGCAAATGTACCTGGCCCTCCAAAAGCCAGACTTCCTGTCCTCTGTGCCCAGTGGCAAACCGTTTTGGCTGCCATTTTGTTTCTTGACCAACGAATACAAGGCAAATGCTGGACCCCACCACTAGAATAGCGCACTGGATAGATGTGAATGTGGCAATTCTTATGGAAACAACAGGACAGGGCCCGCAAGCAGACAAAGAACTGAGCTGACTATTGTGCAAGAAGAATGTGTGGTGGGAGCACGTCTTCCTCCTGTACTTACCTGGGCAAATGGAGAAGCAGCAGGTTCTCCACAGAGCTGTCACTCAGCAGGCCTTCCTTCTGGGTCTGCCTCTTCCATCCAAGGCCAATGTGAAGAACGACTGTGACATGAGTCACATCAACCTTAGAAATATCTGTGCTGCCCGGTTGTGTCTGCACATCAGTGTGGGACGGGTCTGTGGCAGGTGGAGGCTGCTGGTTCCAGAAGAGAAAAATGATCATCGGGCACTTACCACAAAGCAGCCGACGCGAAGGACTTTTTACATGTCTAACCCTCGTAACAACCTGTGAACCAAGTGTTATTAGCCTCTGCACTTTACAGGTGAAGAAATCAAGGCCCAGAGAGTTTAAACAAACTGCCTAAGTTCCCACAGTTAGACACAACTGAGACCATGAGAACTTGGGGCGACCTGACCCTAAAGCCTGTGCCCCTGACGACGTTGCTCCCTGGAGACGCCCAGCCTCGGCACAGCCTATCGTCTGTGCTCTGAAATTGAGCTCAAAACAAAGCCACAGTCATTCCACAGTGCGTCTGGATATCACATCATCATGTTGTGCACTTGAAATATATACAATTGTATTTGTCAATTATTCCTCAGCAAAGTTTGAAAAAACACACCCCAAGTTAAAGGAAGCACAGCCCCCACAGCACCCCTCAGGCACACCCCGCTGTCCACACATCTGTCTGCAGTCCACTCTCTCAGTGACCTGGCAAAGGACTCTCAGGCCCCAGCTGCCAGATGGGAGGGAGGTTTGGGGACAGGATGCTCCTGGTGAACCTGACACCTCCCCCACTCTCACAGGGTGCCAGCGGAGGGATGCTGTGTGGTCCGCCAGCAAGGGGACAGGCAGTGGTGCAGTGGGCTGGCCGAGGGATGGTCCCCCACCCTTGGGGTCAGCACGTCCGCACATGCCCTTCCGGGGCCCTTCGCAGACTTCAGTGCCAGCTTCTACCTGGCAGTAGCTCGTCCCTCCATGGTCTCAGAGGTGCCAATAGGTGGAGGGGGGTTGGAGGGAAGAGGGGAGCAGCTCCCAGGCCTCCCTTCTGCAGGGCCCATCCGTCTACCTGGGACGTGAGCAGAGGACTCGGGCCTACTGGACAGCATCTTTTAGCATCTCTGCTCCCTAAAGGAGGAGGGAGATAGAGGGGAGCTGGGATCCCAGTTGTGTGAATGGAGCCTCCACTGTTCATTCCTTCCAGAGACCACTGCCTTCCCTGGGACCCTGGCGTGTTCATGGGGAGGACTGAGGGAGGGAGGCCGTGGGCCACAGGAGGATGTAGGGAGCTGCTACATTCCTCCTAAATGCGCTGAAGGTGCCTGTGGCAAAAGAAGGGTGGGATTCTTGGTGCAATGTCTCTGAAGCACGGAGCAGCCTCCCCCAGCGAAGCTGCTCAGAGAGGGCAATAACATCAACATCCAGCCATTAGAGGACAAACCCACCCTGGACCCCGCCCCCCGCCATTAACGACGTTGGCAGCCCTATTAAAATACAAGTCTGATTTGTGTTTAATGATCTTGAAAGGAAAGTAATTGCTTGGGTATTACCGTTTGAATGTCCTTAGAAGCGCAGATAACATTTACAATCAGATTCCCTTCCGAGGGGGCGGGCGTGCAGCCCTCCCCAGGCCTTTTGAAGCTGAGGTTGGGAAGCAGTGACCCCAACAATTGGCTTGAGGGTCTTGAAGCTCAGCGTGTATTTTCAATATCAAGAAACTCCTGGGCAATCACCTCACCCCTTTCCTTCAGGGACAGGGATGTGGTCAGGCAATTTTATGGAACAAGTTAGAGCCAACCAAATGGTCCCCTGGGGACCCAGCAGGAGGCACTGGTGCTGAGTCGGCGTGTCAGGAGTTTGGGGAGGGCAGCCTCCACCCTTCCTGAGAGAGGAGGAAACCAAGTCAGAAGGCAAGGATAAAGGAGCAAATGAAGTCAGAGTCCAAACTGATGGACTTAAATGTAAGCCAAGTTGTGGAGCAAGGTTGGTTTTTCTGTCCCCAAGCAGCTCTGAGACTAGAGCATCATCAGTTTACAGATTTCTGAAGGCAACTTTGACGTCAGAGGAGGTACACAGCTGAACGCACGGAGACCAGGCCACAGCACACCGTGGTGACCAGCCAGCTATGGAGAAACAGCTCCCGGTTCAAACCCAGCTCGGCCACCTAGTGGCTGTGTGGCCTCGGGAGACAGTGATTTAACTTCTCTGAGCTTCATTGCCCTCGTCTGAAAGATGGAAATGATGGTTGGACCCACCTCCGAGGGTAACCACAGGGCTCCAAAGAGATTCTGGAGGCAAAGGGCTTCGTGCAGCTCCTGGCAAAGAGCAAGTGCTCAGCCGATGTCCCTGGTTATTACCAATATTAGAAAAGGTGAATTCAGCGCCCAGCTTTCCACTGTCACTCTCTGGATGCCTGTGTAGGTGCACGCTCAATGTTAGTGGCACCTCGGTCTTCTGGCTGCCTGCTCAAGTCTCGGTGCTCCCGCATGCAGGAGGACGTAGAAACTATAGTAATTCTGCCCGTTTTGCCGATGAAGAACCTGTTGAAAGCCTTGCCAAGCCCTCAGGCTGGCCTCAGGCAGGGATGAGCTGGTTTGCTCTGGTTCAGCAATCTCTCTCCTAGGCCACGCGTCTTCCATCACCACCTGCCGTTTAGGGACAAATCTGGCCTGTATGTTTTCTCTTTGAGCTAAAATCTGGGCTGGGGAGCGCAGACCGTGAACCACCATAGTGAGAAGAGAAAAACCCTTTTCTTCTGAATCTGAAAGACAAAAAAATACGCAAAGGAAAGTCATTTCATCCGACCCCCAGGTCACGGAGTGCTGGCCCTGAGCAAGGGTCTGAGGACGGCAGGTGGCACAGTTGTTAACACCCCGGCACGCGTGTTTGTAGTCTGTGTGGACTTCCTCCAGCTCCCCCTCCTCTCCTTCCCTGTGGCCACTTCCCTGCTGCACAGACGGGCTGATGCTCTGCTAGAGGGGGGTTCACTCCTTTCCACTGAATAACTGCTAACTACAAATGCCTCCCTCTCTCATCAAACTTTGTGAAAAACGAAGACCTCGGTGTATTTTCATCCTCAAATTTAAAACCACAACTGTGGATCATGGCAGCCTCACATTATACCTGGAACTCTTCTTTATTCATAACCGCTCCTAACCCTAAAGGCTTAGCATGAACATGAGCCATAGAATTTTATGGCCAGAAGAGACCTTTGGAATCATTAAGCCCCATCTGGTCATTTTACAGATAAGGAAACCAGCCCCGAGAGGTTACGTGACTTGCCCAAGACACACAGCTGCCAGGAGCTGGGCCAGGATTTCTGACTCAGGGTCCTGACTTTTCAATTAACACTAGAATAAGTGATAACTGAGCATATTTACTCATATATAACTGGGTATATTTGTCGGGGATTTGACCCAGCGTGTGTGTGCGTGTGTGTGTGTCTGTGTCTGTGTGTGTAGTAGAGAACAGTTGGCCCTTTTAGGGGGCATTGGGTGGGGTGGGGATGTTGGGAATTAGTGTTCAACAGCAGCATCCTAAGCATCTCTGGAACACGGGACTTTCTCTGCTCTTCGTGCTGCAGGCTTCTGTGACCCTGCTCCTCAAGGAGTGGTCCCTGACCCCGCGTCATCTGGGAAATGCAAGTTTCCAGACCCTACGGGGGACCTGGTACCTCAGAACCTCTGGCGGGGGCCCCGGGAATCTCAGTTGTGTCTCAGCCACGATTCTCGTGGGCTCGGATGTGAACTGCCCAGTGGCATGGGACTGTCCCACGGCAGAGAGACCCTCAGCCTGGGCTTGGGCAGGCAGCCCGGGGGCCGGATTCTTCTCCTGAGCTTGACCACTGTTCTCTCTTCCCGTGTCTCCAGCAGGTCACTCCCTCGCCTCCTCAGGTGTTGCCCAGACGTCACCTTTGCTGTGAAGCCCCCATCACCCTATGTAAATGACAATCCACCGCGCCCCAGCGTCCTGACTCCTCTTCTGCATTCGTTGTTCTCCAGAGCACTCATCGCCCGGCACGGCGTCTATGTGCGTCATTTGTTTGTTGTCTGTCTCCCTCTCCCGTGTCGAATGTGAGCCTCACAGGGGCAGGCGTGTTGTCTGTTTTCTTCACTGCTGCCATCTCGGCTCCTAGGTGAGTGCCTGCACATGGTAAGCACCTGATAACTGTTTGTTGAATGAATGAATGAGTGAGTCACCTACGGGCTCTGTGATTTTGAGAGAGTAACTTAAGTTCTCTAGGCCTCAGTTTCCTCATCTGGAAAATGGGCCTAACAGTCGCCTCGCAGGGCTGTTGAGAGGGGTGAATGGGATCCCTGTGTACAGCTCCCGCACAGGGCCCACACCTGGGCAACCATCAGTGGCGGCTGCACTTCTACTTTGATGGGGCGGTAGGAATGTCTCTGAGTCCCTCTCCGGTCCCACGTGTCAGGTTCAGGGAACGGCCAGGAGGTCTTCGAGGTCCACTTGTTGGTAATATATTTTTTAAGCCAAATGCTTAATAATTCAATTTTAGGGTCAAAAAAGAGATGCGAATGTCAGAATGGGCGTATCGAAATGCCATGTGCGTTACAATCACCACGAGCCTGGGCCCGAATTAGCAGGAGGTGCTCTGTAATGTGGTCATGAAGCTGGGGAGAGATGTTGGTTTGCACAAAACTGCCCGGGACCCTTGCTCTCAGGACAGAGGGTTCCACGTCCTGGCTTTTTCCAGTCTCCGCACTTCTGGCCGCTCGTGGGTCCATTCAGACAATGAGGTGAACGCTCCCACGGGGAGCCCAACTTTGGAGCCATGAAACCTGACTTCTGTGACACCTCCCACCGAGGGGTGGGGTCCGTTCCTTGCCAAGTCTAGGCAGGCTTGTGACTGCTCAACCAACAGAGAAGGCCAGAGCGATGCTGTGGGACCTCCAGAGCTGGTTCAAAGAGATGTGTGACTGCTTGTAAGAAGTCTGAGTGGACAGGCCGTGCGCAGGCTCTGGCGCTTGGTCCCGGTGGAGCCCAGCCTTGAAGCCAGCCCCGCCAAGGTGCAGACATGCGGGGGCAACCTCCAACGTCACTTGGACCCTCAAGACCAGCCTGTCCACTGCCTGAATACCACCAACGTGGCCACTGTTCATGCCACGTGGGGCAGATGAACCACCCAGCCAAGTCCTGCCTGAATTCTGACCCACAAAATTGGGAGCCATGATAAAATGGCTGTCATTGAAAGCCACCACGTGTTGGGGTAGTTTGTTCCACAGTGACGACTAACTGGAACAAGCGTCTTTGAAAGCAGACCTGCCGCAGACCTGGGCAGAAGGTGTTGTGTGAATAACTTCAGAGCACAAGACAGATGGAAAACGGAAACATTCCCTGTTGTTTTCTTCTCTGTTCTCATGAAGACCGTTGATTTACACTGATTTTCCGAGTTGTTTGAAAACACTCCCTTCGTGCTCAGAGCCCCCTTGTTGGAAGGTTTGTTCCATGACACGGGGCTCGGGCAGCCTCCTCCCGTCTTCACTCCGACAGTTGCTCCTCCTCCTCTCTCACCCTACACGAGCCCACTTCCAGAGCGCGTGATTCCAGCGCTCTACGTGTTCAGAAGAAAATTGCCAAGAAAGAATCTCAAATGAGTCAACCACAAAAGAATGAATGGAAGGAAATACAGCATACAGGGACTTGAGCTCAAGACCTGGGCCGAGGGCCTTTCCTCTCTGTGCCACAGCTTCAGTCACAAGGTGGGGGTCGGCCTTGGAGCCCTGGACAGTCGCCCGGCGTCAGCACACAGAGCTCTCAGGGCATGAAGGACCCACAAGAAGGCAGCGTGCCCATTGCAAGGTCACAGCCCCCGGGGCAGGCGTGCTCTTGTCATCTCCACAGCTGCGTGCCCAACACCGGAGAAAGTATTATTAGAAGATAATAAGAGCAGGGGCCAGCCCGGTGGTGTAGCGGTTGAGTTCACACGCTCTGCTTCAGCGGCCCAGAGTTCGCAGGTTCAGATCCCAGACGCAGACCCACGCACTGCTTATCAAGCCATGCTATGGCGGCGTCCCATGTAGAAGAGCTACAACTCCACAACTGTGATATGCACTGGGGGCTTTGGGGAGGAAACAAAAAAGAAAAAGAGGAGTATTGGCAACACATGTCAGCACAGGGCCAATTTTCCTCAAAAAAAAAGATAATAACATGATATCAGCAGTGACAGGAAGCCACCTGAGCACCACGCCAGACACTGTGCTGTGCGCTGTACGTACATCCTCTCCGTCAATTCCCACAACAGCCATGTGAAGTAGAGACTATGTTACCCCCATTCCACAGACCAGGAGACTGAGGCTTAGGAAGTCCATGTAAGAGACCCGGAGGTACAGGGGCGTGAGTGATGCAGCTGGAATTGGACGCCAGCAAGTCTAAACGGAAAGTCCCAGCTTGGATCATAACTATCTGTGGAAAGAAGGGCAAGAAGGAAGGAGTGTGGTTCCCCCAGCCTGTGAACGTTTCCTTCGGTTACAAGGGTGGCTCAAAGGCAGCAGAAGAAACTCAGTCTAAGGCCTCGCCTTGTCTGCCTCTCTCGTTGGCCACAATCCCAGGCCCCCGGTGACTTCCTCCTCGACACCTCTAGCCCCATGGACAGGTACTTCGTTCCCCCAACTCCCCACATCGAGGACGGGCCAGCTGCACAGGGCTCCTGGCAGCAGGAGGCTCAGTCAAGGCCAAGGGCTCGAGTCAGGGAGCCATCATTTGAGACGGTGTCTGGGAAAGGCCTCCGGGAGGGCCACCACCCGAAGTCTGTTATGAAGAAGCGTATCTGGGTTACGTCTGGGGAAAGAATGACTCAGGGCTGGTGAGTGGGAGCCGGTGTGGGGTGGGACAAAGCACCGTGGCCTGGAAGCCAGGAGACGGGTCCATCACAGCTCTGGCACAGATCGCCCAGGGAGGCCTGAGCGAGCAGCTGCCCCCACTGGGCTCTGCGAGCTCTAAGGTCCCTCCTCACTCTGAGATGTTCATCTTGAACCAGGGGCTCAATCTGCAGCACAGAGAACATACCAGAAGGCTCAGGACCTTTGATCTGAACTTTCCAACAATTTGGTTAGAAAAACACAGCCAAGGGCAGTATTCTCAGGGCAGCTGGGATCTGTCCCCTATATGTCATCACCTCCAGGCCCCTTCTCTGTCACAGGAAAAGTTGCTGAGCCGAAGACGACCAGGACATCATTTTGTTCATCTTGTCGACCACAGCGGGCTCTTCGGGGAGGAGGTGGGGCTTTGGGGTTCAGTGAGGAATCAGATGTGGGTGCTCACAGCCTGAGAAACTGTAAATTCTTTCTCACCCCATTTGCATCGTGTGCCTCTTCCTTTATCTCTAGTCATATCTTTACAGGAACATGTGGCTGCCCCCAAATAAATAAGCCCATTCAACTAGGATGTCACCAGATGTGCTCGAAACCTTGTCCACTGCTCTGACATAGTGCACCACAGCAGCCAGAACCTTCACCCCAGGCCTGGCGCCCACCACGGCCTTTCCTCTGCCATCAGTCCTCATCCCAACCAGGTGGTCCTTGAGCCTTGTTTCTCCGAACCCGTGGCCTGATTTCCAGGGCGGCCTGTTTCACACTCACTTTTGTTTCCTTGGTTTTCTAACTGGCTGCTGAGCTGTTTCTGTCCCTGTGCTCTGCGGTCCTGAGCACATTCCTCCCCCCCAGGACGTTTACTCCTCCCTCCACAGCCGAGCCCTGGGTCTCTGAGTCTTTGGGCTTGTTTCTTCTCCTAACTGAGCCAGGACCCCTGGGAAGTGAGGTCTCCAACTCCCTAACACCCCCAGAGAGAGCTGTGGCCAAGCCAACCGGCTTGAGGGTCGTCAGGCAAGACTCGAAAGCGTCCCGCTGGGATGTTGGGTCTGGTGTTGAGGAGCCCTGGCCGGTGAACGGCCCTTCCGTGGGCCGTTGGATTCTTGTCCCCGAGAGCTTGCTGCGTCTCCCTGTGAGGAGGTTGCACTTCCCGCCCAGTCGACATCAGGCACGGCCACAGCACTTGATTCGGTCAATGGTATCCGAGTGTCAGTGACATATGTCACATCCAAACAGAATTGTAAGAGCCATCGTGTAGTTCTGTCACCGTCACTGTCATGTCTCTGCCAGGAAAGCCGCACAACCCAGAGAGCAGCTGCTCCTTCAGCCTGGATCCCGAGTGAAGGCGCGTGGGGCAGAAACGCAGGTCACGCGCTGCTGGAGGTCGACGTGAGCAGGGAGGGGACCTATTTGTCACGAGCCACTGAGATGTCAGGGCTGCTTGTTACTGCGGCACGACCCAGGGAAGGGAAGGCACCGTCTTAAGGGATGGAAACGTGCTGTCCCGGAAGGCCGGAACGGGCAGGGGATTCTGCTCTCCTCTCAAGGGAAACACCTTCTCTTCCTTCACTGTTCGCGGAGCAGGTGTCCACGAAGACCCTCAACGAGGGGCACATCACAGTGTGTGGCTCTTCAGAGCTACCGAGGCCTCCCTGTTGGCCCAAGGTCTCCTGTGACCGTAAGCACCACGTGGTAAGATGTGGCGGACAGGTGTTCCTCTCCTCAGGTTTGGGGAAGGGAAGTAAGAAGGAAACGATTAAGGCACTTTGCCCAGGTGGTGACTCTTCAGGGGACAACCAAAACTGGCACCCAGGCCCTGGGCTCCCAGACATTTCTGCTCCACTAAGCTGCCCGTTGCTGACGCTGTAGGAGGGAGACAGGAGCCGCCTGGGGCCTTGATCCCTGTCAACCAGGTCAGTCGTTCCAGTGGTGGACATGCTCACTCCACTCGCGCCAGGGCGCCTTGAACACAGCATGCGGTATAAACATGTGTGGGTTATGCCGGCTTTTAGGGGAAAAAGTGGCATTTTGACACATTTCATCTGCAAAATCAGTGGCTAGGGACCTTGTCAGGTATTTGCTCAGAACAAATAAGAGCTTTGATGCACTCTGTAAAATTTAAAATGCACACACATGGACTTGTGCTGGAGTTTTTTTGACCAACTTTTGACCAGTCAGATCTCGAACTAGTGCAACCAGTCGGAGCTCTCAGCCTCGCCCAGCCGGCTCCTCAGACAGTGATGCTCGTCCCCCAAAACCTGAACGAGCCGGGTTAGCGCCAAACGGAAAACAGTAAGTAACGTATATTAACATAACTAATGCATTTATGTTGACACAACTATTATATTCGTACTAACATCGTTACTATAAAATAATTAATGATTAATAAATTGTTAAATCTTACCCTTGACAGAGGCAGAAATTTTGAATCAGATCACGTGAAAAGGCAAAAGCAGATGACTCAAGAGAGACGCACTGGCTGGTGGTGACTTGAGCTTCCCAGGGAGCTCGCCGAGTCCCGGGACAGGTTCCGCAGCCCCCAGGAAGGACGAGTTGACTGAAAACTCATGGCTCCAGCGTTTTCTCCTCAGCAATCAGCTGTTGGTTTAAACGGCCAGCCTAGAGCCAGATTTCAGCCAGCCTAACTGAATGACGTACTATCAGTGGCTATTACAGACCGGTGGGGAACCAGACCTGTGGAGACTCACACGTGAGGAGCAGAGGGGTATCTGCACCCCAGCTTCATCACTAGAACTCACGGGCTCCTTCCCGGGCGCCTCCCCCTCCCCCCAGCCTGCCCTGTGCTCAGTCGCCGGGATTCGCTCCTGTGTCTGGCTCAAAATTGGTTCAGTTTTGATGGCACAGGGTGGGAACAAGAAAGAAAGAAGTCGACAACAGCAGCAAAACAATTGCGAAGACATAAATCTTTTGACTTAGGCCATCATTCAATACAGTCACCACGTCAGTCTTGGGAAGAAATCCACTTCTCTCTTGTTACTGACTCGGGTCATATTAGCAACAGTGTCAGCTGGGTCTTTCCTCAGAGTGACCTTGACACATATACGTGCAAACAAATACATACTCTCATCTTAATTAATGTGTTAAGGAAACCATAGGTTCATATACCAATATGTGGATTAATTCCTATCACATCTAAATCAAAAAATAAGATGTGTTTTTGAGCAATAAATGTGATGCAATTGTGTTTTGTGAAACTTCCTGATTACTTTTCCCCAGGCACTTCCTGTTCTGCTCTCACCTCCCGTGAAGGAGCCAGATCATGTGGCACCTATGCCTTCAAGCAAGGTTGACGTGACAGAAGGAGGAAAGAGTCGAATTCTTGGCTTTGGTGTTTCAAAGGCTTTTAATTTACAAAAGGCTGATCTAGGGTTTTAAAACACAATAATACTTAGACTCACATCTCTAGTGGGATATAACCCAAAAGCAAAAAGAACTGAAGAAAAAACCGCCTTAAACTGCTTTGTATCATTATGTTGTTGGTGGTAGAGCTGGTATTCTAACACTGCTGTCTATGTATTGTGGATTAGAACAAATGGATAATTATTTGGGAGGCCTTGGTGCACAAAGGAGAAACAGATGTAAGATTGATGCAGTTAAGTAAAAATCCTTAAGATTCTGCGCCCAGTTCCAACACGTGGGATTTTCCCTCCACACCAACAAGCAATTCTTGGACATCCTACAGCTGAGTGTCTACGAGTCAACTCAATCCTGACACCATCTACCCGGAGATAGCATCAGACCCCACAGACTAAGGGCTCAGTCCCACGAGACCACCCTCCACTTCAGATCCAGTCACAAGTCCAGGTTGTCACCTGTGCTTCTGACCGACCAGCTAGAAATCAGAAGTTCCGGGGCCCCCCTCCTTGGGTTCGATTCATTTGCTAGAACAGCTCACAGAACTCAGGAAACCAGTTTACTCACTAGGTTACCAGTTGCTATAAAAGGATAGAACTCAGGAACAGCCAGATGGAAGAGGTGCACAAGTGGAGGTGCGGGGAGGGGCGCTGAGCTCCCGCGCCCTCTCTGGGCAACGTTCTCCCAGCACCTCCAGGTATTCACCAACCCGGAAGCTCTCCGAGTCCCATCCTTCTAGTTTTTATGGAGGCTTCATTACATGATTGATGAAACCATTGGCCGACCATGATAGAACTCAATCTCCAGCCCCTCTCCCCTCCCCGGAGGTTGTGAGTGGGACTGAAAGTTCCAACCCTCGAACCATGTGGTCGGTTCCCCTGGCAATCGGCCCCCATCCTTGAGTGCTGTCCAAAAGTCACTCATTAACGTAACAAAAGACACCTTTACTGCTCTCATCACTTAGGAAATTCCAAGAGTTTTAGGAGCTCTGTGCCAGGAACAGGAATGAACCAAATACATATTTATTAAGTCATAATATCACAACCTTGTAGTCTTGAATTTGATATGATGTATCAAATATGAACTCGTGATGATGTGTTTTATCTGTATCCCTACCTTCGTCCACTGAAAAGGGCGGGGAACAGTAACCAAACCCACAGAACGTACAACAACGAGAGAGATCCCTAGCGTAAACTGCGGACTTTGGGTAATAAAGATGTGTCGGTGTAGGTTCACGACTGTCACAAATGCACCCCTGTGGTGGGGTGTTGACGGTGAGCAAGGCAGTCCTGTGTGGGGCAGGGGTTTATGGGAATTCTCTGTACTTTCAGCTCAATTTTGCTGTGAATGTAAAACTGCTCTAAAAATAAGTCTATTTAAAAGGAAAAAATAAAACCAAGACCATGATCAAGCAGTTTTCTTATCCCGAGGTGAAAGATGCGGTGAGCTGGAGGAAAAAGAGTAAGAGAAGAGGGAACAGTGGGCATAGGAGCCGATGGGCCTGGGGAAGTGCCCTGAGTCTGGAGCCAACTGCAGGCCGTGTTCAGGGAGGGCTGTGTCCTGTGCTGGAGTGGAGCCCGGGAGGACCCACGCTGCGACGTTCCCCCCCGCCAGAGCTTGTGTCTAAGACCGCCTTCTCGTAGAGTCCCACAGGTCACGGCGTGCCCGGGGGCGGAGGGGCCTGCTGGCTTCCTGAGAGCCCAGGAGTGGCCTGGAGACACACCGGACCTCAGACAGCTCCCCGAGTTTCCCACACCCCAGTGTGGTGAGCCAGCCCTTGAGGCCAAATGAGAGGTTTGCAGAAGCGACCCCAAGAACCAACGTTCCAAGCCCAGAAGAAACAAAACTCACAACAGACGCCAGAGGGACGGCGTGATGGTGACTGAGGACCAGAGCCGCCATTTCACTACCTGCACCCCAGGATGAAAGCCCCACTCCTGCGTTGCAGGGAAAGGCCCTGAGTCGACTGAGATGATGATTCTGCTATTCGGCAGGGTGAGAGCTCAAAGCACAGGGAAACTTTTTAAACTTCACTTAGAAAAATAAAGTTCTGTTTCACATACATGGAAGTTTGGGCTCAAGGAGGCTCCCTTATCTTCCTTCTGAAGGCAACGCCCTCTGAGCCTCTGGCCCTCTGTGCTGCAGCCTTTACTGACAATCACAATGAAGAGGGTTCAAAAGTGTCCCGAGACAGGGAGACTCGGGGGGAGGGGGAGGGGGCCATCATATCACCTGTTAGGGGTGAGAGCTGGTGGCTTGTGTTTAGTTTTGTTATCTTTATTTTTTGTGAGGAGGACTGTCCCTGAGCTAACATCCGTGCCCATCTTCCTCTATTTTGTATGTGGGTCACTGCCACAGCATGGCTTGATGAGCCGTGTGTAGGTCTGCTCCTGGGATCTGAACCTGGGAACCCCGGGCTACCAAAGCGGAGCGTGCGAACCCAACCACTATGCCACCTGGCCAGGCCCATGTTTGGTTTTTTTAAAGCACTGGCTATAAGATAAGATACAGCGGAGATGGTGTGTGATATGGCCTGTTTCCGAATCAAAATAATGATGATGGTTAGCTAACCTGAGTGATTTATATGTGCCGAACGCTACATGTGAATATCTCGTGTCAACAGACTGTCACACATCTCCTCAGCAGACAGAAGTGCTGACATTCAGGAACCAAAGTAGCTCATTTGAGAGCCACACACCTGGCAGTTAGTGGAAATTCAGCCCCAACCCGAGCAGTGTGGCTGCAGGACCGAGGCTCCCGGCCACCCTGCTCCGGGGCCTCTGTTGCCCCAACAGGCAGACGTGTCCACTTGGGGCCCAGCTCCTGGAAGCTCACTCCAGGCTCCACTCTGGAAGGCAGCTCAGCAAAGACTCGTCCCCACGCAGCGACTGTAGAAAGGAAGGCCCACCTTCAGAAAGCTGCTCTGGACAAGCTCCAGGTGAGGCCCGAGCGTGCTCGAACAAAAAATGCTTGTTTCACGAACACAAGTGCCAGCGGCTACCGCAGGAGCAGCAGGAGGCTCACTGAACTGCATGAGGCTGGCCAGGGTCACTGCTGACCTCGCGGCTCGGCCCAGAGTCCCTGGTGAAAAAGCAAACTGCACTTGGTCATCAGTGGACTGCCTCAGCCCTCTCTAAGGAAGCCCAGGGTGAGAAAGTGGGTCAGCCCGTTTGTTGTAGACCAGGTGTGAGAAGCAGGCACAGAGCCACCTGGCTGGGGCCCGGCTGTGTCTTTGCTCTGTAATTTGACATTCAGGATCGGTCTGAGAAACAGGAGTGGATAAAGTCAACCAATGGCCTCCATTTTCATTGCTAATAAATGACCAGTGTGTACTTAGTGGTGGCCTGATGGTGGGTCTACCCTGGGGGTGTCTGAGTTCCTGGGGCCGGGGCGTACGTTTGGTACTGTTTGTCCTGCCACCGAGCAGAACATTCTCGCCTGCTGCCCAGCACAGGGGAACGGACCTGACGAGCTTCTGGGTTATTGTTGGACAAAGCGTGGTCTGGCTCTGGGTCAAAACAAATTTGGCCCTTTGAAGTCTCTGAGGGTTGGGCGAGTCCTGAAAGACGGTGGCAAGGCCATAATCGGTCCTTTATGAATGCTTCTGTCCTCAGCGACCTTGAGCCTGGTGTTGGCGGGCACTGACCTCAGAGGCGCCCTCTCAGAGGCGCCCTCTCAGAGCCGCCGGACGCTGCAGGCAGGCTGCTATAAATGGAGGCCGTGCAGCTGGGCGGGGAGCTGTGCAGGGACTCCAGGGGCTCATCTGGACTCCGTCAGGAGGCTTCCGAGTGAAGGAGGAGCCGTCTGCGGCCGCGGGAGACCAGAGCAGGCACAGCACTTCCCCAGCCCCTCCTGCCCGGACCACCAGGCCCATCCCCTTGCTCAAGGGCGCCGCCGCAGGGTGCTGGGGCTCCGTGGGAACGGGGGAGACAGAGGAGGAGAGGGAGCCAGTGTCTCCCAGCCCAGCGAGTTTGGGGAGATGGCCTCTTCGCTGCATCATTTCCAGATAAGACATCTGACATTTGCAGGCCGCTGCAGGTGCCAAGGCCTCGGGCTCTCGTTGCCTTTTGCATCCACTTCAGTGGTTTTCGAACAGGAAGTAACCCGGAGCCCAGGTGGGAAAAGAGGGTCCAAACTCATCCTGAGGGGAGAGGCTGCCTCCTCCTCCCTGGCGGCACGGGCCCAGGACTGGGTTGGTGTGGCATTAGCGCCCTCTGAGGACCACAGCTCTGAAGGGCGGCTCTTCTGCTTGGCTTGGAGCCACCTCCTTGGTCACGTCAGGCTGAACAAACGGCAGATAATGGGGTCTGCTCCCTTTTGCCCATGCTCAGTGGGTCACGTTTATGGCTGCCATCGGGAGGACAGATCTAACGGAGCAGCTGACGCCGCTTGAGCATGCACTTCAGAGCAGAGGGACCCGGCTGGGACGTGGCGTCACTGCCTCCCGGTTATGCGGTCTTCGTTTGGCAGGTCCTCTCATCTCCCGGAGACTCAGGCCTCACTTACAAAATGGGAACAATTATATCTGCCTCACGGGGTTGCTGTGAGAATTAAATGTGGCAGAATACTTGGTACCATGCGTGGCACGTGGTCAGTGCTCCAAAAGGTCACGTATGACATTTTGTAAAGGGTATCATGTCCCTTCTTACTAATGGATGGAGAGAGAGGAGACGAGAATTGTCGAGGTTTGGAGCCATATGAAGACCCTAGTTCTGACTCAAGGACCCTCCCGAGCCAAGAAAAAGAGAGGGACAAGGTGGGAATAAGGGAGCAAGGAAGTATTCAAACTTCCTCGCCTTCTAATTAGGCCTCAGGCTGGTGAGCGCCAAGGAGCTCCTGGTACTGACAGCCTGGAACAGGCTAAATAAACCCTTAAGATGAGATATCATACCAACCAAGACACTTTGAGCGTGAAGGGGGCACTATTAACAAGTTCCCTGGGACAACATACATCTAGGTGACCGGCCTGGGTGCACCGGGAGGTGTGATCACCCCACGCATAAAAATCAACATGGTACTTTCCTCTTGAAGTGTGAAACCTGGAGGTCTCCGTCCCCTCTGAATTGATGCCCTTCTTTTCTAGCAGGCAGCCGGGGAGGCAGCAGAAGCTATGTAGTCTGATCTATTCCCTTCTGCCTGGGCTGCTAGGACGCTCAGAGTTTGGTTTTATGTAGACTGCAACAGTCATCCCAGCCTCCAAATCCCAGCACCGTGATCCTCTCATCCCTTCCCCATCCCCCGTCTCTGCCTGCAACACACAGCACCCCTGGATCGTGCTCCCCACAAACCACATCGAGGCAGGAATCTGATCTTCATCTTAGTAAGTTTCCTCGAAGTCCTTGGTAAGCAGGTCAGCAAGCACACATTCTGGATTTTCTAGGACAGTCTGATATCATATATTCAGCGTTCTTTTCCTCATCAACCACATGAAGTTCTGATAAACTCCACTATTTTGCCTTCCAAAATGAATTCTTTTATTAAGCAAGGACTTTTTGAACTCCTCCTATGCACTGGAAAGGTAAGGGATAAAATCAGTCAACAAAACAGATAAAATTCCTCCCTTTGTGACGTGAGGGAGACGGACAATAAGTGGTAAACTCAACAGATGAGCAAGCCACATAGCAGGTTGGAGGGAGAGAAGTGGGTGGAAATATGATGGGGTGGGTGAGGGACGTCAGCCGTTGGGCAGCGCAGGTCAGGTGGGGATTAGGGTGAACTCCCTGAGGGGAGACGCTGGAGTAGGGGACGTATAAATCATCATCCACAGTGGGAAACTTCTGGGAGTGCAAGGGAAGCTCTTCACAACTACACTGGGACGGCGGCTGCCAACTGGGGCCGTCCTGGGCAAACAGGGACTACGTTCTCCCTACGTTTGAGCAAAGACTTAATGGAGGTGAGGGAATCAACCCAGCAGGCACCGCAGGAAACAGTGGATCAGGCACAGGAAGCAGCAAGCCCCAAGGCCCGGAGGCCAGAGCGAGCCCAGCAGGTGGAGCAACGCGAGGCCCCCGCGTGTGGATGCAGCGAGCACCAGGAGAGCCGACAGAGAGGTCAGAGAGGGGCCGGATCCCAGATTGTTGAGGCCACTGCAAGGGCTTTGGCGTTTCTCTGAGAGAAATGGGGAGCCACAGCTGGGTTTTCAGCCACGATCTGGCTTATATCTGCCAGGATCCACTGTGACGGCTGTGTTGAGGGTAGCAGGGCTGGTGAACAGGAAAGCAGGGAGACTGGGTAGGAGGTAGTGCTGGAAGTGGCGAGAAGTCAGACACTGATGGATTTTGAAGGTATAACCAACGGGAGTTCTTGTCGAACTGGATGTCAGGTGTACGAGAGAGGAGCCAAGGACAGTTCTGGGGAACGAGGCCTGAGTGACTAGGAGGACGGAAGGACGGTTTCCTGAGACGGGAAGGACTTTGGGCGGAGCAGGCGGAAAGGGGAAGAGCAGTGACGGTCAGGAGTTTGCTTTGGGACCTGAGAAATGTGAGCTGTCTATGCGATGGAGCCGCCAGGGGGCCCCTGGATGGGCGGGTGTGAAGTTCAGGGGGTAGGTCTGGGCTCAGAGACGCGTTTCAGGGTCGGCACCTTGTGGACACTACGTGAAGCCTGGAGAAGGATGCGACTCCTCTTGCCCCTCCAAGCAATGCAAAAACCCTTTTGCAGATCACATTTTTGTTTCTGGCCAAAATAAATCAGAACACGTCCTCCAAGGCCCACCACAAATCTTGATTTTTCACGAAGTCTTTCCTAATTACTGCAGTCCCTGTGCGACCCTCTTAATTTGTGTAATTGTCTGCCTCGCTGAGTCATCAATTAATAACCATCTATTGGGCAAATTCTGTGTACACAGCCCAGTGCTGGGTGCTGTGGGGATGTGAAACGAGAACACCTGGTCCCTGCCAGCTGAGCAAACAGAACAAATGTTACCTACAGCACTGAAGAGCGTCAGGTCCTTTAAAGAGTCGGTCGCTGTCACGGGGGAGTGCCTCTTGAGTTGAGTCTTAAGTAAATAAAACAGCAGCTTCTGGGGACGCATTTTTGGAAAATCTGAGTAGATGGTCTCTCTCCTAAAAGTCTTCTAGTTCTAAAACTCTGTGTTTCTGTGAATCTAGAGGAACTGAATTTTTCTCTAGAGGAGGAAGATGGGATGGGGTGGGGGACACATGGGAAGTGGCAGCCCACAGAGAAAAGGGACTGGTGAGCAACGTCTTGGGGCAGGAGTGGGCGTGGGCGGGAGAGGAGGTGGTGAGAGAGGTCTGATCTCAAGGAGCATCAGAACCAGGCTTGAGTTTGGCGGCACGGGCAGCATGGGGGCGCGGCTCGTGGCTGTGTTACAGGGCTGGACTAGAAGGGCAGGCAAAGAGTCGGGTGAAGTCCTTTTCATTATCCGGTTCGGGACAACGAAGGCTTGAATTGGTCAGAAGTGAAGACTAAGTGCAGATCTAGGGGCTTTCACGGGAAGAAGAACAGAGCCACAGCGGAGGAGACTAGGCCCAGAGAGGGAAGCGCGCGCCAAGATTCCTGCCGTGGGGGACACGGGGCTGGCGTCGGTGCAGAAGAGCTCAGTGGGAGCGGGTCAGCTGAAGGAAGGACGGAGCACCTGAGAGCAGGGGAGGGCCAAGGTCAGAGGTGGGAAGTGGGAGTCGGCCGGCACTTGGAGCTGTATGGAGCCATGGGACAGGATCAGCCCACGGGAGCCTGGATACATCGTGCTTGGGGATCAGTGATCTGTGCACATCTGCAGGTTTATCTCCCTGAGGAGATGCTTGACATGCTTCTTTCGTAAATTCTCACAGTCTGTTGGCAGGCAAAATAATGTAGCACGTGGGGTCTGGTGTCAGACTCCCTCCATGTGAGTCCTGGTTCTACCCAGCACTGGCTCTAGCTGTGTGACCCTGGGCAAGTCACTTAGCCTCTCTAAGCCTCAGTTTCTTCATCTGTAAAATGGGGGAGATGACAGTAGCTGCCTCATGGGAGTTGTGAGGATTAAAATAGACTTGGCACGTGGAAAGTATTCAACCGTGTTGCCATCGCTACACCTGGTCACATCTTGATAAATATTCACCGATAGCAGAGCCCGTGGAACTGATACGTAAAACCATGCAATCCTCTCAACCAGTTTGCCAGAGGGAAGGGTAGGGGAGAGAACAAGCGTCTACTGATCACCGGCTGCATGCCCCATGCTGCTGAAAGCCCCACTGGCCCTCGCGGCAACCCCAGCAGTCCCTGTTGTCCCCATTTCATAGACCAGCAAGTGGTGGCTCAGAACAGTTCACGAGCTGCCCGAGGCTGGACAGCTTACAAATGGGGAGTGTTTCTGTGCATTTAAAAATTCTGAAAGGATATGTTCCAAATTGTTATCTTCCTACTGTGTATAGCTCCATATTGTTTAAAATTTTCAGCAAATACCTATTATTCCTATAATCAGTAAAAAATAGTACTTCCATTTTGGGGGCAGAGGGAAGGGTGGGGGCAGCCGGGCCGTCCCCACGGTTCTGTACAAAGAGCCCCGGGGCTTCCTCGTAGATCAGCCAGCCTCTGCCACGATGCTGCCTGAGCCACAAGGAAAAGGGTCACTAGGTGTAGCACCAAGAACTTAAGAAATCCAAGGGAAAAGACAAAAAAGGAAGATGAGTAAGCGTGTAATGTATTTGAAAGAGATTTCCGTCTAAGATCATTAAAATAATAGAAAAGTTCTCATGCTTAAAGGGATAAACTTCCTTAATCTGTCACACAGTCTTAATCCCTGCTGAGATGTGTCTGTTCTTGGAAAGAGGACACAACCTCCCTATATGCTGACCCCTAGGGCCTCGGACCAGGCACAAGCGCGATTAATTCTGTATCCCCAACATACGTTAGAGGAAAAGCCCACAGAGGACTCTAGAGTCCAGAATAACTGTCGAAAGTGTGTTCTGATCAGATCAGGTAACGACCTTCCGAAAAAAGTCTGAGGGAACTGAATTCTCTTTGATGAAGGGTCTCCGGTCAGTGTCACGTCATCTGTGGATTTTGCACCTGGTAACAGTAGCGGCTGTGTCAGCCATGTTACAGGAGGTTACTTCGTCCAAAAAATAATTTCTAAATTGCTGTGCTGTATTTCTAAGAATGTCGTAGGAGGGAATTCGTCCTTGACAGGAATCCAAGAGGGCTGCCCAGACTCAGCGGACAGCAAGGTGGTCTGTCGGAGAGCTAGACGAGGTGATGCAAAGGAAATCTCGACGATCAATCTGTCAATCGAGCATCTCTACGGAAGTTCACGTTTCATGCACTCCCTTCTAAAGAATTTTGATTCTGCAGGTACATGCAACGGAATTCAAGTCAACCAGCAATTTATTTCTGAATGCCTACGAAAACACACAAAAATGAAGAAAGGCATAGTTTCTCTTCTCGAGGGGTCAAAACTGGCTGCAATACAATGTCATAAATTCTATCTACACACGGACACACGCGCACACACGCGTACACACAAAGTTGGCTGGGATAAGAGATAGAGAAGCCATTAATTCTTCAGTGGGTCGAAACGAAGGACCTAGGAGGTCAAAGAAAACTGCCAAGACATGCCTTGGGTTGAAGGTTTTCCAGCATATCAATGACCAATTTAGCATTCATTTGCATCTTGCTGCCCACAGGCCTCTTGAGAGTCAAGAAATTAGTTCTGCTTTTCCTAACTTTGCTTTAAGAACCCTGCCTGCTATTCTTAGCTTTCAAACAAAGTCTGGTGGGAAAACAGTGGAAATTCTGGACCTTAAGAACAGATTGAACAATTAAAAAAAAAAAGAACAGATTGAAGCATTTTTCCCAGAAATTGGACAAAATTTAAAACTTTTGACCTAAGAGAAAAGAGGCAGGATAAAAAACAGCTTCTTCCCTCCAGAGAAAGCTGGTGTCACTTGGCAGAGATGGAGAGGAAAGGTAACAAACCCCATTCCACCCTGCCTTGACCTCTACCCCTCCAGAGAAATACTGAAATCCCACCAAGGGTGGGTCCCCTCAGGGGACGGATGGAGGAGACTGGGGTCATCTCCACATATTAGCAGACCCTGCACCGGCTACTTCTCTTGGGTCCCACCCCTTCCCAAGGCGGTTGACAGTGGGGGGCCTTGAAGCGATAACAAATGGACTGACAACCCCCAGCTCACCCGTAACCCAGCGGGGCCCACACCCCACACTGACAATCCGGTTGCTTGTACGTTCACCGTGCTGGGCCTCGGGGTCAGCCCACCTGCCTGAGGGGCCAGAGAGCCCCCTCACCTGACGATGACCAGATGGTGAGGGCTACTGTTTGTTTTCCTCGAAAACCTCCCCACGGCCTGCTAATATGGCCAGTGGCTCCTCTTCGCCACCTTCGGCTGCTGTCAGAACGGCAGGTCCCCAGGTTCCCGAGCAGGAGCCCTTCAGTCTTTCCCAGGGGACCGACCACCGACTCTCCTGCTGCATCTGGCTCCTGGTGTTTCCAGCCCATTGGCTGCCTCTCGGGCATTCAGATAACAGTTGTCCTCATTCACCAGAGAGAGATAGTTAAACACAACAAAACAAAACCTTGGAAGCCTTGACCTCTCTTGGTGACCTCTTAGTTACCAATTTCTCCTCTTCCTCTGATAAGGGGCGACGTGTTTCTTGATCAGCTCCTTGTGCGTGGTTCACCTAAAGGACAGTCTTCTGTTGTCGGTGTGTCTAATAAATGGGGCCTCTTCCTCGGGCTGTGGTACAAAGTCAACTGCTGCAAGAAGGACAGATTCCTCCAAAATGTGGACACAAGTCATCATGGTGTGGCTGAATCTATGCTGGGTTATGTTTCTGGAAACAGTCTCTTTACAGTTTCTCTCTCCACTCATGAGTGACTTTTTCCCACTCCTTTCAGATTACCAGCTTCCGAGGCCCAAGCTCCACCTCCCCCAGGAAGCCCCTCCTGGTTGCTCCAGCCCACACCTCCCCCAGGTAGCCCCTCCTGGTTGCTCCAGCCCACACCTCCCCCAGGAAGCCCCTCCTGGTTGCTCCAGCCCACACCTCCCCCAGGTAGCCCCTCCTGGTTGCTCCAGCCCACAGAGAAAA
The DNA here is from genome assembly GCA_031878705.1 of Tapirus indicus. Taxonomy (NCBI): domain Eukaryota; kingdom Metazoa; phylum Chordata; class Mammalia; order Perissodactyla; family Tapiridae; genus Tapirus; species Tapirus indicus. The sequence goes on from CM062924.1 coordinate 932,467, forward strand.
GGCTTGGACTGCTCCTGAGGATTAGGCAAGTGTCAACACAGTGGCTTCCAATGGCACCTCCCAGGCCTTGCACTCACTGGCGGGGACTCCAGGGTCACAGTGATGGGAGTCAGATGGCGGTCAACTGTCAACCAGGAAGTCTCTCCAGGGCCAGCCTGTCACACGGGGCTCAGAGAAAGGGCCCAAATCCGGAGAACTGAGGTGGCAAGAACAAAACAGGACAGTGGGAACCAAAACGAAAATTCACTCCCGGGCATGGAAGCCGGTGGGGTGGGGAGAGCTGTAGTTTGGGAGGAGCTGGAACCAGGAGGTCATCGTAGCACACGTGTCTTGACTTCAGGTAGCGTAAATGATGTTCCGAAGAGCAACTCAGGAGTCCAGAGACGGGCCGCAGCTGAGGAAGCCAGTCGGTAAGAACCTGGCTAAGGATCTGGGTTCCGGTCCTGACACGACCCCTCACCAGCTGACTTAGATCTTAACCTCCCCCTGGGTTGTTATAAGGACTCGATGAGACGATGGATAAAAGGCACTTTGTCCGTGCTTAGCACACTGGCGTAGCGTTCAGTCAGCGTTAGCCACTGCTATTCTTCTAGCTCGCAGCGTTGTACCCGGCACGCAGGAGATGTTCAGTAACCATTCGTGGCTGGATGGTGGCTAAATGGATCCTGGCCTGGGATAGACCAACACCAAGGCCTGCCAGGAAGGGGAGGCCGAGGGGCTGACAAGGAGTCTTGGCTTGCTAGGGTCTAATTTAATCTGGAAACATGAGCAAAGTGGAGGATGGCAGTGGTTGCAGCAAAGGAAATAGGGAAAGAGAGCAATTCTGACAAAACCCACTTGTTTCTAAGTTGCCACAAAGATGGTTTTGGTTTTCATAGTGTAGCCAAGGGGCTTAGAGGGTGGGAAGGCAGGGCAGGTCTGAGGCTGGACACAGGAGCTTGGGTCAACTAAAGAAAATGCTACACAAATGAAGGGAAAGAATCTGGCAGGTAAGTCTGTCCACCTGTTTTTTTATAAGAAGAAATCTGACTACAACAATTAGGGAGGGTCTACTCAGATCAGATTCTGATCCCAAACCAGGATTCTTCACCTGGGGCCCATAAATTTCTGGGTGGTTTATGAGGAAGGTGAGGGACCCACAAACCAGCCCAAATGTGTGTTTGTATGATCTTTTGAAGAGGGGAAGGGGACAGAAAGGGGCTCAGAGCTATTAGCAGATTCTCTACGTGATCTGTGATCCCAGCACTTTAAGAACCTTGACTCTCTAAGAACACACCGACTTTATAAAGTCAATAAAAGGATTGTTGTGAAAGATCTACATGTAAAATGAGAACTATGTTCCACTTACCATATTGTGAGCTTAAGCATGATACGCCAATAATACATAACTGGAACACAGTGGTTAAGAGGGAAGTTTCTGGAATCACTAGTTTTTCTTCAAAATCTAGCTGTACAACACAGTAGCTGTGTGACCATGGGCAAGTTAGTTAAGCCCCTTGTATTGCTGCATAATAAGCCATCTCAAAACTCGGCAACTTAAAATAACAATTATTTTCTATTTCTCACGAGTCTGCAAGTCCTCTGGGGATGGGCTGGTCTGGGATGGGCTTGGCCACTGACCACCCTGCTCCACACGCCTCTCCTCCTCCTCCTGGGGCCGGAGGGCTGGCCCACATGTGTTCTCCTCCAGCGACGGCTGAGGCACAAGAGAACAAGCAGCAACGTGCTACGTGTCTTGGGCCTAAGCTCCAGACTGGCACACTGTCACCTTCACCTTGTGCCATCGGCCGAAAGAGGTCACACAGCCAGACTCAGTGTCTGGGGTAAGGACATAAACCCACCTCTTTTGTGGAAAGAATGGCCAGGTTACATGCAAAGGCAGTAGATGTAGGGAGGGGCCGGAGGGGTCATTGCTGCAATTCCCCGCATCCTCTGACCTCCATTCCCGTCTGTGGAGTGGAGCAACAGTGGGTCACACCCATCGCTTTACTGGAGGATTAAAGGGGTAACATGTTCTGAAACCCTTTCATGGTGCCTGGCGCACATGTGTTCAGTAAACACCACCTCATTACTATCATTAACAACCATTTTATTGCCCCTCCTCGGCCAGGTTCTTGCCTTCTGATGTCACTTCTGTGTGCCAAGGCCTCTGCGACCATCTGCAGAACTATTTGCAGAAACCGCTCAAATCCCTCATTTTAAATAACACGCTTCAACCCCACTCAGGGGACCAACCAGCATCGCGTGCCTTCTGACGTGATACACGAAGGAGCGCACAGCACTTCTGTGATGTCCCCGCCAACATTACGTAACCCAAATCCAATCAGCAAGAGCATCAGAGAGAACCATATTGAAGGGCAGTCTACACGACAGCCGCCTGTGGTCTTCACGGATGTGTCGTGAGAGATGAAGAAAGGCCGAACCCCATCCACGTAAAACAACACTACGGGGATGTGTGCCTTCCTGCACTGAATCCTGGGCCGGAAAAAATTACTGTGAAGGATGTTATTGGAACAATTGGTGAAATGTGAATATGGGCTGTAGATTAGGTCAGAGGTCAGCAAACTATAGCCCTCGGGCCAAATTTGACCTGCCCCTGTTTCTGTAAACAAAGTTTTATGGGAACACAGCCACCGTTGTCTATCGTGGCTTTTGCACAACCAATGCAGGGTTGAGTACTTGTGCAGACTGTAGGGCCTCTATGCTGAACACACTTACTGTGGGACCCTTCACGGAAAAAAATGGCCCACCACTGCATTAAATAAAAAGTTTTGCTAAATTTCCTAATTGTGGTCATTGTCTTGAGCCATGTAAAAGAATGACCTTATTCTGGGGAAATCCACCCTAAGGGGTTTGGGGGTGAAGTGTCATCGTATCTGCCACTTGCTCTCAAGTGTTCAGGGAAAGAAATCATATGGAGAGAGGAGGGGGAAGGGAGAGAATGATACAGAAAATGTGGCAAAATGTTAACAATTGGTGAATCTGGGTAAAGAGTATGTTCTTGGGAGTTCTTTGGGGATTTTCGCAACTTTTCTGCGTATTTGAGATTTTCTCAAAACAAAAAGGTTTAAAAAATTGCGTGAGCTTTGCCAAAAGCCATGCTAAGGAGTTCCTTCCTCTCTCTTCCTCACGCATACTCTGTAAATTGCCCCTGCTCTTCCCTCGCTCCCCTCGCGAGGGCCTCTCTCCCCATCTGCTTGGTCTTGGGGCTGTCTGCTTCCCCCTAATGCCTGTGTCCTGGTCCGCCACCCCCGTGTTACGTGGGACTGCGGATCTGTCCCGTGTTACCTCCCTCTTCTTAGCCAGTTGACTAGCTTCCTGACTGAAGTTCAATCTGGTCAAGTTCCCATATTGGACAGAAATACGGACTCTATGAAACATCCTGTGTGCACAGCTGAGCATTGCCCACGGCTGCTGCAGCTCAGGGGTAGTTTCTGATTTAACAGTTTTGCCCCCACTGTCACGGAGGCCACAGGACCTGTGAAAACTCCTGCAGCCGCAGCACCCTCCACCCTCACTGCACCCCGCCCCCTTCAGCCACCTGCTTCCACCAGTCAGGTTGAGGAAGCTTCAGTAAAGGTGGTTGATACCTGTTATTTTCCTCTTATTCTCAGTGGGACAGAATTTCATCCTGAGCTGTGGCTGTTTTAAACCTCTGCTCCTGGAGACGCGCTTGTCTGGAGCGCAAAGAGCTGGTTTAAGCTCTAGAATCACGCCTGGTCTCCAGCATTCGCTCTACACACCTGGAGCTGTGCGCCTCTCCTTGCCCGAATTGGGTGAGACTGGCCTGAAATGGGAAAGAGAAGGCAGGGAAGGGCTCTCTCTTTCCCCTTCTCGTATGTTATCTCACTTTGTCCGCACAGCAACCCAAGGAGGGCAGTGGGACAATTACGGCTATTTTGATTTACCAGGTCAGAATTCTGAGGTTTGGAGAAATTAACCAACTACCATCTGGCCACATGGTCAGGAGCGACAGCCACGGGATGGACAAGCGGCAGAGAAGGCCTGCGGTGCACGGAGAACGGAAAACGAGAAGCCACACGTCCTGGCGTCAACCCTAATTCCCGGGTCAGGGAGCCTCGAAGCCGCGAAACCTCAGTGTTCTTGTCCTCAAACCTGGGGTGATGAGTCTGCTTCTGGGACAGCTGTGAGCCTGGGTGTGAGCACCTCATCCGTGCACCAGACGTAGAACATCCTTCTTCCCTTCCCCCGCCATGGGCCCCCGACCTGGGACAGGAATGAAAATCGGCACCTGGGGCTGACGGATCCTCCCCGTTCTCAGGACCCAGCTGACTGACGGAATCCGGGGAGGGCTTAGCGCCGGCAAGAGGCAGTGACTGCAGTCGCTAAGCACAGCTTGTGAAGCGTGTGCTGGGGGACCCGGGCAGCCTGTCCACTTCCTTAGGACTCTCCAGGGCAGCCTCCGGCACTGTTCACATTCTCCTCCACTCTCCACATGTTACTCAGGTTAAGGATCTGCCGTCCTGGGCCCAGACAGAGACATAAAAGCCTAATGAATGGGACAAGTCAGGCTCGTTTTTAAGAGTGACAGGAGATAGAGTTTTAATTTTTTGTTATTTGACTCATAAAGCATTAACTATTAAGATTTCACAGATATGGCCGTGTGCACTGACGAAGGAACGGTGTCACCAGGATGTGTCCTTAACTACAGAGGGGCTGGAAAGAGTCCTGGAGACTGGACCTGGACCAGTGAGCTGGCTGGACAGACCCTCAGTCTTTAGCCATAGACAAGAGCCCCCTAGTTCTCACGGTCCCAAACTGAGACGCTGTTTGGACGACACTTACCTCTGCCTAGAATGCTTTTGCACAAGCGCCGTGGGTGGTGCCAGAGCTCAGGCTGAGGTGCTCTTCCAGCTTGCCTGGATTCTGCTCGCCCAGACACAGAGGGAGCCCCTTGGTGCTCTGGGATGTCTGCTCAGCTGCGGTCCCACACAGGGCTCTGGCCACCTGGGAGGTCTGCGGCCTGGACTCCTCACCCGGCCAGTCCATTTTTCAGAGACGTGGCCCAAGGCCATGGAGGAGAATTTTGTGTCCGTGTCAAGCTTATCCTCAGAACAGCCACTTCCCTCCCACAAAAGGCCAGTCTCACCCTGCCGGGTCATGGAGGCCATTTTTAAAAGTTAAAAATGAACCCGAGTGGAGTCATTGTCATGGTACCCTCCCCGCCTAAGGACAGAGTGACTGTCTGGAGGGGGCACAAGGGCCTGGAGTTCCTGTCTCTGTTGCTGCAGGGAAGCACTTTCCCCTGTAGCGTCCTTTCCAGCAATTTTCTCAGGAGAACTGGCGGGGAGAGGGCAGGGGCGGGGGCAGGACTCAGCGTCGTGTGCGAAGCATTTCTGGAGTCAGGGGAAAGCCTCCTGCCTCCTCCGAGATCTGGCCACAGAGCCAAGGGCAAGGCAGGCCGCGGGGGCCACACGCTCACTGCCCCACACCTGGGAGGACGCAGGCCCAGGAGGCCGAGGGGAGGCTGCGGCGGCAGGTGTGAAGCAGAGAATTCGGCCTTGCTGAGCTTCCGAGGGCCCTTCCTGAGGAAGGCTCTGTGGCTGCGAGCCGGCCTGGAGTCCCCAGGATGGCTTCCCGTCTTCTGTTCTGGACAGCAGATACAGAGGATTCATTTAAAAAAATGAATTGTGTCTCTATTTTTCCCTCCTATGGTACCAAAAGTCTTTGAGTAAGAATAAAAGATCCTCTGTCCTGACAGGCGAGGGACCTCAACACCGCCCCTGCTGTCCCCGTGCTCGGCAGGTGAGAGCCCCCGTCTCTATTTCAGAAAGCTGAGAGGGGTTAAGAAACTTGCCAGAGGTCACACAGCCAGAAGGGCCGGAGATCTCCGGGAAAGAATGAGTGAGGCTTGCATTCTCCAGCTCAGAGTTGCCCGCTTCCCGTGGTCTCTGTGTGCCGTGGGCGGGCAGCTGCAGAAAGGGAGGTTCCCTGAGCCCAAGTTTTTCCTGATCCGGATGAGATCAGGAAAAGAAAAAAGCTGGAGGGACTCTTGAGCCTCCGTGGGGCCTCCGGAGGGCACCTGCGCCGCAGAGGCAGGAGCAACGCTGCCCCTCGTGTCTTCCGGGACCAAGTCCTGGGTCAGCCCCGACACAGTTTCTTCTTTGTCTCTCACCCAGGCAGGCCTGGAGGGCACCTCTGTCCACGTGTCTAACGAGGGACAGATGTGAGGACAGACATGCTCACTATTTCTCCAAAGGAGGTGCAGCTCCATGTAATTACCCCTTTTTCAAGCTGCGTAGAATGGGGCTGGGGAGAAGCCCCACTGATTGTGGGTTTGTGGATCCCAGGGCTCCAAGTGGGACAGCTGATAATGATAATGATCTTGCATTTTCATCCAGATGGATCTGTCGAGCTCAGCAGAATTCACAACCAATTGTACAAGTGCAGAGCCAAAATCTGCCATCCGTGAGGTGCCACCAGCTCCCACAGAGGGCACGATACTGCTGGGGGTCTCAGTCAACACTGTCCCTCAAGGAGGGGCATGTTCCAGGGCCATGGACTTGAGCTAGAGGAGGAATTTGCAAATCACGGTAGCCCCAGAACAAAATAGGCCGCATGGGGCAGCAGGAGACCTGGGGCCATGGGGAGGGCAGCTGTGCAAGGACAGCAGGACTCAACCCTGTGCAGAGTGCAGAACCCTTCCCTGCACACCCAGCAGGAGAGGCAGGGGGAGGCCGAAGTTCGGGAGACAGCTGGGGCCCAAAAAACTACAAATACTGCCTCCAGATCAACATTTTCCTACAGATGTCCCACAAAATATTAGTCCTTCCTGCAAGACTGTCCTCAAACAAAAGTGATTTTTGGAGTCAACTGAGTTTGGGAAAGGCAGCAACTGGATCCCCAGCTGGAGAGTGACAATGCCCATGAGCATACTGAAGGTTCTGAGAAACCGTCCAACCGGAACCCGTGCACCCCAGGCTCACCGGACCCCAGGGCGTGCGTTTCCCACTGCAGCACGCTGCAGCACATGGGACACACCTCCACCTAATCTGCTGCAGAGTCAGACCAGTCTGACCTAAGCTTCTCCATCTTCTGTGTCAGTCAAAAATGTGTATGTTCTGCTTAGAACCAGGATGATCTCAAAGAGCTGAACCCTTGTTATAAACCATCTTATTCAATCCTGTAGTAACCATGGAGAAACTGAGACCCAGAGTTGGATGTCACATGCCAGAGTCACACAGCAACTTGGTGGCAAAGCCAGCGACAGCCTTAGACCTCAGTCTGATCCCCCAACCCATTATACGTGATATAACTATAAATGTTATGACCTATTTTTTAACAAAAATACGTACGAGATGTACCACAAAGAAATTCTACTTAACTCCTGCCTTATGTCTTGGATTCTATTGTGTCTTCTGGTTTTTTTTCAGGTAAAATATTTTCTGTATGTGGTAGGATGCTCCATCATTTTGGGTCTGAGATATTTGTGGGTTGAGGTAAGTCCTACCTGGATCCATGGGAAACTCTGCAGCATTCCTGTGTGCTCATTAATGTGTGCATCACTCCCCCGCCATGCACACATATACATACACGCATGCACACATGTGCATACATATACATATACATGTGAACACATATACCATATGCACATGCACACATATAGATACACACATTTCCAAAACAAACTCCCAAGAAACTTGAGGTGAGCAAGAAAAGAACTCTGGGGGATGTGGCCCAAGACCCAGGCTGTCCAACACAGTGGCCACCAGCCACATGTGGCTACTTAAAATTGTAGTTTAGGAGTGTCATCAGCATCATGGCAGAGTGAGTTGTTCCCTATGTCTCTCCCTGTTAAGTTACAACTAAATGGACATCCATTAACCAGCAGAGGATTCCCTGCACAGCACAACAGGACGTCTGAGAGATCCATGCAGCCAGGCATCTAAAGGTGGGTGGACTGGATCCCCGGGAGGCAGTGGACCTAGGTGAGCACACTCATCCCTCTCCCTGGTGACAAGAAGCCAGGTCATGGATCCTCACACAGCAGCCAATGTGACTGTAAGAGGAGGAGGGGGCAGCACAGTCTGCGCAAAAGCTCTCGGAGTTGCAGCCCGACCCGTGGGAGCACCCACTGTTCCATGGTGGCCCTGCTGGTAGGAACACTATACACCAAGTGGCAGTGGCTCACCCCCCACGAAGGTGCCCACATGCTGAGCACAGCACAGGTAAGAAGGTGACCCGCCCACTCAGAAGGCACCCCCACCTGTGGAGCACAGTAACCTGTGGGACCCCCCAAGGGGTGGCTCAGTGTCTGCGTAGGCCAGTCCCCTGCTGAGCACAGTGGCCTCGCCCACATGAGAGTGACCTGCCTGCCCAGCACAGAGGCCCTGCCCACCGGAGCACAGCCTGTAGAGCAGCTGTGGTCAGCCCACGCAAATGCAGAGCAGCCCTACCTGCACAACTTCCAGCATATGGGGCAGGATCAGAGAACACAGCCCCTGTCTCCCCCCGCAGTGGTGGCAGGTGGAATCTGTGACCTGATACTGCTACAAATGCACTGGCAAAAGATCAGTTCATCAAACACCGTGAAGAACTACAGTAACACTTCAGGGCAGAAGGAAAATGACAAGTCTCCAGAAACCAAACCCAAAGTCACAGAAACTTACAATCTAAATGACAATGAATTCAAAATAGTAATCATAAAGAAACTCAATGAGTTATAAGAAAACTCAGAAGACAGTTGAATGAGCTCAGGAATAAAATTAATGAGCAGAAGGAATACTTCACTAAAGAAATAGAAACTCTAAAGAAAAAACCAAACAGAAATTCTGGATATGAAGAGCACAATTAATGAGATAAAAAGTAATCTAGAAGCCATAAAAAATAGAGCTGATGTTATGGAGGACAGAATTAGTGAATTAAAGGACAGAAATATAGAAATGCTTCAGGTAGAGGAGGAGAGAGAAATCAGATTTTTAAAAAATGAAGAAATTCTTTGAGAAATATCTGACTCAATTAGGAAAAGCAATATAAGGATTATAGGTATTCCAGAGGGAGAAGAGAGGGAGAAAGGAACAGAGAGCCTGTTCAAAGAAACAATAGCTGAGAACTTCCCAAACCTGGGGAAGGAACTGGACTTACAAGTACATGAAGCCAACAGAACTCCTAATTATATCAATGCAAAAGGACCTTCTCCAAGGTATGTAATATTAAAACTGGCAAAAGTTAATGACAAAGAAAAAATATTAAGGGCAGCAATAGAGAAGAAAATAACTTAAAAAGGAACCCCTACCAGGCTTTCAGCAGATTTCTCAGCAGAAACCTTACAGGCTAGGAGAGAGTGCAATGATATATTCAAAATTCTGAAAGACAAAAACTTTCAGCCAAGAATATTCTATCCAGCAAAACTGTCCTTCAGATATGATGAAGAAATAAAAGTTTTCCCAGATAAACAAAAGCTGAGGGAGTTCATTGCCACTAGACCTCCCCTTCAAGAAATGATGAAGGAAGCCCTCCTACTTGTAACAAAAAGGCAAAAGTTTACAAAGATTTGAGAAAGGAGATAAATGGACAGACAAAATCAGAAATTGCAGTTCTCTATCAGAACAGGTTAGCAAACAATTATAACACAAAAGATAAAGGGAAGAAAAGCATCAAAAATAACTATAAATGCTTCAATTTAGTCACAAACTCACAACACAAAAAAGAAGAATTTGTGAAAACAATAATTCAGAAGGGGAAGAGGAAAGGGATGGAACCTGCTTAGGCTAATGAAGATAAAAGTCTATCAGAAAATGGACTAACTCATCTATGAGATCTTTTATACTAACTTCATGGTAACCACTAAACAAAAAATCAGAGCAGAGCCACAATTTACAAATAAACAGAAAACTGAGAAAACAATCACAGAAAACCACCAAACTGAAATGGCAGTCAAAAATACAAGGGAAGACAAACAATGGAAATATAGAACAACTGGAAAACAAGAAACAAAATGGCAGTATTAAGCCCTCATGTATCAATAATCACTCTAAATGTAAATGGATTGAATTCTCCAATCAAAAGACACAGAGTGGCGGGATGGATTAAAAAACAAGACCCAACAATATGCTGCCTCCAGGAAACACATCTCAGCTCTAAAGACAAACATAGGCTCAGAGTGAAGGGATGGAAGATGATAATGCAAGCAAATGAAAGCAAGTGTTGGCATACTTATATCAGACAAAGCAGACTTCAAGACAAAAAAGACAATGAGAGACAAAGAGGGGCAGTATATAATGATAAAAGGGACTTTCCACCAAAAGGATACAACACTTATGAATATATATATACACCTAACACAGGAGCACCAAAGTATACAAAGCAACCATTAACAGGCCTAAAAGGGAGAAATTAACAGCAACACAACAATAGTAGGGGACCTCAACACCCTGCTTACATCAATGGATAGATGATCCAGAGAGAAAGTCAACAAGAAAACAGTGGCCTTGAATGAAATACTAGACCAGATGGACTTAATAGACATATATAGAACATTCCATCCCCAAACAGCAGAATACACATTCTTCTCAAGTGCACACGGAACATTCTCAAAGATAGACCATATGTTGTGAAAGAAGCCAAGCCTCAATAAATTTAAGAAGATTGAAATCATATCGAGCATCTTTTCTGACCACAATGCTATGAAACTAGAAGTCAACTACAAGAAAAAAGCTAGGAAAGCCACAAATATGTGGAGACTAAACAACATGCTATGAACAACCATTGGATCAATGAAGAAATCAAAAAATACCTAGAGACAAATGAAAATACAAAATGCCAACTCTTATGGGATGCAGCAAAAGTGGTTGTAAGGGGAAATTTATAGTGGTACAGGCCCACCTCAACAAACAAGAAAAATCTCAGATAAGGAATCTTAAACTACACCTAACAGAACTACAAACAAAGCCCAAAGTCAGCAGAAGGAGGGAAATAATAAAAATTAGAGCAGAAATAAATGAAATAGAGACTAAAAAAAAGTAGAAAGGATCAATGAAATTAAGAGCTGGTTCTTTAAGAAGATAAACAAAACAGACAAACCCTTAGCCAGACTCACTAAGAAAAAGAGAGAGAAGCCTCAAATAAATAAAACTAGAAATGAAAGAGGAGAAATTACAACAGATACCACAGAAATACAAAGGAATATAAGAGAATACTATGAAAAACTATATGCCAACAAATTGGACAATCTAGAAGAAATGGATAAATTCTTAGACTCATACAACCTCCCAGAACTGAACCAAGAAGAAATAGAGAATCTGAATAAACCAATCACAAGTAAAGAAATTGAAACAGGAATCAAAAACCTCCCAAAAAATAAATGCCCAGGACCAGATGGCTTCCCTGGAGAATTTTACCAAACATTCAAAGATTTAGCACCTATCCTTCTCAAACTATTCCAAAAAATAGAGGAAGATGGAATACTTTCCAACACATTCTATGAGGCCAACATCATCCTGATACCAAAGCCAGACAAGGACAATACAAAGAAGGAAAACTACAGGCCAATATCGCTGATGAACATAGACGCAAAAATCCTCAACAAAATATTGGCAAACCAAATACAGCAATACATCAAAAAGATCATACACCACGATCAAGTGGGATTTATACCAGGGACACAGGGATGGTTCAACATCCGCAAATCAATCAACGTGATACACCACATTAACAAAATGAAGAATAAAAACCACATGATCATCTCGATCGATGCAGAGAAGGCATTTGACAAGATCCAGCATCCATTTATGATAAAAACGCTCAACAAAATGGGTATAGAAGGAAAGTACCTCAACGTAATAAGGGCCATATATGACAAACCTACAGCAAACATCCTACTCAACGGGGAAAAACTGAAAGCCATTCCTTTGAGGACAGGAACAAGACAAGGGTGCCCACTCTCACCGCTCTTGTTCAACATAGTACTGGAAGTTCTGGCCAGAGCAATTAGGCAAGAAAAAGGAATAAAAGGACTCCAAATAGGCAATGAAGAAGTGAAACTCTCACTATTTGCAGATGACATGATCTTATACATAGAAAACCCAAAAAATTCCATTGGAAAACTACTAGAAATAATCAACAACTAGAGTAAAGTGGTAAGGTATAAAATCAACTTACAAAAATCAATTGTATTTCTATACACTAATGATGAACCAACAGAAAGAGAACTCAAAAAGACAATCCCATTTACAATTGCAACAAAAAGAATAAAATATCTGGGAATAAATTTAACCAAGGAGGTAAAAGACCTATACAATGAAAACTATAAGACACTATTGAAAGAAATTGAAGAAGACATAAAGAAATAGAAAAATATTCCATGCACATGGATTGGAAGAATAAATATAGTTAAAATGTCCATTCTACCTAAAGCAATCTACAAATTCAATGCAATCCCAATCAAAATCCCAATGTCATTCTTCACGATAATAGAACAAAAACTACTGAAATTCGTATGGGGCAACAAAAGACCCCGAATAGCTAAAGCAATTCTGAAAAAAAAGAACAAAGCTGGAGGCATCACAATCCCTGATTTCAAAATATACTATAAAACTATAGTAATCAAAACAGTATTCTTGTACTGGTACAAGAATAGACACATAGATCAATGGAATAGAATTGAAAGCCCAGAAATAAAACCACACACCTATGGACAGCTAATCTTCAACAAAGGAGCAAAGAACATACAATGGAGAGAGGGAAGTCTCTTCAATAAATGGTGCTGGGAAAATTGGACAGTAACATGCAAAAGAATGAAAGTAGACCATCTCCTATCGCCATATACAAAAATCAATTCAAAATGGATCAGGACCTGAAACTATAAAACTCCTGGAAGAAAATAGAGGCAGTACACTAATGGAGATTGGACATAAAGGGATCCTTTCAGATTCCATGTCTACTCGGACAAGGGAAACAAAAGAAAAAATAAACAAGTGGGACCTCATCAGACTAAAGAGCTTCTACAAGGCAAATGAAACCAGGATCAAAATGAATAAACAACCCACCAGCTGGGAGAAAATATTCACAAATCGTTTGTCTGACAAGGGATTAATCTCAGTAATATATAAAGATCTCATACAACTGAGCAACAAAAAAACAAACAATCTGATCAAAAAATGGGCAGAGGATATGAACAGACATTTTTTCCAAGGAAGAGATACAGATGGCCAATAGACACATGAAAAGATGTTCAACATCACTAATCATCAGGGAAATGCAAATCAAAACTACACTAAGATGTCACCTTACACCCGTTAGAATGGCTATAATCACAAAGACAAATAACAACAAATGCTGGAGAGGTTGTGGAGAAACGGGGACCCTCATTCACTGCTGGTGGGAATGCAAACTGGTGCAGCCTCTATGGAAAACAGCGTGGAGAGTCCTCAAAAAATTAAAAATAGAAATACCGTATGATCCAGCAATCCCACTCTTGGGCATCTACCCAATGGACATGAAATCAACCATCACAAGAGGTTTATGCACCCCTGTGTTCATTGCAGCATCATTCACTATAGCCAAGAAGTGGAAGCAACCTAAGTGTCCCTCGACTGATGATTGGTTAAAGAAGATGTGGTATATACAGACAATGGAATACTACTCAGCCATAAGAAAAGACAGAATTGTCCCATTTGCAACAACATGGATGGACCTAGAGGGTATTATGTTAAGTGAAATAAGCCAGAGAAAGAAGGACAGACACTGCATGAACTCACTCATATATGGAATATAAATGAACACACGGACAGAGAAAACTGATTGGTGGTTACCAAGGGGAAGGGGGGTGGGGGATGGGCACAAGGGGTGAAGGGTTACATCCACATGGTGACGGACAAACAAAAATGTACAACAAAAACCCCACAGTGTTATAAACTATTAAGACATCAATAAAAATTTTTAAAAAAAACCTCCCAAAAACCAAAAGTCCAGGACCAGATGGCTTCTCTGGAGAATTCTATCAAACATTCAAAGAAGATTTAATACCTATCCTTCCCAAACTATTCCAAAAAATTGAAGAAGATGGAACACTTCCTAACACATTCCATGAGGCCAACATTACCGTTCTACCAAAACCAGACAAGGACAACAGAAAAAAATGAAATTTACAGGCCAATATCACTGATGAACATAGGTGCAAAAATCCTCAACAAAATATTGGCAAACAGCAATACATTAAATACAGCAATACATTACAAGGATCATACACCATGATCAAGTGAGATTTATACCAGGGACACAGGGATGGTTCAACATCTACAAATCAATGAATGTGATACGCCACATTAACAGAACAAGGAATAAAAACCACATGATCATCTCAATAGATGCAGAGCAAGCATTTGAAAAGCTCCAACTTTCATTTATGATAAAATTCTCAATAAAATGGGTATGGAAGGAAAGTACCTCAACATAATAAAGGCCATATATGACAAACCCACAGCAAACATCACACTTAATGGTGAAAAACTGAAACCCATCCCTCTGAGAACAGGAACAAGAGAAGGGTGCCCACTCTCGCCACTCTTGTTCAACACACTACTGGAAGTTTTGGCCGGAGCAATTAGGCAAGAAAAAGGAATAAAAGGTATCCAAATTGGAAAGGAAGAAGTGAAGAAGTCATGACATTACTCTCTCTATATAGCAAACCCTAAAGAATCCACCAGAAAACTATTAGAAATAATCAACAACTACAGCAAAGTTGCAGGGTACAAAATCCACTTACGAAAATCAGTTGCATTCCTATACGCTGATAATGAACTAGCCAGAAAGAGAAGTCAAGAATACTATCCCACTTACAATCACAACAAAAAGAATAAAATATCTAGGAATAAATTTAACCAAGGAGGTGAAAGACCTATACACTGAAAACTATAAGACATTGTTGAAAGAAATAGAAGAAGAAGACAAAAAGAAATGGAAAATTATTCTATGCTCATGGATTGGAAGAATAAACATAGTTAAAATATCCATATCATCTAAAGCAATCTACAAATACAATGCAATCCCAATCAGAATCCCAATGACATTCTTCATGGAAATAGAACAAAGAATCCTAAAATTTATATGGAACAACAAAAGACGCCGAATAGCTAAAACAATCCTGAGAAAAAAGACCAAAGCTGGAGGCATCACAATCCCTAACTTCAAAATATACTACAAAGCTATAGAAATCAAAACAGCATGGTACTGCCACAAAAACAGACACACAGATCAATGGAACAGAATTGAAAGCCCAGAAATAAAATCACACATTTATGGATGGCTAATTTTTGACAAGGGGGCCAAGGACAGACAGTGGAGAAAGGAAAGTCTCTTCAATAAATGTTGCTGGGAAAACTGGACAGCCACATGCAAAAGAATGAAAGTAGACCATTATCTTACACCATGCACAAAAATTAACTCAAAATGGATTAAAGACTTGAAAGTAAGACCTGAAACCATAAAACTCCAAGAAGAAAATATAAAAATATAAGTAGTACACTCTTTGACACGGATCTTAGCAGCATCTTTTTGAATACCATGTGTACTCAGGCAAGGGAAACAAAAGAAAAAATAAACAAGTGGGACTTCATCAGACTGAAATGCTTCTGCAAGGCAAAGGAAACCAGGAACAAAATGAAAAGATAACCCACGAATTGGGAGAAAATATTTGCAAATCATACATCCAACTAGGGGTTAATTTCCAAAAAATATAAAGAACTCAACAACAACAAAAATCCTCATCCAAAACTGGGCAGAGGATATGAATGCACATTTCTCCAAAGAAAATATACAGATGGCCAACAGGCACATAAAAAGATGTTCAACATTACTAATTATCAGGGAAATGCAAATCTAAACTACATTAAGATATCACCTCACACCCATCAGAATAGCTATAATTACCAAGCCAAAAAATAATAAATGTTGGAAAGGATGTGGAGAAAAGGGAACCCTCATACACTGCTGGTGGGAATGCAAACTGGTGCAGCCACTATGGAACACAGTATGGAGATTTCTCAAAAAATTAAAAATAGAAATACCATATGATTTAGCTATCCCAATACTGGGTATTTATCCAAACAACATGAAATCAACAGTTTAAAGAGATTTATGCACTCCTATGTTCATTGCAGCATTATTCACAATAGCCAAGATGTAGAAGCAACCCAAGTGCCCATCAATGGATGAATGGATAAAGAAGATGTGGTATATATACAATGGAATACTACTCAGCTATAAAAAACACAAAATCGTTCCATTTGCAGCAACATGGATGGACCTGGAGGGTATTATGTTAAGTGAAATAAGCCAGACAGAGAAAGACAAACACCATATGATTTCACTCATATGTGGAAGATAAACTAACACATGGATAAAGAGAATATATTAGTGGTTACCAGAGGGGAAGAGGGTAGGGGGTGGCCAAAAGGAGTAAAGGGGCATACTTATATGGTGACTAACAAAGAATAATGTACTACTGAAATTTCACAATTTTATAAACCAATATGACCTCAGTAAATTAATTGAAAAAAATAAAATAATTAAATTGTAGTTTAAATTTATTACAATAAAATAAAATAACACAGTTCAGTTCCTCAGTTACACCAGTCACATTTCACAGGCCCAGTAGCCACACACGGCTGCCATGCTGGACCGTGCAGGTTGGAAGGTTTCTGTCTTCGCAGACCATTCTGCCTGACGGCGCTGCTCTGACGCATCCACAGCAGCGCTGGGCAGGGCTCCTTGTTGCATTTCCTTCAGGGCAGTGTAGATTCTCCTCAAAGAGTGGAAAACCTTGCAGGCTGAACAAGAGTGCTTGCAGGTCATCAAAAAGTAAGGGCATCTCCCAAATACAGGAGTTAAAGGCAGTGATCACGGATGACCCAAAGGCACACCACTAAGATAGACGATGCGGTAGCCACGCTTTTATCTACTTCCTGCCTCCAGGTTCCACATTAAACTACCGGCCCCATCAAATGGACCACTCAACACCAAGATCTAAGTTCATGTTACATGGATACTTGGGGTCTCCTCAATCTCTTTTACTCCATGTCCCGCAGTAAATAACCACTCTTGACCTGGTGTCTGGTCACTTGTCTTTATGGTCCTATAGCTGGCTTTTGGACAGATGGTGACTACTCGTGGTTGATTCCTTTTCCACAGCTCCTTAGTAATAACTCTTTACTCAGGCCCAAGTCGGCAATATTACTCCCCAAGTCAACCTCTTTTACTATCTTTCTTTTAAAAAAAATGATAGGTTTTATTTTTTTAGAGTAGTTTAAGTGCACAGCAAAATGGAGTGGAAAGCACAGACTTCCCCCACACCCCCTCCTCCCCTGGTCCCCCCCATAGCCTCTCACATCAACATCCACACCACGTGGTACATTCGCTACGACTGATGAAGCAGCACTGACACATTATCATCACACAAAGTCCATGGTTTGCATTGGGGTTCACTCCTGCTGTTGTGCATTCCATGGGTGTGGACAGACGTGTAATGACATGGATCCACCACTATAGTATCATACAGAGTACTTTCACTGCCCTAGACGTCCTCTGTGCTCTGCCTTTTCATCCCTCCCTCCCTCCTAACCACTGACAAGCAAACCCCTTTTTCTTTCAGAACCATATCCTCTTTCTGGACGTGCCTAATCCCAGCTGCTGTGGACAGCAACCTTACAAAGCAGAGGACAGGAGAAGTATTTCCATCTTCCAGCTGGAGAGACTGGAGTCCACAACTTCAGCGGAGCAGTGGCAGAACAGGATGGAGCCCGGGACGCTGGCTTGGCTCTTGGCTCCCAGCTCCTGCCAGCTAGGGCACTCTTGCTGCTCTCTAGAGCCCTCCCCTCCTCTCCTTTGTCACCATGACCTCATCCTCCCCACTGCGAGGCCTCCCAGCCAGACCCAGGCGCAGGAGCATCATCGGGCTGACTTTGTTCTGGGATTCGGATGTTCATTCTTTTCTCAGGATCCCCCAGGTTGCTCAGACAGAGTGGCTGCCAGTCAGCCCCAAGAGTCCTGGAATTTGGCCTCAAACCAAGTCTGCTGGGGCCAGCGCTCTGCCCCTCCCCAGCCCAGCTGGCAGCGAGAGGGGAGGACTGAGCTAAGTTCCTTGGCTCAGGGAAGAGAGCTTCAGACGAGTTTTACCTTCCAACTTTCTTAAAAATTCTAGAGTCAGCTTTACATGCCTCAGGTGGCAAAAGGTGCACAGTATTTCCCCTTAAGCAGAAGCATGCTCCTCTCTGAGCTCCATCACCCAGAGCTAGCCCAGCTTCTAGGGTCCTTTCCCACTGTCCTGCTGTGGCAGAGCCCACCCTTCCCCTGTGGTAATAGAATTTTTAGCTAGGCACCATGGCCACCCAGAATAACATTACCTTTCTCCATTTCCCATGCAGCCAGGTGTGACAAGTTCTGGCATTGAGATTTGTGCAGGTTTGCAACGTCCAGGAAGAAAGAGAGCATGAGCTTCTCCTCCCTTTTCCTTCTTCCTTCAGCTGGAATGGGACATGATTGTTGGAGCTAGAGCAGCCCTCCTGGGCCACGAGGTGGCCTTGTAGATGGACCTATGTGTAGCAAATAAAGAGGACAGAAAGAGCCTGAATCCCTGGCCCTGGGTAATGTCACACCAGCCCTGAACCATCCTCCTGGATTTTTGCTTGAGAGAGAAGTAAAATTCTGTTCTATTTAAGCCACTTACCTTGTGTTTTCTGTCATTCACAGATGAACCTACTGCTGACCAATATTCCTTCCCCACGTATTAACAGTAATAACTGTAACAACAAGGAAAACAATGGCTACAGCCCTGAACACCGATTCTGTCCAGGGCACTGTGCTCAGCACATTAACATAGAATCTCATTTAATCCTCATGCGGCCCGACAGGGTGGACACTGTAATCAGCGCTTACCAAAGAGAAGACTGAGGGTGGGAAGGAGTAAGGAGCCCGCTTCAGGTGGCACGTTAATAAACACCAGGGTGGGAGCCAAAGGCCGCTCCCACAGGCGGGGCTGGGGCCAGGGCAGAGACAGAAGCGGGGCAGCCGGGCAGGCAAGGGGAGAAGGCCACCCAACAACTCCTTCCCAAACTGGGGCGCCACAGAGAACCCTCTGGGCTGTTTCGGGGCATTTGGAGATTTCAAGGGAAACAGCACTACCGTCAGACCCAGACGAACCTCTGCCCAGGGTGGATCACAGTGTCAACCTCAGTTTTGGGCTACATTTCTTTCGATGCCAGAACTCCTGGGGAAAAGCCACCCTGTCTGCTGAAGAGGCTAAGCAGGTAGGAAGCCCACCTGGTGGCCGTCCCTGGTAACAGGGAGGAGCCAGAAGGTGCCGGAGAGAACCTCGAATGCTGTCCTCTGAGCCCCTCCATCAGCCACACCGAGCTTGCCTTTTCTGCACCAGGAGCCACTTTTGTAGGTAAACCACTTTGAATGGGGTTTCTGCCGCTTGCAGTGGAGTCTTGGTTGCTACATCTTCAGTTGCTACACCTCAATGGGAGGGAGCTGAAAAAAGCGGTCTTGCATTTAAAGAATTTGCAATTCTTTAGAAGTTTAAAGACAGCACTCTTATGGGTTCCCATTGTCAGGTAAGAAGCTTTAAGAAATAGGGTGAGGTGAGGAGACGGTGTCATCCACTGTGGTCCTAAATCACTGTAGCCCACCAGGACATGGTGGTTTCTCTGGCGAAGAGGCAGAAGTCATCTCCCCACCAACAGTGATCCCCCCGATATCCATTTTAGTCCACCTGCCCCATAAACCACTTTAGGGCCAAGACTGAAGGCTGTTGACTGTTCCCCCAGCCACTGACTAGCTGTGCGACTTTGAATCACTTCCTTCTCAAGCCTCAGCTTCCTTATCTGTAGAAGGGGACAAGAATCCCCCTTCCAAGGCTGTGGGAATTATACCACAAAACATATGCAGACGTCCCTACAACCTCCAGCCCCAGCAAAATGTGAGCTCTCCCTCCTTTTACCTCACAGGGCTGGGCACACAAGCGGTGCTTAGTCTGTTTGTACAGGCCGGGCGTTTGATCCTGCGGAGATTAACCCACATGTGCACTGAATCTACTTCGTGCATTTACTCGCATCAGCGCGAATGAAGATGGCAACTTTGCCACTGTAGATGTAGGTTTAGACATCAGGCTCTGATTGGTCTCTCAGCTGCAACGATCAGGACTTGCTGAGCACCTTCCGTGTGCACGACCATACCTGGCCGACACTGCAGGGGTCACCACGACACGGCCCTGACCTTGGGTTGTCCCAGTCCAGCCTGGACGGTGGGGTACGGGTAGACGGGGATCTTTACAGAGCCTGTAAGGTGCCTGCTTTACAGAGTCTGACTTTGGGAGTTAGGAGTAACATAAGGGTCTCATTCCTGCTACCTCTCCTCTCCCCTTGACATTCACAACCTGACACAACACCCCCGGGATTGTTCAGTCCGTGCTTGCACCCTTCTCCTGATGGGAGACTCACCGCCCCCCAGGTTGCCCTAAGCATCTTTGCGTAGCTCCAACCATTGAGAACTGCAGACAGGAAGTGTTCTCCGACCTGAAATGTCGGCTACTCGATCAGCCCTCTGCCTGAAGCTGACAGAAAACAGCATGGGAACCAGATACGTGTGGTGGTTTC
This sequence comes from Tapirus indicus, assembly GCA_031878705.1. Classification (NCBI taxonomy): domain Eukaryota; kingdom Metazoa; phylum Chordata; class Mammalia; order Perissodactyla; family Tapiridae; genus Tapirus; species Tapirus indicus. Next base: position 953,079 of record CM062924.1, read on the forward strand.
AGCGTGAGACAGTTACTCGGTTTAATGCCAAACACAAAACAGAGAAGAAGGAGGAATGCATGGCGAAGGGGAGCCCTCCCCATGGGCTTTGGCTTGGCCCCAAGCTCTTGACAAAGAGCCGAAGATGGCCTGGTCAGAGCCCATCAACCAAGTGGACGGTCGCTCCAAGGGTGGAAAAGTGTTTGGCCTCCATGAAAACTAGTCTTTAAATTGTTAGTAACTGTGCCTCTCAAATTAGAGTCTGCTTTCCTTTTCATTTTTTATTTTAAAAATATCTCTCCCTTTCCTGGTCACTGAAAACTTTGATCTTCAACATTTCCCCTTCTCCATAAACCAGCTTGCTCAGTCCAGACCTGTGCTGTCCACACAGTCACCACCGGCAACATTTAAATACGATTTAGAATTCAGTTCCTCACCTGCACCAGCCACATTTCAAGTGCTCAGGAGCCACGCGTGGCTGGTGGCCACCACGTGGGCGGTGCGGATGCAGAGCATTTCTGTCACGGCAGCAAATTCTACTGGGCAGGCTCGGTCCACTTGAGAGTGACTTCGACCTTTATTTGCTTCTTAGTGTGCAGTAAACAAACGGATTTGCTAACAGACAGACCCAGCGTCTAACCCAGCTCCACATCGTAGTAACTGTGTGACTTTGGACGAGTTACTGGACCTCCCTGAGCCCCCCTTCAAGTCCCTTCTCCCACAGGGTGCCCCTCGAGACGCCTCACCCACACTTGTGATTTGCACCTCTCATTCGTTGCTGGCAACACGCTGCTGCAGGTCTGAGTTACTGACGTGTGTTCCCAGCCTTCCCACGGGCCAATGAGCTCCGGAAGCACATTCACCTCTGCTTCCCGCATCGTGACCAACAGTGCGCAGCTCGTGGCAGTGCCTCAACTGATATTAGATGGAATTAGTCACCTACTGTGTAACGTAGGCAAATTGAAACAGAGTGCAATTCACGGTCTCTTGCTGCCTCCAAAAAACCCAAGACTTAAATAACTAAGCGGCTGGTTGAATAGTGCGTTAGTGGGTCAATATAATAACAGTAGGGCAGCAAATATTGGACAAACATTCCATGTATCAGGCACTATGCTAAGTGTTTACACATTTCATCTTCACAGAAGTAAGATAGATACAAGCAACACCCACTAATGTGCGGGTGAGGAACCTGAGATTCAGAGAGGTTGGGTGATTTCCCTTAGGCGCACAGCCCGTCAGAGGTGGAGCTGATGTTGAATCTAGGCTGACTCAGTCGGTTCCCGTGGGACACTAATGGGGCCTACTCCTCATCCTGGAGCTGCAGTTGCTGAGCCATAATCACCAGCAAGATGACCAGAAGGTTCCACAGCGTGGATTTGCACAATCAGATCTGCTTTAAGTATCAGGCTTAAATAATGGAGGGTGAGGATGTTTACATCGGGTAGGAATTGGTTCTGGGGTTGAGACTTAGCTTTCCAAATCTCTTTAAAAAAAATCCCAATAGACAGGATTTATACCCTCAAAATGTGTGTGTATATTTACTTTAACTTAGAAATTTCTCTTTGAGGAACTTATTCTGAGAGACTTATCAGGAATGTGTGTGCACCCCAATTCAGCCACAAGGAAAGTCATTGTAGACCTCTTGCTAGAGGGAGGAAGTAGAAACAAGCCAGACGCCCAGCAATTGGGGATTGATTAAATAAACCAGGTTTCATCCCTGAAACTAGTCATTCAAAGTATTATGGTGGAGACATGTACTGACGCCTGGGATACATGTTGTGTCCTGTTAAAGGGGGGAAAGCAGTTTGCATGTTATGCTTCAATTTCTGCCGAGCAGCAGTAGCGAGAGCTCCGGGAGGGGGAGCCCCGAGTGTCAGCGCCGGGTGGGCGGACTCGGGGCTCCCCTCCTTTCGCTTATGTGTAGTTCGTAGTTTGTCTACAATTAACATGGAATTGCTTGTAGAATTTGACATTTATTATTTTTTTCATCTGGTTTTAAAAAATCTTCCTAAAGAGCCGTCTTTGAAATCCCCGTTCCCCCGGGCTCCAGCAGGAGAGGCTGGCTGGCCGGATGCGGGTGCACTGCCAGCGACTCCATCAGAGGCGCCGAGCCGGGTCCACCAGGAGACCACCACAGGCGGACTCTGCCCCAGGACTCAGGGGGGCGGGTTCTTCCCGTGTGGGGCCCCACCTCCCCAGGCAGAAGCCTCGGGGGGGAGAGAAAACTCTGCAGACAATGGCCCCTTGCCCCCACCTAAACCCCACCAGAGACCCTTCCTGTCTCTGCATGTTCTTCTGGCCCAAGCAGAGCTTAGAGGTGAAGGTCGTGGACTTCTGAGTCGGACAGACACGGGCTGGAACCACAGCAAGCTACCTAATGTCTCTGAACCACAGATAAAGTCCTCATCTGTAAAATGGGCCAACAGTTCTATTTCACGTCACAGATTGTTATAAGGAACAAACAAGAATGCCTGTAAAGGCTCAGCACGGTCCTGGCACCTAGCAGACACCCCTTCCCTGGAGTCTGCAGTTATTTTCCCTCCCCCCTCCCTCCCTCCTTCCTCCCATCCTACCCCCTCTCTCCTTCCATCCCTCCTTCCCTCCTCCCCCTCCCATCCTTCCTCTCTCCCCATCCTTCCCCCTCTCCCTCTCTCCCCCTCCCTCCCCTCCCATCCCCTCTCCTCCTTCCCTCCCTCCTCCTCCCTCCCATCCTCCCCCCTCCTTCCCATCTTTCCTCCCTCCCATCTTCCCCCCTCCTTCCCTCCCTCCTCCCCCCTTCTCTCTTCCCTCCTCCCACAGTTAGGGCTGAGCTAGCACAAGCCTGCAGCTAGAAGAGAAGGCCCAGCAGCATCCTCTCTCCATCGGCCCCTAACCCTCTGCCCAGAAATCCTGCAGACCCCCCAGCTCCAGGCACACACCCATCCGGGCTGCGCGTTATCTTCGGTGTAGCCTTCACATTTCCCGTTGACTCCAGCCCGGGTGTGGGACAAATTGGGCGAGCAGAGTGTAAATGTTACCGCTTTGGCTGCTCCTCAAGAGGCCCGAGCACAGATGTTTGCAGGGCCGAGTGCGGCCGGGCAAGAATGGGGGCATTGTGTGCGGGCCCACACAAAGGCCCAGTGGCCCCACTCGGCTGCCAGCCTCCCGAGCGTCCCCTCTTTACGCGTTGATTTATTAGGCCAGGGATGAATGAAAACGTAATTAATATGACTGAAGCATTAGAGTCTATTTAATTTAAATGCCACTGAATATTTCACTTTCAGCTGGGAGTGACAATGTGCTCCGGCCGGCTGGAGAAAGCTGGGGCCATCTGTTACCCCTGCGAGGGAGGGAGCCTGGGAGGCCGGGGCTTTGTGGACATTCCTAAGGTCCAGATCATCATTCAACTCAAGGGCAGCCAGACCACATTCCTCCACAGGAGCCCGAGGGGCTCAGAGAGCGGAGGGGAGCACGCGGAAAATGAAGTGACCTGCGCCTGCACGCAGCGGACAGCCCCCCAGGAGACCACAACACAGGGCGGCTGAGGGAGCCGCTGGCTTGGAGGAATAAGGCCTGACCACCTAGAACTGTGCTGTCCAGCATGGTAGCCACTGGCCACATGTGGCGCTTTCAGTTAAAATTAAATAAAATTGAGAATTCAGTTCCTCAGTCCCCTAGCCACGTTGCACATGCTCGATAGCCACACGTGGCTAGTGGCTGCTGTGGTGGACAGCGGGTAGAACATTAGCGCCATTGCAGAAAGTTCTGGACAGCACTGTTCTAGGAGGCGGTTGTACCTACTAGTTAGAGAGGGAGTCGCCTGCAGAAATCTGCCTGAGGAATCCCGCTTGGTTGATTTGGGGGCTCTCTGACCCTTCGAGAAGCACTGATGGTCAAGAGTAGGTGCGATGGTGACAGGTGGTGTGGGTTCAGCCCCAGCTCTGCTGCTTGCCCTCGAACAAGCTATTTAATCTCTGCATGCCTCAGTTTCTTCGTCTGTAAAATGGAGATAGTCGTGGGACCTGACTGATGTGTTCCTGGGAAAAAGTTATAAAAGCGCTTCCGACGGAGCCTGGTACACAGAAAAAGCACGGCACACGTGAGCTATAACGCGTGGGAGGGGCGCAGGGTGAACGACCTTGGACCAAAGGGGGAATGTTGCCCTGGCGTGTCTGAGCTGAGGGGACTTGTGGGTTTTGAATTCGAGAGAATAAACCTCCATGCAGGCATCGGGGGGCCTGGATCCCGGGTTTCTGGGTTGCCGGAGCCGGGGGACGGGCGGGGGGTCCCGGGGCGCTGGCTGCAGCCGCAGGAGGAGGAGGTTCCCTCCTCAGAGGGACGATAATTAGCCCGGTGGGTTCTCCCATAATTGGGATCATTTGTTCTCCTGGTGTTTTCTCCGACAAACCGATTCCATGCCAGGGCAAGCTGTGTGACTCACACCTTGCCACGCCAATTAGCTGATAAACATCAAACGTAAACAAAGATGGCCTAATTAAAACTAGTCCCTGAACCTCGGTGAGCACCTTGTCAGCACTGCGCCAACATTCGGCGCCCAGCCCAGGGCAGGGTCTCGGAGCCGCGCGAGGAATTCCCTGGAGGGTCCGCAGAGGCGGCAGGCAGGGAGGGGAGCTCAGCCCCTTGCACCGCAAACCTCCACGCGGAAGGTCCGCCGCGCCCTCTGCGCAGAGAAACCGACCCGGGTTGTTTCCGTTTCCGTGGCTGGTTCTCAGGTGGGGATCTGTTTTGTACTCTGGGCGTCTCTAATCCTGAAACTCGCACATCGCTGTCACATGGCCAGTAATCCTCGCTCTGACTCACTTTCCTCCTGAAATGAAGATGATGATTCCTGCCCAGTGTACCGCCCAGCGTCACGAGCCTGGGTGCATGAGACTGAGGAGAGAGAAGCACGATCCACGTGCACTTGTTCTGTCCGGCCGGGTGTGAACAGCGCCACTCCTGGAATTGGATGCACTTCTGTCCAGACCTCAGCTCTGCCGCTGAAGCACTCTGCGCCTCCGTTTCTTCATCTGGAAAATGGGGCTGGTGATACATGCCAGAGGGAGGGGGAGAGGCTGCAGAGGGCTCACCACGAGGCCCGGCAGATAGCAGGCGCTGCAAGATGTCCATCTTACCCTCTCACTCCTTCTCGAAAGGGAGGGGAAGGCTCATGAAACAGAAAAAGGAGGAGGAAGAGCAAGAGGAGGGGAGGAGGGGGAGGGGGAGGATGCTTTCACGCACGCCTTGGCCTCCATCTGCACATGTACGCCACTCCATCCTGTGCTTCTCTCTCCTTGTGACTTAACCACATTTAAGTCCCAGCTCCTTAGCATGACAGAGGCCCCCAGGGTCTGGGCCTGCACACTCTCCCGTCCCCTCCTCCCTTGACTGTGCGCTCCCTCCCACACCCATGCTCCAGCCATCCTGAACTACCAGCAGTCCCTCAAATGCACCAGGCTTCCCATTGCTGTCATTTTTCATATGCTGTTCCCTCTACCTGGAAGTACCTTCCCCACCCTGCGAAACTTTCTCAGTTCTTCAGCCTCTACTCGAGTCTCTATGGAGATGTTTCCATCCACCCTCTTCTCTGCCTCCTTCAGCCTGCAGAAATGACCACTTGAGCTGTTGCTCCACTGTGCACCCCGTATGTTCCGCCACCATGTGGTAGCACAGAAGCGCCCGAATCAACGGTGGAAACGTGGCGGGTTTTTGTACCTGCCCTCGAGGATGCAGAATCTCGTGGAGGAGACAGACTTGCAGACTTTTTGTTGCCTGAACATGTCACAGGGTGCATAACTGAACGCACCACTGCCCCCAGCCCACCTGGGACGAGGACCCCTGGAGGCAGCGGCCTTGTGCCTGGTGTGATTGTGCCCCCAACACCCACCGCAGCCCCTGGACAGAGCAGGGCTCCAGACTTTTTGGAAGGAACAGATGAAGAGTTGAATCAACACACAGAAGAGTAAATCAGCAAACCCCTCGCTTCGTATCAGTGATTTGTCTGCTGCCTGTCCGCCTGAGCCACAGCGGCCTCTCCACGCGGGTCTTCTGTGACCCCTGACGGAGCCCTGTGCGATGTGCACCTGCCAGGACCTCCTTTTTCTAGTGAAAATCCTTTTATTGTTTCGCCTGTCCCCACAAAACATGTATTGTAGAAAATTAATAAAGACACAAAAAAGTTAAAGAAAACCCCCTCAGACAGCCAGTACAAGCCCTTTGGTCTAAGTCCTTGCTGACCTCACGCCCGGCTCTCGTCGGCCGGCCTGGGTTGGGGTCAGGCTCTGCCACTTCAGGGCCGTGGGGGCCTCAGCAGCATATTTAACCTCTCTGTGCCTCCTTTTCTTTGCCTACAAAGTGGGAACAGTCCTCCTGTCTACCTCCCTGTCGTTATGGGGGTTAACCAAGTTACTCCACGTGATGTGCTGGGTGCTCAGTGCCAGCACAGGTCAGCTGTTCTTACACCCGTCAGCAACGACCTCCAGGGCCATCCAGAGACCCAAAGCCACTGTGACCACGAGGGGTGCAGGCAGCTGAGGGTGACTCTGAGATGAGTCAGCCACGCCGCAGCTCTGAACGTCGTGATTATTTCCCTCCCAGTGTGTTTCCATGCCAGGACGGAGGGCAGCCCTGCGGCTGCAATGTGGCTCCAGCGTTCAGACAGAGGAGTTTCACTGGCCCTCCTATCGTAAACAAAGGGATTAACGTAACACCTAGGCCGAGCCTCCCAGATAAACAGAGCAGTTCACCGTGGGGTTCTTCACCTGAATGAGGAAGTGCCGGTGCCCTGCAGGCTGCGGGCCCGCACCTTGGCCCCCCTGGCGGCCAGGCAGAGCCCTCTTCCGCCTCCAGGTGGGGCCTTAGAAAGGGCTTTGTCGCCAGTCTGGCCCTCTGGAGCTGGGAGCCGCACCCTGCCCGGCCCCGGGACAAATCGAGGTTGGTTTTGGCAATGGCCCTGTTTCCAGAATCGTCAGCGGGAAAGCATTTGGTGAAGTGCCAGGACTGTGGGGCCAGCCTGGCGGAGGTGTGGGTCCACACTCTGCCGTTTACCAGCAGGGTAGCCCCAGCCTCCACCTCCCCATGGAAGAAAGTGACAGTGGAGCCCCCGCTGCATGGCTGTGAGGCGGTGTCCAGCACGTGTAGGCACCTGTGACAGAGGCTGTCATTGGAAGTCCACCGAGGGAGTGGTGGTGGTGATGGAGCTGGGGGCTCTGAGAGCCAGCTGAGTCCCTGCCGCCTGCTGTCCTCTGAGCAGTGACTGTGACCCTGGTGGGAGATGGGGAAGATCCCAGCTTGTGCCCGGGAGCAGGGGTGGTCCCAGCAGAACAAGAGGGGAGGGCACTGTCTGTGGCAGTTCACACGGAGCCTTCCGAGTAGGTGGAGAGGAGACCACCTCAGGCCTTCACAAGGGCCTCACAGGGGCCACAGGAATATGCTGCCCCCACACCCCCACTCCCACATCCAGCTGACTTCAGGCTTGGTCCCTATTCAAACACAAACACCAGGGGGAGCCTTTGCATTGTAGCCCAGCCAGGCAGGGTCCACGGTAGGAGAGGAGGGGAGGAGGGGAGCAGGGGCTGGAGGGGAGAAGGGGAGGCAAGGTCTTAGGGAGGAGGGGAGCAGGGGCTGGAGGGAAGGAGGGGAGGCAAGGTCTTAGGGAGGAGGGGAGCAGGGGCTGGAGGGCCTGGCAAGGAGGCGAGGGCAGAAAGGGCCCAACTTTGGCCAGAGTTGGCTCTGCCCACAGGCAACGGGCCCTGCGCCAGGACTGCCCCTGCCCTCCAGCTGCACGGGGAGGACTGGCTGTGGTGACCGCCAGGGAGGTGACCCTCAGGGACAGGCAGCAGAGTAGGAACCAGGCTGCTTCTGCCTCTGAGTGACCTTGATCAAACCTCGACTTCTCTGAGTCTCATTTCCCCACCTATAAAGTGAGGACAGTGTTGTGAGGGTGGCAAATCGTAAGCACCCGATAAGTGCCAGTTCTGGATGGTTTTCTAGCAGAAGTGTGTTCAGCTCAGCCCTCCAAGGAAACGGCTTCACGTCCATTAAAAACCCGCAGGACCTAATGCCACGTGGTGTCCTGGATTGTAACCTGGAACCGAAAAGCACATTAGTGGAAAAACTGGTTATATCCAAATGAAGTCTGCAGTTTAGTTAATAGTATTATCGATGGCAATTTGTCAGTTTTGATAAATGTACCAAGGTCATGTAAGATGTTAACATGAGGGGAAGCTGGGTGAAGGGTTTATAGGACCTCGCCATGCAATCTCTGCCATGCTTCAGTGCATCTAGAATTATTTTCAAATAAAAAGTTTGAAAAAGTAGCAAGAAATCTCGGCCCTTCTGGAAAGAAAGCAAACAGCATCCCATGTTTTGAGAGCAAAGCCCCTCTTCCACACACATTCCTCCAGTTGGTAAATAATAAAATGTAAAAATAATGACCATTTCAGCACTAATGACGTGTTGGGACCAGAGTAGGTGCTTAACAGACAGCTCCCCGCCTGGCCCTGACTGCCGCCCCGAGCGGGCGTTTCTGTTCTCATTCTGCAGGCCACGGACACTGGGCTCATGAGGTTGTCCAGCCAGGAAGGGGCGGAGGGGTCTAACCATTTCTGTCTGCTCCAAAGTCAATGCTGTTTCCACTGGAGGAAGAGGAAATGGGCATAAGTGGAGGCTGCGAGCTTTCGCCTTCGGCAGAAGAGTCAGGTTGAAGAGCCAGCACGCCAGTGGGACCGATCGTGGGCTAGAGACCTGTTGTCAGAGGGCGGAAGCTTCACAGACACACCAAGCAGTACCTGAAATCTGAATCAAGGAAAGTCCTGACAGTCACCACTGTCGTTTATTTTGGCAAAAAATTAGAAAATAGCCTAAACTTCAAACAATTGGGAATTTTCCAGAGTTGGTTGTGGTCTACCACACAACAGAAGAGGCAGCCAATCAGAGTATTTTTGTATGATTTTATTTCTGGACGTGCATCAGTTGGAGGACTTTTGGCTGTAAGTGACAGAAAGGGGAAACTCAGCCCATTTAAACAATAAGTAATTTATTTTGTAAAAAAGACGAGAACAGAAAGACCACCTGTGTTCGCCGTCGGAATGAGGCTGTATGGAGCATCTGCATTCCCCAAGGCCCCCATCAGGCTTGCCCTCCCTGGAGCAGAACTACCTCACATTCCACCGTGGTTCCAGCGCTGGCCGGGGGAGTGGACTTGAGCCCAGCCCAGTCGTCCCTCATTCACTCTGGGGACTGGAGGTGGAGTCTGCCTTCCTGGAGGCGACTGGCCACTCAGAAGAGTGGACGCCTGAATTAAAACAGGGGCTCTGCTGGGAAGGAAGGAAGAGCTGCTGGGTAGGAAACCAACAGTCTCTGCTGCAACATAAAAAAATTAACATTTTATTCAGTGGAAAAGAGAGAATACATTTCAGAAGAGCTCGACAGTATGGTCCTCTTTGTATAAAACGGTTCACATGTTTTCATGTGTGCGTGCGTACGGAATATCTGAAAAAATTAGTCCTCACAAGTTGACAGCAGTGTTCTCTAGGAGGTAAGGTTTCAAGAATATTTTACCTTATTTGTACAATGCTGAATTCTTTGTGTTTAGCCATGTTGAATTATTTGCTGTGAGTGTGTGCTATTATTCCAGACAACGAGCATTTTCTTCGGGGATTTCTGTTTTAAGTAGGCAAGGTCTTTGTGTGGAAAAGGTTAGGAACTGCTGTCCCTGGCTTTGGAGACTTTTCTGAGGAGTTAAAAGTTAAAAGTTTTTTTTTTTTAAGATTTTTTGTTTATTTGCATGCCAGATTTAAACTATGTCCGCACATTTTTTGCCGCCCCTTCTACTGAAATGTGGAGTTTGCGTCACCTCTACTTGACTCGGGGCAGACTCGAGACTGTTTCGAACCATAGAGTAAGGCGGAAGGGACCCTGTGCCCGAGTCTAGGCCACGAGAGCCATGCAGTCTCAGGGCCTCCTCTGTCCTCCACGGGATCTGCCCGTCCCGAGGCCCATCTGAGGACTGGCAGGGGGTGGGGCAGAGACTTAAATGACTAGTGACATAGCATAGGGTGGTGACATCTATGTAGCTACATCTACACATACGTTAGCTACAATATTGACTATCATCCTTCTTATCACAAAAAATGGAAAGAAAACAATGACAAAATGTGAAAGCCACAGTTTTTTTTTCTTTCCTCCCGTTGCCTCCAGACTTGCCCCACACCTGCAGCCCTTCAGACCCAATCTCGTCCCCAGTTCACACCCTTCTACTTGGGTCTCTGGGACCGTATTTTGTTGTGCCTCCAGCCGGCCGCTCTGTGTGGTTCTGTCAGCCCACTGCGTGGGTAGTCAGCACAACCAAGCATCGGGTTTAACTATTTTCTTCAAAATTAACCAGATATTTTTCTGCTGGAGCTGCTGAGCCAATGTGCTGTGTGCAGGCACAGCGTGACCTCCCTCGGCAGCAAGGCTGCCTGTGTGCTTTGCCCGGCGGGAGTGGAGGTGGCTTCTCCTCAGCTTTCTTCTGGTTCCCTGTGCCCTGACACCCAGCCCCTGCCTCTTCAAGCTCAATCCATATTACTGTCACCAAGAGTTTTCCCCTTCCTACCTTGGAACCTAGAGTGTTAGAGACTTCCCTTTGAGACACATCCATCCTTCTACTTTCCATCCATTTATTGAGGACTTACCACATCCGAGGCATTGGCAACTTGAAGCTTATTAAAATCTAGAACCTGTGCTGGGGTGCAGTATTAATAAAGGGTTTTAGTTGCAAACACAGAATCCTCTGTAGTTAGTTAAAGCACAAAGGGATTTGCTAAAGGATATTAGGCAGCTTACAGAATTTTCAAGAGATCGGGCTTGGATGCTATACATCCAGAAAAAATGACCTTACCACCCACTCCACAGAACTATTCTAGAGGTACCCCCACTTCTGCGCCCCCTGTCACTGGCACCTATGATGCCAGAGACTGAACACTAGAAATATGTTCTAGGAGAACCCAGTGCTTCTCCCGTCATTCTTGCCAGGATAATCTCCCCATCTGTGGCCCCAATCTTCGCTGCTCATTTCTACCTCTGTGTGTCAGGTGAATAAAGCCACTTGAGGGGACCTTGGTCACACGCTTAAGCTAACTGCAAGAGTTTCTGGGAACATGGTTTTTCTCTTCCTATTCTCTATAGTAAGCAAGAGGATAAAAGAGGAAGGAGAGCGAGAACGTAGAGAGACGGTCAGAGGGGACTTTATGGGTGACTAGGTGTGGGACTGGGAAGGTCAGTAGCTGTTTGTCCAAAGGACAATGGAAAAAAACCAGGTGGAGGGACAGCTTGAGCTAAGGCTCTGATGGGTGGAAGGGCAGGTGTGTCTGGGGAAAGGCGAGAGCTTGGAGTGGAGAGGGCGGTGGTGGGTGTGCGGAGGACAGGGGCAGGGCCGCCTCGAAGACAGGTGAGCCCAAGGTAGGCAGCGGCCAAACCGGGAGAGGTGTCTTCTGCTCCTGGAAGGTTGGCCTTTCCCCCCAGCCCAGATTCAGGCGGTTTCTCCAGATCAGACCGAAGTCTGCACGTTGTGGGTCAGATGTTTCTGCCCCGAGCACTGCACCTCACTTCAGCCTTGGCCTTGGAAGGCAGCGCAACGACTCTCCCTACTGAATGGTGATCAAACAACTTCCGCAGGCGGTTAGTCCCATAGACAGAGAAGTATTTCCTTCATGTTTTCAGAATGTTTCCTCTGTCCCAGTATTCTCAAGTGTAAACATAGAATATGACCAAGACGATTTTTCTGTTCATCCACCTCTGTCTTGCCTCAATTTTTTGGTGCTCTCCCCAACACGGCCACGTCCTTACGTCCGAAGAGGGGGCTCAGCGGCTCCGTCAAGCTGAGGTACTCAGGACGTCTTCAGTGGACGCTGTCTGAGGCGTCTTCTCCAGCCACAGCCTCCTTCTCTGAGGACTCTGCTCCCCTCCCGCCTGAGCTGGCAACACTGACCGGACCAGCTACGGACCATGACCCAGGCCGAGCAAACCGGATTCTGTGCCCTAGAAATTTAGAAATTCGTTCATTCTTTCATTCAGCAAGTATTTATTGGACCCTGACTTTGAACTAGACGTTGTCCTGAGAGCTGGGGTACAGAGGACACGTCTTCTCCTGATACCCCACTGTGTCATTCTGGGTCCAGTTAGACACCTGCGACATTCTGTCTCTTCCAGCTGGTTTAGTGGGTGTCTGCTCCTGCAGCAAGAGAATCCCTCCTAAGACAATTTCACGTTGTGATCCACGACGGGGAAACGCCTTACTGTCTTTCTTGGAACTTTCAAAGCCATTTCCCCACAGCAAAGAACCTGAGAAATCTCTTCAAAGTTTCAACTAGGTAAATTTTCACTGATTGGAATCGTATTTGATCTCAAGAACTCTTTATTTTTAATATTGAAGCTATATTATATACTGTATGAAAACACGGAGAACATTAAATAACATGTCGAAGATTTCCACTGAATCCTGATGACAAACCAACATTTCTGTCTTATTTCTTTGTGGTAATCACACGACACACCCCCCATTCATGACGCACACGCACGTGCACACACACACAGATTGTCTAATAAACACCTTGCATAAGGACACAGAGTAGAAAGGTAGAAAAGTTGAGTGGTTAGAATTGTAAGGTTTGCAAGACAAACCTGAGTTCAGATATCCTTCGTCTGGTGACCTTGGGAAATTTTACATCTATAAGAAAGAGACTGCAACTATTTCACAGGATTGTTGTGAGAACTGAATGTGTGTAAAGACCCTAGCACATAAAATGTGCTCGATAAATGGTAGTCACTAAGCAGGTGGTTACCGTTCATTAGCGGGATCTTTATTGGTGAGCCACATGGGTGTGTTTATAAGTACAGATATGCATACATGACACACAGATCCAACTGTGTGGGCCACGTGCACCACCTCTCTCGCCAAAGGAGAAACTGGAATGGTAGTTTATGCCGAGAGATGATTCAGACCCACGTATGTAACTAATTACAGTGCTCAACAATAAATTGTAATCTAATCCACTGGTGTAACCAGAGCTGTGAATTTCTGCCAATTCAGGATCCAGTGTCACCTCCACAAACCCTCCTCAACCTGAATGTGCCTCGAGGCTCTAAAGGATTTGCTGGAAACTGAAGGGGTGGGGAGGGAAGTGGGTGGTCATTCAATCTCTCCAGTACCCAGACGCTGAGTCGTTTCAAAGTGGAGGTCTGGAAACCTTCTGTACCCACGGTCTTCACAAACCCTGTAGGGAAGGCAGCAATGGTACCGTGCACGATCGCGGCAGGGCCCACGCACAGGACCACCCGCAGCAGAGCTCTTGGGGACTGTCATGGCTCGGCTCACAGGTTAAATGTGCTGACACCGGAGTTTGACTCCCAGCGTTCAAATCCTGACTCTGCTACTTGTAACTTTGGTCTAGTTTCTCGGCTTCCCTCAAATCTGGTTTCCCCATCTGTAAGTGGGTATGATGATAATCTCAATATCTGCTGTATTAGTATCCCATGGCTGCTGTATAAAAAATATTACAAACCTGGTAGCTTAAAACAACGTGAATTTATTCTCTCACAATTCTGGAGGCTAGAAGGCCAAAATTAATCTCCCTGGGCTAAAATCAAGGTGTCAGCAGGGCCATGCTCCCTCCAGAGGCTCTCAGGGAAAATCCATTGCCTGCTTCTTCCAGCTTCCAGTGGCTGTGGCATTCCTTGGCTTGTGGCCTCCTCACTCCAGTGTCTGCCTCTGTCGATTTCTACCACATCACCTTCTCCTCTTCTGCATATCAAATGTCCCCCTACCTCCCGCTTACCAGGATGCGTGTGATTGCATTCAGAGCAGGTGATGGTTAGTTTTACGTGTCAACTTAACTGGCCATGGTGTGCCCAGATTAAACATTACTTCGGGGTGTGTCAGTGAGGGTGCTTCTGGACGAGGTTGGCGTTTGAACCAGTGACTCAGTAAAGTAGTTCGCCCTCCCCAGTGTGGGCAGGCCTCATCCAATCCACTGAGGGCCTGAATAGAACAAAATGGGAAGGAAGTAGGAATTTGTCCCTTTTTTCCTGCCTCACTGTTTGAGCTGGGACATCTCACCTCATCCTCTCCCGCCTTCAGACGGGGATGTACACCATGGGCTCGCCTGCTCTCAGGCCTTAGGACTCAAACTGAGTTACACCACTGACTTCCCGGGTCTCCAGCTTGCAGACGGCAGATTGTGGGACTTCTCAGCCTCCATAATCTCTGGAGAACTCTGACTAATACAGGGCCCGCCTAGATAGTTCTTTTTATCTGCAAAGACCCTTCTTTGCCATATAAGGGAACCTTCACAGGTTTATTTTTCAGCCTACGACAATTGCCATGTGGTCTTAAAGTGAGGGTTGAATGACATACATTGACAAAGTGTGGTGGCCAGAACACGCAAAGTGTCCAATAAGGCAGATCTTGTCTGCCACAAAGTGAAGGAAGCTGGCCCAAAGAGAGTAGAGGAAGACAGGAAGGGGACTGGTAATGGTTGACCTTTGCCAATAGCAAGGTCAAAATGCCAATAGCATTTGAACATTCAAAATACTTTGTGTAGGTGCTCTTAGCACGTGCCCTTCACAAACACCTCTGTAGGTCGTAGTTCCTTGTGTGGTAGACAAGTGGGAGGTATGGGGAAGAATCCAGAAATTAATGCAAAAGGGTTTATTCTCTTGTTTTTATCAACACATATTTGAAAATTAACGTGTTCATAGGAATTTTATTTTCACTCCAATTCTGAAATAATCATCAAATTCTGAATGAAGAAAACCTCCATATTCTAGAAATGTAAAAACTTTCACATTGGTTTATAATCTCCTCTGTAATGTTTAAAATAAGCTGGGCACTTCGGTCTTCTCAATATTGACATGAAATTGTTCTTTGTTGTCTCTTGAAATCTCTGTTAGTTTCAAAATCACAGAATAAAGATCAAAATTTAATATTTCAACAGCTTCTCATCCTTCCCAGAGGCTTGGCAGGTAAGCAGTCCAGATGGGAACAGGCTGACACCCACAAGTCCTCTCACAGACATCCTTCGCCCGATCCTCCCAGCGACCTCGTGAGATGCACAGGGATCAGGAATCCTGCCTTGTGGATCTGGAAAATGAGCTGAGACGCCTAAGGCACAGCAAGTGAAACAGAGCTAGTCAAAGGCAGAACTGGACTGGAATTTGGGTATCCTGACACCACGCATAAGGGAGAAGGAATAAGGATGGAGGAAGGTGACCCTGAGCAAAAGCAAAAGGTCGCCTGGAAACTGAGGCCTGGAAAAGCCTGACGGAAGAAAGGCAGGAGATGTGAACTGGAGGAAGTCAAAATCCCAAGTCACCTCCTGTTTGTTAAAGGACGGGAATGTGTTGGTGCACGCGCACACTCTCCTGTGGAGGCCTTCCCTGGGTGGTGCTTCCTCACTCATTAGTTCTCTTTCTAAACCACATCCTCTCACCTGGGCAGGTATCTGAGCAGGTGAGAGGTTTCTCTGCGTGACAGGGACAATCGACTGTCTTTGTTTCCCCCAGAACTATTTCCCTGGGAAAGTTGAAAGCCAGAGTGTGCAGGTGAGCCAGGCAGTGAGGATTGTGGTGGCCCCACCAAAGTGAAGCGTCTGCGGCAGTGGAAGTGACGGTGGGGAGGAAGGAGAGTATGTGCACGTGTGTGGTGCCCGGCTCCTGTTTCACGCTGTAATTCCCTCCTCTTCCAGGGCGGTGTCAGTTTCCACACCGACTGCCTTTCCTGTTTTTCCACTTCTGCAGCATGACGAAGGTTTCATGCGGTGCAGCTGACATCCGAGTTACCGGTCTTGGCAACGTCAGGGCCAGCGGTGCTGCGCGTGGAAGTGGCCCCCTCACTGAAGCCTGATGCAGAGAAACCGGGCGTGCCACTGCACACTTAGAATTTCATAATACACTCCAAGCAGTGGTTCTCAGACGTGGCCGCACATCACAGCTGCCTTAAGGGCTTAAGAAAAACCCAGATGATTAAATTGTTATGTCTGTGGGCGGGATCCTGGCATCAGAGGGTCTGTGGTCCGGGTGTAGCCAGGACTGAGAGCCAGCGCTTTACAGGGAAGACTCGGCGAAGAGCAAATGGTGCCGGAACCTCCCTCCGTACCCTGTGGAGATGGTACAGGATGTGTTTGTGCTCGTGTGGCCGTATGAGGCTGTGACGAGGGTGTGGATGCTGAAATTACTGCAGTTATTGGCCGTGAAGAAACGAGAACAACCATCCCATCCACCACACCAGGTGTCCAATGGGATCTGTCGGAGCGGTGCGATCCTGTCACACCTGGACAGGTGTTACGATACTCAGAGTGTTCACTCTGGGGGACGCTGGTGAAAGGTAGGCGGGCGCTATCTTTGCAACTTTCCCATAAATTTAAAATTATTCCAAAATAAAACGTTTACTCAGAAGATATTTTAGTGACTTAGTCAGGATTTCTAGGAAATCTTCCACATCTAACACCGTCAAGATAGGCTGATCACTGTAGTTCGCATCCTGTGATCGTCCTGGGGCTCATAATGCCATGTAATGCCGTAACGCTGGCGTGACCCTGGGGGCTCCTGAACATCAACAACGATAGCCATCGGCACTTGCGGATGCTGGGACCTGTGCTGAACACACACTGCGCCAGCCCCGTGAACCCTCACTGACCTCCTACGTGTAGGAACCATCATCATCCCCATTCAACAGATGAGGAAACTGAGGTCGGAGAGGTAAGGTTATCTGCCTGATACCGTGCAGCTGGTTAACGATAGAGCCAAAACGCAAACCTAGATCTAGCTAACCACAGAGCCTACGATTTGACCTCATGTGACATCGTCTCCCAGGTCCACTGACTGTTTTCCACTGTAACACCCAGGCCTGTGACATGAGAGAATATGGACCGTGCACACCCGTGTGCAGGGCTGTCCTCACCAGCGTCAGAGACCTGCTATGGCTCCGTGCCTCGTCCTCCCCTCACTCTCCTGCCCTTACTTCCAGCACATTCCCTTTCTCCCCAGGTGTTTCATGCTGTCCCGTCATCTCCCGCTTCAAAACTACCCGACAGATTAGATTAATCTGCACTAAGGTGTGAACGAGTCATAGCAGCCCCCTGTGTTGGTCCTTAGAGGAATAAATCCATTTTTGAGAGAATATCTAAAGGGAGTAATATTTCTCCCAATGTGAAAATGGTGGAATTTACTCATTGTGGCACCTTAATGGGGGAGATAATTGAGAAAGGGGCCCTTAAACAGAAAAGCACACTGTTATAAAGAAATCACTCCCTGCGTGTGAATCGATGTGCACAAGGCCTTATAGCTGACGTCAAGGAGAGCTGAGAACCAAGAACTGAGCTTCGTCATTCCCTCCCTTCAGAATCCGTCATCTGGTCAGAGACACCGAAGCACTCACAAGACCGCACAGCAACGACCAGGCACCCCTCCGGGTGGAGACACACAGGAGTGGAAGCAACAGTCCAGGCTCGCCGGTCCAGAAACCAGCCCGAGGAATAAGGCTCGCACTGAAAACAAGTGGTGGTGTCTGCCTCTTGCCTGGAGTGGCTGTGAAGGTACGTAGCACTGTTTCTGTCCTGGTCTTGCTGTGGAGGTGGTTGGCACAGGAGACCTGTGTGCCCACCACATCCCTCACACGACCCTCTTTTCCCTCCCACAGCCCTCTGAGGTAGGGTTCCTCGCACCATTCAGACGAGGAGACGGACTGAGAGAGAAGGTGACCTGCTGCGGTTTACAGCGTCAGTCGCTGCCCCCACTGCCTTGCACCGCCTCCGAGCTCCCGTGTGTGCGTGTGCCCTAGGGCACGGATCCAGTCGGGAGACGGGAGCCACGCCAGTAACGTGAACAGGGACTGTCTAACACGAGAAATTATCAACGGGCAGCAGGGGCTCTGAGAACTCCTGGGGTGTTGTCCCCAGCAGACTGTCACCTCCGGGGTGTGAGAGGTGTTCTCACTCCTCTCACATCCCCACCAGCGTCAGGCACGATGCTGGGTGTTCAGATCCAGGTTCAAATCCCTGCTCTGCTCCTGCCTCGCCTGGCGCCCTGGAGCGAATCACGTAGCCTCGCTGGGAACTGAGGACAGTGACGCCAATGTTAAAGGGCTACGGAAAGAATCGAGCTACTCGATGCAGATAACTCAGCTAGATAAGTGGTGGCCAGCACTCTTATTACGATTATTATCACCGTCATCATCATTAAGCCCCCCTGGTTCCTCGTCTCCTGAAATGCTGCCCAGTGTAATCATTGGGACAATATTTGAAAATCCACAAGATGATCTTTGCCCTCGTTTACAGGCAGATCTGTCCTTCTGTCGGCTGTGAGGAAGGACCATATGTTAGGCAGCCCTATTTTGAGCATCAGTTTTTTTTTTTTCCCTAGTGTTAGTGTCAGGTCAGCATCCACCTTCCCCATCAAAAATCTCTCAAGCACCAGCCTACTGAACACCAGCCTTCTTTAATCCCAGGGTGAGATTTCTGTGTTTCAACCTTCCTTGGGCCAATTGGCTGTCATCACAGGATATCATCAAAAAAGGTTGGGCAGATTATGGGTAGTGATAGAGATAATTGTCAAGGAGACACAAGGAAAAAATAAATGAATCTTCCATCTCAGGGAGAAATAAATGGCTTTATTTTGGGGTCAGGAGGGAAGATCCTAAAATTCCCTGTCCAAGAGAAAATGCAGTTTGGGAACTGGGGAATTTGGCAGCAACAACATCCATGGATCAAAACAGCTTTTAAGGGCCAACCTCGGGGGATTGCATTTCTATAAAAGGAATGAGATGTTTTTCTTTATGCTGCAGAAAATGCAGAATCAGAGCCGACTAGAAACACTGCTAGCTGGTCTGTCATTATTTGCAAAGGATTGAGGAGAAAAATGACATCCCCCTCTATCAGGAGGGCAGGCAAGGGATCTCTCCAAGTCTTCTGAAACCCATTTGGGCAAGTCTCAGGAAGCAGAAAAAAACAAAAATCTTTAACATAAAACCTTGTTCAAAATGAGTTTTTCTGGCATCATCTCCATAGTACTGGATCTAATGAGAACGTTTACTCCTGAGCCCACTTCCCCTTCCTCCAAAGGCACCGGGCCACAGCGTGGGCCGTGGTTGTCCTGAACTGCATTTCAGGACAAGCTGGTGATGTGAGTGGCCTCACGCCGCAGGGCACTCAGTTCTGCTTGGACACCCCCAGGCCTGCCTGTCAGCAGCGTCCACAGGCCTCACTGAGGGCTGCCCAGGAACACTCCACGAATCCCAGTGAGGGGACCGGAGACAGGCTGGCAGAGAAACCATCAACATGAACACTACAGGATGTGTTTTCCCTTTACACTGAAATTCTTACCTTCTCATCTTATCTTAGAAACACTTTGATTTCTCAGCAGTATTCGATGTTACATTTTCTTCCAATGACTTCTTCCATTCTTAGATATTTCAATGCCCCCTTGTGCAAGAGGAGAAAGCAAGGACTCCGAAGTGATGTGAGTGGTTCCAAGCTCTCCATGTCTTGGGAGGAGGTGAGCCTGAGCACCCCTGAACCTCACAGAGCAGTTAGCTCCCCAAGGAAGCCCACTCAGAGTCAGCCAGCCTGGGGCCCACACTTAGGGGTTTCCTGGGCAGCCTCCAGGGACTGGAGACTCCCTGATGGGAAGGAATCTGAAATAGGTGCAGTGAGCAAACGCCACCTAACACGTGGCAGAGGGGAAACGCTGACCTTCAGGCCCCGGGATTACTGCCCTGACCTCTGGAACTCGCTCAGCTGACCCCCAGGAAGTTGTTCATTTAGTAATGTGGAATACTAAATGTTCACTTTTTTTAAACAAATCGTGAGCCTTGTTGGTGTCTTGGATTCATCGTCAACAAAGGCCTTCAACAAATAAAAGTTCTTTTGTACATTTAGAAATACTTGGAAGATCAGCTTTATAAACATTGACATGTGGGTATAAATACTACTGGGATTTGATTACATCACTCGCTTTTTCCACCAAATCCTATTTTTTCACTGGAATTACTTAAATCTTGTGATTATTTCTCCTACAAGCAACTTCAGACATCAGGCTTAATTAGAATGCAATTAGTGCTGAACAGACGTTCCATCCAACATTAACTCACTGGATCTAAGGCCACTAATATATAATCCATAATGTACGTATACCTAACAGTGGGATTGAAAAAATGATAGCCCAAGTCACAGGGTTTGGATTTTAAAATCCACTACAAAGATGAGAAAATCCATGTAATGTTCTGAACTCCATTCATTGTACTGAAAGCAAACGTCTTCTTAGGAACCAAAGAAGGTGCCCCCTTGGAGAAGGTGAATGCAGCCACTTCCTACCCAGGTAATTACGCCCTCTGCTGGTTTAAATCTCCTCCCGAGGTTCTGTTCCCCACACAAGGCCCTCCCTGCTTTGAACCTCTGGACTCTGGAGTCCATGGAGCATCGTCCACACTTTGAGCCTCTCAGGCCTGCCCAGAGCCACACCTGCGACAGGTTTCACTATGTGTTCCTGCGGCTGCCCCCAGAGATGAGAGCGTCTTCCTGGGGGCTCTACCTAAGAGTGGCCACAGCTTAGTACCTGTCTATCTGAGATTCAAGCCTGGATAGTTTTTAATGTTTTGATGATTAATGAAGAGAAAATAGAATTGCTTTTGATTGATCCTGCCAAACTCCATGACACATGCATTTCTGCCATTGTTCAGCAGATCACAGGAGGCTGGCAGCACAAGACTGTCCATCCAGAGGCCAGCGTGGCAGAAGGCCTGGGAGAGGGGCCACCGTCTCGTCTTTGGCCACCAGCTCTGTCACTGTCTGGTGAACCTTACCCGTTACTTAACGTCTCTGAGCCTCAGTTTCCTCATCTTTCAAAATGTGCTAAACACACGGTTGTTGTAAAGAGTAAACGAAACTGTGTGCATCATGTCACTTATATATAAATGTGGGCACTGTGATCGCTTACAAAATACAAATGATTCCTTGAGAGATTGTGCACTCTGTGCCCCACACTCTCCGCTGGAGCCCCGCTTTGTTAACACTGCGGAGAATGCCCTCCGCTGTGCAGGAGAAGTGTGGACCAGCCACCTCGTAGGAAGCATGTGAATGAACTGTGGTGAAACCTTCCACAGGAAGCACGAGGTCTGGAGAAAATGCAAGGCGGTGCTCCTTTTCCAAGGGGTGTCTATGTTCAATTGTTGGTACAGGGTGATCTGGTTTCCTAGAGGTGTCTGAGCCCAGAAGAAGCACGATTATCTGTTCATTGACAAATAAGCCCACGCCCTCTATAAATCGATATCATTTCCTCCTGGCCCCTACGAGATGCAGCAGCTGTTATAGGGTTACCAGGTAGAGTAACGATTCAGGACCCGCAGACCACACTGTCTTATTGAACTTCTCCCAAGCTCACTGGCTCGGGGACCAATAAATCATTGCTTTACAAGTCATCTGGAACGCAAGGTACAGTGAGTCAAGAGTCAAGTTTCACGGTTCTGTTAGAAGGGTTTTTCTCGGGGTGGGGGGTGTTAATTTTTAGTCACAGAATAACCTTTCTCCTGCTCCTTTGAATGGTTTCCTACCTGCATGTTGTTATCCTCTGAACACTGAATCATCCCAGAGCAGTGTTCGGATACCACTGTGGGTTTTTTCTCTTCATTCTGAAGCTCTTCCAGAGCCCTGCCATTTTTTAAAATAGCGACCTCAGATTCTTTTCTGGTGCAGCTCCCACCTCGTCTGTCACACGTCCCATGGAGGTTACACGCTCAGTCAACAGTCGGCCTGTTTTCAGCATCCAGAGCAGATGGAGACAAAGTTATTTTCCACTTTTGTTCCAAGAAACAAGACAATGTTGTGTTGCCACATTTTCGCTTTTTTGTATTGAGCAGTTGGAACAGTAATAATAACACCACCAGCCTCTGCTCTGTGTAGAAGCTTCACCCTTTGTAAAGTTCCCGCCCATCCATTCTCCCACTATCCGGGTCTCTCGGGAGAATTGACTATGAAATGTGCTTCACGATGCCAGAGACAGCATGGGTGAGGGGTAAGGACTTTGTGTTTTTAGCAACATCTAAGACTCCAGAAGTTAGTAGTTTTGCTGATGAAACAGAAAACATAAGCTTCTCTGTGTCTTGTTAATTTCCGCCTAAGTATTTAATCAGCCCACTTGGTTGATGGCACCTCTTCTGGTTCTCTCAACTTTCTTGTCTTAATTTTCATAAAAAATATCTGAGCTGAAAACTGAGAACTGTCCTTGTAAATTAAGGCCTATGGTTTGACTTCAAAGTTAGGGCTAGAAAAAGGGAAAAAAACAAAACCCCGAAAAGCACTCATTCTCATTCCTCCAGGATGAATACCCTTCACCATAGGAGCAATGCTTTCAGCTTCTGAGCAAGAATTTACATGCTTTGTACAAAGGAATCAAGGAATCCATGAAAATAATAATAATAATTGCCACTGCAGGCAAGATCCCTGATGACTGCTAAAATTAGGAGGTGAAATTTTAGGAGAAACAGAATAGTAGCATGGACTCAAAGTCCAAATAAACTGCTGGGCTGGTTTTAACACGTGTCCGTAAATTATTTGGCTCTTCTGTCTCCGGGAGGTGGAACTCCACGCCCCCTCCTTGAACGTGACTTGCCTCCACCAGATGAGAATGGAAAGGGACAACTGTGACTTCACGTGGCAGAATCTGGCAGATGCCACCTCAGCTGAGGGATCAGGTCAATAGCACTGTAATAAGATGTATCAACATCGTGTACCCCAAATATGACGGGATAGGAAGGGCACATCCCCTCTGTGTATGCATCCCCCAAACCCGTACCTCCAGAAATCATGAGAAAACATCAGACAAACCCAAACTGAGGGACGTTCTACAAAATGGCTAACCATTACTTCTCAATAACATCAAGGTCATGAAAGACAAAGAAAGAAAGAAAAAAAACAGTCGTGGCTGGGAGACCAAGAAGATGTGGTAATTCAGTGTAACATGGCAGTCTGGATTGAATCTGAAACAGAAAAAGGACGTTAATGGAAAAACTGGTAAAACCTGAATAAAGTCTGTAGTTTACTTACCAGTATCAATGTTAACTTCTTAGTTTCAATAAATGTGCTGTGGCTATGTAAGGTGTTAACATCAGGGGAAGCTGGTTGAAGGGTTTACCAGAACTCTCTGCTATCTTTGCAACTCTTCTGTAAATTTAAAATTACTTCAGAATAAAAAAAAATTAAATGTTTATGGATGTGTTTAGTGTAAGCGTGGGCAAAGCTAGCATTCATTCTTCCATTCAGTTCCTTCTCTACATAGTTGTTGAGTGTCTGCTCTCTGCCGGGCACGGTCCCAGGCCCTGGGGAGGTGCTCCTGGACCTGACAGCCCCACAGCAGGTAGAGCAGCTATAATGAGCGACACAAAACACAGGCTGCTCCGTGCAGATGACAGGACGCCCAACCCAGGCTGAGGGTTTGAGAAGGTTTCCCTGAAGCAGACGCTGTTTTAACTGAGACCAGGTGGATAGTGTTGGATGGGGTTGGGGCTGTCTAGGCAGAGAGGGGACCCTCCAGGCGGAAGGAACAGCTCGACTAGGGCCTGAAGCAAGGAAAGAGGGACAGACAGAAAACCAAGAAGTGGGGTGACAGGGTTGAGAGAGGGGTCTGGATAAGAGGCAGAGGCTAGGTCTTCAAGGTCTCACAGGTCAGGGAAAGGATTTGGGATTTCACCCTAAAGTACTGGGAAACCACTGGAGAGTTTTAAGTAAATTATGTAACTATGTTGCAATCTCTATCTCTGAATTTGTGAGGTTCCTAGCTTCCTAAGTCAGTGTTGTTCATGTTTGAGAATGGGTTACATTTCCTAATTGTTAGTGATCTTTCCTAGGAAATGTATCATTCAGTTTTCACCCTGACCCCATCTCCACCTTCAGTTATGTTAGGGGTGGGGAGGTGAAGGACGTATAGCTACCTGCAGCAGGACTCGATCCCAGGAAACAAGGTAACCCCATCACTGACTGAGCCGTACTCTCAAGTCCAGGCTTTGTTTTTCAAAGTCTCTTTTAGAGGGAAAAAATGGCAAGAGAAGCTTTCCCTTGGGCATTTGTGCTGGTACAGGGACCTTGCTGTTTGTCCCCAAAGCTCTTTTCCCTTCTGGCATGAGCTGAGTTGAAATCTCCTTTGCTGACTGGGCCACACTGGGGTGAGGAGGAATCTCTGAGCAAGCGACAGCATCAGCCAGTTGGCTCCCAGCACAGGCACGGCCTTCCCGTTGGGGGTACTCTCCCCACTGTCAGGGCCTTGGTGGGAGGCAGGGCCCTACCTCCCACTACAGGTGCAGGTGACTCACTCAGGCTCAGATCTCCGGGGGTCTCCACCCAGATCTTTAAATCCTAAGTACGTGATGCGGGGACCCAGGACTATCTAAGAGTCTTCCTGGGGGTGGAGCACGGGGCCCAGCTCCGGAGTATTGGTGGCGGCGGCACCAGCAGAACCATCCAGAAGCCTCAGGTCCTTGGCATGATGTGGGCTGGTTCTGTGCCTCCCTCAGCACCTCCTCATTGTTGATCCTAATTCTCTGTGGCCAATCCAATATCTTCCCCAAAACTTCTTTACAGGTCTTTTTCTGAGATTAGTGATGACAGACATTGACTAGTAAAAATAACCATTCACATCTGTATGGCACTCGTGGTCTGCCGAGCACTGTTCTAAGTGCTTTGGTAATATATATATTATCTCCTTTAATATTAGTAAAAAAGAGAAGTGATTTCTCTGCTGACAAGGGGAAGCCGTGTGGCAGAATAATTTACTTTAATAAGAAAAAACTAAAGTAAGGATGGAAGCCTTTTTTTCAGGCCCAGAAATCAAAAAGGCACTTTACTCTAATAGCAAAATTTGGAAGCAACCTGAAATGTCTGAGAATGGGGAAATAAATAGGCAAATTATACAACCACTCAAGGGACTAGTACACAGCCATTTAAAACAATAATTAGCAAAACTGAGATGT
The DNA here is from genome assembly GCA_031878705.1 of Tapirus indicus. Lineage (NCBI taxonomy): Eukaryota > Metazoa > Chordata > Mammalia > Perissodactyla > Tapiridae > Tapirus > Tapirus indicus. The sequence continues at coordinate 978,031 of CM062924.1, forward strand.
AAATCAAGAAAAGCCTGTGGCTGCAGTGGTGTGAACACACGATGCACACAGCCGAGGAGTGGGGCACCGTGCAAACGCCCGGAGCTGCGTGTCAGGGTGGTGCGTATAGGCGGGGTCTCCCTGTTTCTGCACTCTGAACATTGTTATATTGCATCTACAGTTTCAAAAGGAAATGCACACTCCCTCACTCTTTCTTTTCCCAGTGTTCCAGGATGACTTCTCCACGCGTGGAGAAAGCCCTGTACCCAAGCCCTCGGCCACCACTTGGATAATGAACTTCAGGGCCACTTTTCGGTCTGTGCTGGCAGGGCAGACACTGACCACAATGGGACTGAAGTTTTCAGGACCAAATCCCCAAATGGACCATCAGCTTCCGTTTGAGGTTATACCCCTAGCCTGCATGCACGTTTCTGGGGCTGTGAGCTGCCGCTGCCCTGCAGTTTTCTGCTGCACCCAGGGAGCCAGGCCGTCAGCTTCAGTCCCCGAAAATTTGTAAAAACAAGACATCACTCCTTTGGCTCACACGTTACCTTCTCTGCAGGCTCATTCCCAGGGCTCTCCTATATCCCCGATTTGTGATGCTCTTGTCCACTTTCCTGACCCTCACTCCAATCTCTCTGCTTCCCAGCCTTCAAAATCTACCTCCCCGGTGAAACCTTTTCCAGTTCCATAGGGAATTCTCCCTAAGATGCCAAACAATAAGCTTAATATTAGTTGAACTACTAATGGAATGAAAATGAAAATGCAATTTTTGTAGGTCAAATGGTCTAACATCTACAATTTCATATGGTTCACCCTAATTAACAGCAGGCAGCACCACCTACAGGGTACAACATTGGCAGCCCCACCAGGTCACACATCAGAGGCATCAAGGTCACTCACTACTGCCCATCGGGATCATCAGAGCTCCAAGAGTCTACCCGGACGTTGCTTTTGACAGGGGGGCCCCACATCTCCAACTCTGGTACCTTTCTCATATGCTCCAGAGATTTGTAGTTTGAACCTAGTTGAGACGTTTCCAGAAAGAAACTTTGAGGTCCCTTTTGACCTCGACAACACCTATTTATTTAGCAGCATGATCTTATTAAATTAGAACTACTAAATAGTTTGCTTAATCACACAGCCTGATTATTTTTCAAACTTAAAAAATACATGAGCCCCGTGACCTAGCAATTTCATCTCTTGGTAATTTGTTCAATAAATATACCCACACTCACGCAAAATGATGTATATTTAAGAACATTCATTGCTACCTTGGTTTGTGACAGTAAAAGACTATTTTAAAGTGATTAAATAAAGTTGGCACATTAATACAGTGGATTGGAATAATGAGTCTCCAAAATACAGTATTAAGTGAAAAAAGCAAGAGAGTGTCACGGAATGTTTCCACTCCCAAGAGGCAGCGGTGCAGAGAATGTGTGTGTACATTGTAATTGTATGATACACACAGTACCTCTAGACGGAGGCACAAGACGGTGATGATCCCTCTTGGGAGGGGAACTGGGTGGTGCAGGAAAGGGGAGGAGACTGACCTTTTAGTGTACCCAGTTGGTACATTGTCAATTTTCTACCACGTGCCTACATTACTTATTAAAAAATAAAAGTAATTGGTTTTTTAAAACTAGGTTTTTCCTTAAACAAGGAAGATTAAGAATTAAGAGCTCAGTCTTGCTTTGATGCTGACTGAAGGAGTCCCTGTCATTGACCCCCATGTAGTCAGGGTACCCCTGCCTTCTATCCACCCATTTCATCCCAACCCTCCTGAGAAGGGGGTTGAAGTATTTATGCATAGGATCACACTTCTCCTGACACGGAACTCCCACACCACCCTAAAATTTCCTCAGTTTGCTTTTGCAAGCCTGGGGCAGGGGAGGAAGGGGACAGTTTTGGCGGGGGGGGGGCGGGGGGCGGGGGGGGCAGGGGGGGCAGGCCATATCAAGCCGATTAAGCATAGATAGAATGATACATAGATCTGTGTCTTCTTGTAAAGCACTAGGAACTCTGGCCCATAGAAATATCCCCCAAAAGTTATACAACATTTATTTGTGTCTAGAAAATTAAATTAAGATCCTTGAAAGTAGAGAATTTTTCTGAGTAGGCAATATATCTCCCCTATAATTTTGAAAGTAATTTGAGTCCAAATGAATAAAGATTTCCCATCCAGCCACCACTATCCACTAAGTACTATAAAGCAAGCACACCAAAATCTGGGATAATGTTTTGCAAGGTTGTTTTATTTTTGGTTCGGTTCTGTGCCTTTAACCTCTAATTGTCAAGTGAAGCTAAGTCTAGGTCAATCCCTTTGCAAAGGGCCACATACTTGATCTTTAGGCAGATTTTAGACATGAAGCCTTCTGAGGGGGAAAAGAAAAGAAACCAAATGATAATAAAAAAGAACCCACCCAATTATGGGTTTGTTTCAGTAGCCCTGCCATAACCACCTAAACTCTCCCCCAATACGACCACAGTCTTAAGTGGCCTGAGCAATTCATGAAACTCTGGGAGAAGCAATGAAAAATAAGTTTATATTATACTTAGATGTTTCCCACTGGACTTTCTTTCCTTTACTTTTGGAAAACACATAGCGAATGGTACTGGAATATCTTCAGAGCCTGTGGCAGAGTAACTGCTCCGCAGATCCTTTCTCTTCCTCCGTCAGGAACACTGTCTGTCCTACTTCGCCATCTACCCCCACAGTTCCATCAGTCAAAGCTCTTGGTATCATCATGTTATGGGTATCATTTCCCCTTGAAAAGTGCATTTTTCACTTTTTAAAGGGAAATGCAAAATTATAGTTAGCTAAATTTAATTAAAATTTAAACAAAATTTGAAAACTAGTGGAACAAATATGTAACATGTATATGACAAACGGTTACTATTCTTGATAAACAAATACTCCAACTTTTTTTAATGAGCAAAGAATAGGAACTGGCCATTAAATATACAAAAAAGTGTCAAACTTCATTAATGAAGAAATGTAAATTAAAATCTGTGTGATTTCACCTATCAAGTTTGCAAAGATAAACACGAATGTTACTATTCAATGTCTGCTACCATGTGGGGAAATAACACTCATAATTTGCAATGGAACTGTAATTCTATACCTTTCTAAAGAGTAATTGGGTAAGTAGTGTCAAAAACTTTAAAAAGTACAAATTCCCTCAATCTACTAGTTTTACTTCCCGGAATGTATTACGTGGAAATATATAAAGATATGTGCAAAGTTAGCTGTAAGGATGGTCATTGCAATATCATTTGTAATCACAAAAAAATTGGAAAGATCCTGACTGCCCATCATTAGAGACTGGCTGAGTAAATTGTGGTGTATTCATAGAACAAAATGTTTATTGATATTAAAAATGATATACATGAGAAAGTGGTAATTAACACTTTTGAGTGAAAAAAGCAGTTTACAAGAGTATGGTCCAGATAAATGCAGAGTGTTCTGGAAATGTGTTCCACCAAAATGTTAACGTGATCCTCTTTGGGTTGTGGGATTTCATATGTTATTTTTTTAACTTTCTTCATTGTATTTTTCTGCATTATTTGATTTTTTTTTACTGTAAATGTGTCAATTTCACAAAAACAAAAAAGCTCTTCTTTAAAAATTGTAAGGGAATAAGTGGATCTCCTTTGAAAATATCTACTCTCTGTATGGAAAGATTCATTTTTGGGGGGCCTTTTATACCGTTAAAGTGAACTGAACATTATTTTTACTCCTTGAACTCCTCTGAATAAATTCGTGGGTGTTCTCTTCCAAAGACTCAGTCTGGAAAGATTAATCTGTGGTTTTAGTTTAAGAAATGAAGTCTATTAAATGGTCTTAACAACAAAAGTGGGCATGATTGTTCATGCACATTATTGGTGTTTTAAAAGTCCTGAGCTTCAGTGGGCACTGGCTTTCTCTTCCTTTGTGCTTGACTTTAAATCAGGGGAAAAGGCAATGGGGAGAGAGCCCTGTAATGGAAACATCCACTGTCCCGCACGTTTGGAATGAAGACGAATAGACCTTCTAAAGCTGGGAGTCTGAGGGAGCCTTTGAGATGACAGTGGGCTTTGATTTTGTGATTACAATTAAAGATCAAGGTAAGCCCCTGGTGCCTGAGGACTTTTGCTGATGGAAACGAATAAACACTTGGCTCCAATACCAATATCAGCTAGAAGACAAATAGAGCATATCACCAGCCAACAGAGCATGTCGCCCCTGAGTAGCAGTGGACTGAGGACAGACTTCAAATCAAAGTGAAGAAAAGTGCTCCAGTGTCCCTCACCAACCCCCCCTCAGCTGGGCTTCCCATGGAGCCAGGAGAGGGGGGACCCCCCCTTAGGGAGCCAGATCACCAGAATGAGCCCCGGGATCCAACAAGATTTCATGTGTGTTCACTGTACATGGTCCTCTTCTACCTCTTCCACTGTCCGACAGTTGCTCCTTGCAGACCTCCAGGAGGGGGCGAGTTGTGGGGTAAGGTGCAGGGAAAGAGGCACGTTCACACTGCTGGTGGGCTACAGACCGTACCTGATTTGGGGAGGGGGACAAGTTGGCAGTGTCTATCAAATTTTAAAATGCACATACAGTGTGGCACAGCAACTTCATTTCTAGGAGTCTAGCCTCCAAAACTCTTAGCACAAGGATCTATGGACAGGGAAGCACATTGCAGCATTGCTTGTTATGGGAAAAGTTCCAAACAGCCTAAATGTTCATTTAAGTAGAGTACGTCACATCCGCACGATGGAACACGGGGTGGCCATTGGAAGTGAAACACTATGGCAATGACTTGGAAAGACAGCTCTGTCAAATGATGCCCCTTGGACAAAAACCCAACCTTTATTTCCATAAATGAGCATAGATAAATGTGTGTGTAAATGCCTAGTTAGTGTTGAAGAGAATTTGAAAGATTGTATACTAGATATATAAGGATTCTTTTAAAAAAGGATGTGGTCAGGATGAAATAGAAGAATAGGACACTCACTTCCTACTTTATAAATTTCTGTATTGTTTAAATTTTTCCTTATTTTTTTACTGTTATTATTATGCTTACTGTTATTTCTTAAAAGATACACTTTTTAAGGGACCATAAGACGAAGTCTATACACTCAGTCGTTCATGCTGATGTTCTGGTCAAGGTGACCCTGCCTCATGTTGCCTTGGCTCCTCCAGCCCAGGGATGTAAGTCGGGGGAGAAGCCAAGGGGCCCGGCTCTGACGGTCAGACTGCTGGGGCAGGGCTCGGTCCCAGGGGAAGGTGAGCAGCCACTTGTTACTGACCTAGATATGAGATCAGAGCAGGACCACCGCTGAGCTGCGGACCCCGGTCCCGCTAACATTCTACTTCCTCTGTCTCTGAGCCCAATCGGTCACCAGGCTGGGGTGGGGCTGAGCCCACAGTTGAGGGCTGAATGGACTGGGACACGGGGATGGAGGTACCTGAGGCCGAGGAGGCCCTGCCAAGGAAACTGGATCTCCACGCACACTCCAGCCCTCTCGAGCTGCGGGGCCTGGAGCAAATTTCTCAGCTGATCTGATTGACCCATACAGTGTCCTCAGCTTAGGGGAGGCGGCCTGCCTGGGGAGAGGTGGGCTAGCGTGGTGTTGGAAGGCCCTGGAGCTGGTTCTCATCCACTCTGGGCGACCCTGAGAAAACCCCCGTGCCTCTCTCAATGCCCTCACTCTTGTTTCCTTGGCTACAAGAATAACTGCAAATGACAGGTATCTATCTGAACAGCACATTTTATAAAGATGCTCCCAAAGTCCCCATAGGTCTAATATTCAATGACTATAGTCTATATCAACAAAGGCTGATAAGCCCATAAGCCAAAAACTCTCTCCACGGAGGGAATTGTGGGCGACCTTTGACACGTGGCTCTTCCCTCAGGGGTGGTGGCTCCTCTCCACGCCCCTCACAGGGCAGGACCTTTTCTCTGGCTCTTTCCCACTTGTCTCTCCTCCTCCGTGACCCCGGCTTTGACGCTCAGGCCAGCAGACTGTAGCACCCACTGCCCCACTGGTGCTGAGTCTCAGACCCCCAGGTCTTCCCTCTCCGCCTCACCACCCCTCTCTCCAGCACTGATCCCACCCTAAGTCTCGGGAATTTCAGCATCTGTGACCCTTCCGGTGCCCTGGACTTTCAGCTCCTTGACCTCCTCTGCTCCAGCCACTCACTCTCATGGTCTTAATGTTGACATGAATTTCACCCTCCACCATTTTGGTTTCATGCCCCTCTCCAACCACCACTTCTTGTCTTTCCAGCCACTCCCTCACTATGACAATTCACTGACCCACTAAGGTCTACACTTCTTAACCCTACCTCCTCTTCACTGGCCTTCACTGCCTCAAGTCTTCATTTCCTTTCCTACCCAGTTTAGATTCTGTGGACTCACTCTCTTGCACACATAAGTAACTTTCTCCCTTCATCACACTGTCCTTGAGAAAGCCTTACCCTGACAGAATCCAATTCTCTGCCTACTCTGCACCTGCGCTGCCTGAACTTGGAGAAAAACATACACCCATGAAGCTGACTGGGCCCCCAGAGACACAGAAACCTTGTAAAGTCTCCCAACATTTCACACACCCATTCCAGAGATTTCACAATTTCTCCTCACCTCAAACCCCCAATGCCTCCTCTCCAACCTCACTCTGAGATGATGACCTGACTTACTATTTCACTGAGAAAATCACAAGAAAACAAGCTCCATCTCCCTCACATCCACCTCCTGTGTCTGAGCCCATCAGCTCTGCTTTAATTTTTGTAGATGGACCATCCATGCTCCCAACTAGACCAACACCTCCCCTTATGTGCTGTTTCTTCCTTCCTTCTCATGAACACTGAGACGATCCTCCTCTCCCTCCCCTGCATCACCCATTTTTCCCTCTCCAGTGCAGGATTTCCCATCAGAATCCAAACAAGTTGCTGATTTTCTCCCATCTTTGAAGACAGCCCTTGACCTCTATCTACTGCCTCATTTTCCTGCTCCTCTTTGCACCAAACCACTCGCACAGTTGTACGTGCTTGCGCTGCCTCAGCTCCTCTCCTCTCACCCTGCTTCCATCTCACTCCAACAAGATTTTGTTCCTACTATTCACTTGACCCATGAGTTCATGACCAGATCCCCAGTGACCTCCACGTTGATAAATGCCACTGTCAATTCTCGATCCTTGCCCAACCTGACCTACTGACAGCATTTGATGCCGTAGCTGACCCTCGGTTGATCCCTCTCCTTCCTGAAATGCTCTCTCCACTTGGCTCCCTGGGTTCTTCTCCTGCCTTGCTGGCTGCTCCGCTCAATTTCCTCTCCTGATTTCTCCTCAACTGCCAGACCTCTAAATACTGACATGCCCCAGAGCTTGACCCTTAGACCTCTTTTCTGCTGACATTGACTCATTGATTTCATTTAATCTCATATTTTTAAAAATTATCGCTTTCTTAATTCCCAAATTCACCAGCCTGGAGAGATCCTCTGAACTCCAGACCACATATCCAACTTTTACTTGACATTTCCTCTTAGATGTCTACTAGGCATCTCAAACTCAATGAACCCAATACCAAATTCTTTATTTTTCTCTATAACCGCCCCCCCCCCCAGTCTTCCTTTTCTCTAGAAATGGCAAATCCATTCTTCTAGTGTCCCAGGCTAAAATCTTGACTCCTCTTTCTCTCAGAACCCTATCCAATCCATTAGAAAAAAATTTAAATACATCCAGAATCCAACACTTTTCACAACTCCCACTGCCACCACCACTAGCTCTTCCCGGGATTGTTGTGACAGTCTCCTGACTGCATTGCTGTGGACACTGCTGGTCGTTCACCACAACCCATCATTCTTTCCTTTCTCTATATGTGGGTCGATACATTTCCCAGTTCTACTTGTAGTTTGCTGTGGACATGTGACCAAGCTCTGGGCAATGAAGTGCAAGAGTAAGGGATGTGTGCCACTTCCACAGTGGACTTAAAGACTGTGGGCATGCCTCCTGCATTCTCTTTTCACTTCCCATGGGCCAGAACCTCAAGGAACCTGTGAGCCACGCAGACAAAGGCCATGGCCTGGAGGACGCAGGATCCTGGACGTCTGAATAATCACGGAAACAGAGCTGCCTGCTGCCCTGACACACACACCGTGAGCTGTGAGGTGGGAGAGAAATAAGCTCTCTCTCTTTCAATCTACTGAATGACAGAAGCTTGGACTTATCCACTTAATACAGGCACCTCAGGTACAGAACCTGAAATGTACAAGCTCGTCCAGGGCTGGAATTCAGCCCCCTCCCTCCAGATTTTCAGTAGCTCCAAAATAGGAAAAAGCAAACTGCAAAGTCGGCATTAGTAAATGTTTACATGACTAAAAATGTTACATTATGTCAACACTCCAGCTGCAACTCAAATCATACGTTGTATACGAATGTAATAAAGTTTAAATCACAAAAAACAAAGGGAATAATTCACTCCTAACAAAATCCAAAATTCTTTCAGAAAAGTTTATATTTTACTGTTTGATATGATGTGGGGTAGGGTAGGGCCTCAAAGTAAAAGTGCTTAGGTCCTGGAGTGGCCTTAAACGGTGCTACCTGACTGCTGTCTACTAGCTGAGTTACCTTCACCAAGTCACTTAAACTCTGGGACTCAGTTTCCATCTCCTGTAAAATGGGGAGAGAACAGGAAAGTAACACTTATCTCACAGGGTTGCAAGGAGAGTCAAAAAGTACACTGGTTTTGAAAATACTTTGCAGACATTCTGGGAGTGTCTGGAACGAATCCTGTTCCATTGTAGGTTTCCATGGACTCAGTGTCTGAAGGGAGTCTAGAAGTCAGTTAAGCCCATTTGGCCCAACCCAACAGAATTATCTGGAAAGCTTACTAAAACACAGATGGTAAGGCCCCTCTCTCCAAAGAGTCTTATAACTAGGCCTTGGGATCCTATATTTTGGGAGGGTAGGGGTGGGGGAATCAAGCCATTTAACTTAGAGGCATCGAGGGAGGGTTGAAGGCTTGGGAGGACAATGAGACTCACGGTCCCCGGCCTGGCTGGGATCTCCCCAGCTTCACAGTTGCCAAAAGTGGGATTCTGTACTTTTTAAGCTTTCCATACATGAGAAACTGGTAACATTGGTTGCTTCCAATGGTTAAGAACTGGGTGGCTGGGTGACAGGGTAGGAAGAAGAATTTTCACAAAATAATTTTTTTGATATTTAGAATTCTGAACTACATAAATGCATAATCATATTCAAAAAGTAATCATAATAAAATTACTTAATATGTTAACCAATAGACAAATAAATGTTCCTGGAAGATTCCTGACATAGCTGGCCCTGAACAGGAGTTTGGGGAGTAGGTCAATTTTTCCAACTGCCCATTCGTGCAGCTTCGACCTCCACTGTATCCCAGGTTCTACAGGAACAAACCTCACCGTACACAGCAGCCCATTCAGTCGTTGGACAGCTGTAACCGTTAGCGTGTTGTTCTGTGCACGTCCGTGTCAACGCGAGGGATGCTGTACACATTATCACGGAGGCGGGGGCGTGATCCGCCCCACAGCATACCTGAGCTCATCGATGGAGCGAGGGAATTGACAACAGGTTTATTGGCTGTGATTCTGGTTGGTCTCCTCCTGTCACCGAGAGAGAACACTGACACTGATTCTATCTTCAGATTTTTGTTTGACCTCCTGACATGACTGTCTCTCTGGTTGTCACAGAGCTCCCAAAGTCAGATGGGGGTTTCATTTAATCAGCATTGTGTCTGTCTTGACCCCGTTCTTATTACCTAATGCAATGGGCTTCCTTCTTACCCAAACACAGTAGCTTCAGGCAGGGAAAAGCAAGCACACTGAAGCTACAAAATTCAAGCAACCAAGCACTGTCTGGTCCCAGGGACAATAGGGACAATGCAAAATTTCTTGGTAGGTAAATGTGTCAATGCCCCAATCCAAATGCACCACAATAACCAAAGAGATCAGAAATCACTCTGAAAGAAATGAATGGGAAGTGTTTAATTTTGTACTTGGTGCCTTGATTTTGGAATAGAAACCAATCCTTTCAAACCCAAAAGACCATACCAATTGTCCCTACTTTATCCCCACCTCTGCTACTAAATTCCTATTATTTGTTCTCATTTGAATGATCTGAAACTGTCAAGTAACAGGAAGATTGTTATCAATACTGCATCAGCCCCAGATGGATTAGAGGGAGAATGGTGTTTGTGGCTCTCTGTAATCCCTCCATGGATTCCAGAATTCTGAGCTTCTCCAGGGAATGTGGCAAAGCCACAGGAAATCCCCAAAGGCAGGATGTTGCAGGCTGCTCTCTGGTTCAGCTGCCAAACAGAAAAAGCAAGAAAAGGAGCGAAAACTCTGCCTTGTCTGCAACTCAGAGGCAGTTGAGAACATGGGTCCTTTGACTCCTCCTGAGGTAGGTCCACAGCTTGTCGGTCTCTAAGGAACATATACCTACATGTATGTTTTCTGTTCCCAAGATGAAAGCCAAAGCCACCTGCTTGAAAGAGCCTCATATGAAGTCAGAGATGTGTACTGATGTTGCCTCCAGCCCAGTTCTGTTCCCAAGTCCAAAAATAGACTCGAGGGAGGCCGGGAACAAAATCTTTATGGTCTCTGTGCTTGAGCTCCTCTAAATTGAAAGGCCTTTGCCATTCACTTTCATCATGGAATTGAGGGGAAATGGCTGCAATGAGATTTGTAAAAAAAGATTTTAGAGCAGATTGTAAAGAGAAGAATGAGACACAAAGTAGCCATTCTTTACTCCTTTAAGCAGTAATTTACATTTATTGAAATTCAAAGTGTACACATAAGTAGTGGGAAGACAGCATAGGTGAGTATTCTAATAGAAACATAGGATAAAATAGACTAATATCAGCTAAAAAACTCAGATTCCATATGCATACACACACAAAATTAGGATCACAAGCAATATTATAGGCAGTTCTAACAATCCTTTTTTTCTGCTTTCAAGCATTTTTGTTGGCATTGTATAGGACTGTATTAAATTCTCAGTATTATGCTTTGTTTCACTGAAATGAATTTGCTACAAATAAAACAAAAATTTTCAGCCTTATTTGTCACAAAGATAGAGTGTTTGATTTTAAAAAGGACTTAAGGATGCCCCAAATGTTTCCTGTAAAATATTCACCGCACTACAGGAGACTGGATGGAGAAAGAGACATGATAGGTGGTCTCCCTAGAGCAGCAGGCCTCGAATGGCCGCAGGGACATTAACAGTGTGGGTGCTTGAAGATCGAGAGTCAGTGGTTACCCCTTAACAACAACAAAAGCAGAGTTGAAATCAGTGTTTTTGTACCATATCTGTGTTTAGAAATATTTCAGATTATAAAATCATAGGTACATCAATATTGGGGAATGTTTGGTACATATTTTTTGGAAAAACTCATAATCAGTGATGCGTTATGACTCCTGGCAATTTTTGCTTTATTTTGGATGAAAAGACGTTATATTATTTGTATTATACACAGAAACTAGGGAAACTTTAGCACCATTTTCCTCCTTATTTTAGTTTCTCTGAACTTTGCATTACATTTCAACACATCTGCTTCATAGCAAATACTAACAAAGGACAAGAAAGAAATTGGCTTCAGATACACAGAAGAGCTAAAGAGGGTCATACTTTTTTCAAACATTCATTCCCCTTTTGCAGACTTCATGTCCACCACCGGCAGGAGAGGGAGAAGAGGTGGGAGAGAAGCAAGCGAAGTCTGATCTTGCCACAACCCCACCAAACAATCGGAAAGGCGCAGGGACAGAAAAAGTCCTTAAAACTGGACAATCACTGGGGATACTCCACTTCACTGTACAAACAGGGGGTTGAGAGGTCGCACTAGGCCTGTGGGTTTCCTCAGCGAGTTTGGAACCGTGAACTACAGTATTCCACAGATGAGTGTGCCTGCTGTTCCAAAGGCCCCTGCAGAGGTCTAGTCAAAATATTGACATTCCTCTCGGAAACTGTAACGCCGCGGAAAAGAGACACAGAGACAGGACGAAGCAAAGGAAACGCTTTCCTCCCGGCGGCGAGAGGAGGCGTCAGGCCGCGGGTCCCCACGACAGTCCTCTCTCGTCGCCTCCCCGGCGTGGGAGACACCCCGACCCCGGGACGGGCGCGGCGGCGCGGGGCATTCGCGCTGCTCGTGTCAGAATTAGGGTTTTGTCCTCCTCTGAGAGCATATGGGTAACACGACGCCGAGAGTGGGCGCGTTGAACGGTCCACGCGTGTCCCCGGGGCACCGCACCGACGCTGTAAATAGACGGAGTGATGGGCACGTGCATTTTTTCCTTAAAGTGCAGCACAAAGTGAGCCCGACTCTGGCCGGGCGGGGCGACGCTAGCCCAGGAGGCGACCCCGCGCTCGCCCTGTCCCCACTCCATGCGTCCCCTCGGGGCGACCGAGTCCGCGCGCAGGGTCAGGCCCGCACCGCCTGGAGGTCGCCTCCGGGCCGGGTCCTCCGGCCCGACGCCGCCGGCGAAGCCCCCAGGGCAGGTGCCCAAGAGGCCTGGCGGGGGCTCGGGGCGGAGCTGCGGTCCGCGCAGCTCCTCGGGTCCCGACCCTCCACGCGGAACCCAGAGCCGGGCCGCGGGCTCACGGAGTCCGGCCGAGGGGCGCGGGGGGGGGGGCGCGGGCGGAACTCCTCGGCCTGCCCACCCCCGCCGCCCGCGGTCCAGGCGGAAAGGCCCCTCCCCGCCCGGCTCCTGTTGGAACGAGTCGCTGCGCGGGTTGGGCCGGAGGCCCCGGCGGGTCACGTGCGCGCCGTCACTCCCGCTCCCCTCGCCTCTCCGGTTCGAGTTATGCCATCAAGCTAATATATTGTGACTGCTCTTCTCTCCTGTGACAAAAGCTTGCAGCTGCCTCCAAATCAATAGACGTCAAAGAAATATGAAAACAATCATGACACAAAACTTAAATCCTGGCTGGAGCCTACATAATCAGAAGTGTGCTTCTGTTCTCCAAGCCGCCGATTAATTTATCCCAAAGTTGAGTCAAATTTTTATTCCGGTACCTTTTTCCCAGCAGATCCCGCTACATCTGTCGGGTTTGTAATGTAATTTGTAATTACTGCCCTTCATGTGGTCCGGTGCCTTGAACCATCTTTAATTAAAAGCATAATTAAGGGAAGATCTAAAGAAAGACAATTACCAGATGGTCTTTATTTAGAGGCAGTCGTTTCGCGGAGCGGGGCGCAGGGTCGGTCCCCGGGACCTGGCTCCTGGGGAGGGGGCGGCGGGCCCGAGCAGCGCTTGCGCGCTGCGGAGGCCTGGGCCCCGCGCCTGCCCCCTGCCCCGCGGCCCCCACACCCCCCGCTTCCGCCCCGAGGCTCCGCCGAGGCCGCGCCCCAAGGTGAGCGCCAGTGTCCCCGCGGTGCACAGAGACCGGCTTCCTGCGCTCTTTCCCCGGGGTCGCAGATGTGCGGTGGCCGCGGGGGAGGCTGGGGCAAGTTCAAGGCAGAAGCAACTTCCAAATCCGCGCGGGGCCCCGGAGCAGGCCCGCCCCGCCCCGCTCGAGCCGGGACTCAGACGCAGAAAGGAGGAAGGGACACGAGGGCGAGAAGGAAGGGGAGGAAGAGGGAAGGGCGGCTGTCCCGAGGGCAACCTGGCGAGGGGGCCTCAGCCGGGCCCTCCCTACACCCGCCCTGTTCAGGTGGGAGCTGGGGGACCCTTCCCAGCGTCACGAGAACCCCGGGGGACGAGAAGATAGCGGCGCAGCGCCATCGCCCGCACCCCGTCGGGCAAAGTGGCCCCTTGGGGCGATTGTCTCGGCCGTCGGCTCCTCCGACTCCACCGGTCCCTGGACTCTCAGCACAAGTTTCGGGGGGAGGAGAGAACCAACCGGCTCTCCACCCCAGTCCCCCCCACGTCCCCGAAATGCATAATGCCGGCAGGAGCCAAGATTCTGCGTTAGCTCGGCGTTGCCCGGCGGCTGGCGCGAGGACCCCGAAGTCGGATCACGGAAATTAAACTGTTGTGTGGCGGGAATGTCATTATGTGACTGTTCATATTCAAAGTCAGGCAGCAATGAGTTGTAATCATTCAATTATCTTCAATACACTTTCTTTAGGACACAAGTTGTCAGAGATTAAGAAAGAAAAAGTACATTTTGCAGCTCCGCGGGTCCATTTTCCAGACGGTTTGTCGCTCTTGCTGCCTGACTTGGTCTCGGCTTTATCCCAGCCTCCGATTCTCTCCCCGAGGCTCCGGCGGGCGAGCGAGCCCGGGCCCCGCCGCTTCTGTGCCGCTGTGGACCGGCCACGCGAGTCCGAAATTGGCCCCCGTGCACCTGGCCCGCATTTTGGTCGCTTTCGGGTTTAACTTTGAAAAACAAATATGCCTGGAGCTCTAGATCTGGTGTCGCCCTGGGGACGGGGCCGTCGTGTTGTATTCTGCGTCCTCCCCAGCCGAGGGGGTGGGCCGGCTGCAGCAGCCCGCGCCCCGGAGGCCACACCGTGCGTCAGAAAGGCACGTGCCGGACGGTGCCCGCGCCTCCCAGGTCCCCAGGGCCCGGACAGTCTTCTTCCAACCGCGAACCGGCGGGGAAGAGCCGGACCGGCCGATTACTCTTCTTCGTGGAAACTACCCCAGCCTCGTGTCCCTGAACCCGAGGCAGCGGCGAGTTGGACGTGGTGTCCTCGGGGATGGCAAAGGGCCCTCCGCCCCCGGCCCGGGCAGAGAGAGTAGGGGTCGCCTTTGAAGCCCACGTCCATCGCGCCGATTAGGACTAATCCCGATCTTTGCACTAATATCGCCTCTCGGGTTTTTATTAGACTCATTCGGGAGGAAATGAGCTCTTGGCAGGCAAAGAGCACCCCGCACCCCACTTCTCATAGCTGCGCAGGGCCGGGGCCTGAACAACCCCGCGGGCAATCCCTGAGCTGCCGATATTATATTTGTGAAATGTCCTTTTGTTGAAGCTTTTAACACCTTCTTATAACGAATCATTTGTTCTTTTCTCTTTAATTTTGATAGACAATTAGCCATCAGAGATACACCAGTTGACTGTAACCGAGCATTAAACTCGCCTTTATGTAACGCTAATTTAGCATAGCTGCTTTGTTTAACTTTGCTATATAAGAACCAGGTTTTGTAGCAAAAAAAAAAAAAAAAAAAAAAAGGTGTAATTTTATGTGGGGCTTCATTTCTTCTGGCCTGTAGGCAGCGAGCCCTCCTCTTTGTGAACGTTCTGCTGGGGCCTGACGCTGTTTCCCGGGCCCAGCACCTGCAGGCTGGGGGGAGAGAGGGAATTAGCATTGATATAGATTTAGTTGAAATGTAATCTCTTAAATCTGTCCAAGATTCGGGGAGATAATTACACTTTCACTGAATTGCCAGGGGTCAGCGTCTCAGAGGACCTGAGGAGTTGATTTACTAACAATAGTGTTACATAAAAAATGGCGTTTGAGATTATAATGTTAATGGCTGCGGTCGCTGGGGAATGCGGCCGCTTCCAACCAATTCCACGTAAGTTGCTTTTGCCTCCTCCCCCCCCCCCCCCCCCCCCCCCGCTCCTCGGCTCGTCTTTGGAAAGATTTCGCGTGGTTGAATTCGGCGGCCGGCGCCGGGTAGTCAGCACGCCGGAGCCGGGGCGCTTTTTCTGAGTGTGGTGGTGAAGGCTGTGGCCTCGACAGCAAGGTTGGCTCTTCCCCACGAGGACCAGGACGCGGGCACCGCAGCCAGACTCGCAGGAGCGGAGCGCAGGCGGCAGAGGCAAGCGCGAGGCGGGGAGGACGCGGCGCCCTCGGGCCGGCTCCTCGGCCGCCTGAACCTGGAGCCGCCCCGCTGCTGGCGGCCTCGAGCTCTGGTGGGCGAGGACGAGGCCCTGTTCCGTACCCTCCTGTCCCGCCCAGCAGCCTCTGACCTGGGGACGGATGCTCCCTCCCGCCGCTGACTTCCCAAGTTCCCACTGGGGATTGGCGGGAGGCGGGGACACACTGCGGAGAGGGACCGGGGGTACCGACAGACACGCAAAGCCCAGATTCTAGTTTGGGGTGGGGGTAAGCTTTAGAGCTAAGAAGTCAGCCTCCTCTGAGGCGGAGACAGTTAAGGAGTTTACACTCCCCTGCACTCTCGTCAAACTCAGGTCAAGCTCTACCCACACTGGTCTCCATCCACAGGCCCTAGACTCCACCCGAAGTCCCACGCTGCCCCGAACCTGGGGCTCCGCCCGGTAATTCGGGCGCTTTGCTCCTCCTACAGCCTCACTATCCCCCACTTGAATGGCCTCGGGCCACCCAAGGACCCTCTGGCGGACTTGTCCCCACCCAGGGGCCAACAAGGAGCCCTGAAACAGTGCACAAAAGTCAAGGGAGGGGCCGGGAAGAGCAGCTGCTCTTCGCGGGTAGGACAGAAAGCTGATGTGTGGCCTCCTCCAGGGTGGTGCTCGGACGGACAATCAGAGGAGGAGTCCAGAGCCTGGGAGCGTCCTTAGGCGACACCGGGGTGCAGCAGCCTAGGCCTGGGCCGGGGTCGTGGCCATTACGGATACCCCAGTCCAGGAGCTCAGGCTCTCTCCTGAGGGCAACTTGGGAGCGTGGAAGGGGGTGCCTCTGCCCTCTGCCTCTTACTCCCTGTGCGGGCACTCAGGGAGGCAAAGAGAGCGGGCTGACCTGCCAGACCCGGTGCAGGCCTGGCGCCAGCTCTCCCTTGGGCTGGGAGCTCTGCTTCTGTGAAGAAAGGGCACAGGAGCCACAACTTTAGGGTTCGAGCAAAATAAGGAGTGGTCCCTCAGCCTAACACACCCTCACCCACCTTACCCAGCCCTGAGGCACCCACGGGTACCCTCCAGGGCTCACCGCCTATGCAGCCCGAGAGGCCTGGGCACCGGGTGCTGGGGTGGGGTCCCTGTGCATCACGCATGTTTACGTGGGTGCCCCCTTATCTTATGTGTAACAGCAATATATATGTTAATTGAAAACTTCTGAATTTGAAAAGGTTGTGACAAGTTATAATTTGTCCTGTCAATGCCTGGAATCCTTATTTATCTCTTTAGCTTGCCTCCCGCTCGCGCCTGTCAGCTAACAGCTTGCCTAACTCGTTGACTTCCTCACTCGTGGCACGGAAATGACAAATGTGCTGTTTTATCCGTACAATTTATTTCATTATTGTTGCCAGCACGAAGCATCACAATCAATCATAAGGAAGTCCAGTTGGCAGGTGTCAATCTCGGTGTGTTTTGTATGTCTCAGTCTATATTTAATCCAATTATAAGGGTCACGGAGTAAGTGCCAATCCTCTTGTTACAACTCACATCTTATTTAAGATTTAAAGTAAAAAAAAGTCAACTTGATCACATGGACCTTTTGGGGGAAGGGAAGGGATGCCTTTGAAAACCCCCATCTCTCTCTCTCTCTCTCTGCCTTCTCACCTCCAGTTTAGATTACACGACCATCCCTTTTTGTTAAAGAGTTGCAAGGAACCCAAGTTTTATGAGCATTTGTGTGCAAATGAAGGCTCTCGTTATTTTGCTAAAGTAGAAGCAGGCTTAATGATGAGAGATCTTTCCACTCATTGCCCATTCAAATACAATTGTAGATCGAAGGCGGCCTTGTCACATTGAGAAAAAGTGAATTTCTAACATCCAGGACGTGCCTGTCTACTTTCAGCGAATTGCATCCAATCACCCCCAGGGAATTCAGCTAACGTCTCAGTCTCCACCCAGAGAGAAAGAAATCAAACGTGGTGCCACAGACTGACTTAATAGGAAAATGTTTAGAAAGAAGGGAAAAGCAGAGTTTTCTCGAATTGATTGTAATAGAGGTTTTCTTGGTGGAAAAGCAAACTGGAAGGATTTGGAGATTTTCCCAAATGTCCCAGAAAACTTTGTGGCGGGGTAGAACAGACAGAAGAGAAGAAACTAAGTATTTCTTTGACTGAGAGCAGGAAAATAATCGAATAGCAGAGCAACCACAGTGTTGCATATAATCATGCCATTACGCAGTCTGTGGACGTTAGTGAAGAGATGGCAAATATTAACTTTGCTAAATATTTCCCTTCTTGATGCTCGTATTCACAAAACATTCCTCCAGTTTTTATTTAAAATAAAAAGCTTGCCATTTAAAGAGGAGAAAGTGAGGGAGAGGGAAAAAAGAGCAAGAGCCGCATGCACTGCCCAGTAGATTTAATTCCTAAGAATGTATGGATTTCTGGCTGTGCAGCTATTTGAAATGACACACAATATACATAGTATTTTTCTCACTTAAGTCGAGGGCTTTTCCTTCTCCTTTTATTAATTTTCATATGGAAAATTTTTATTAAACCTCTTGCTTAATTAACACCCACCCAGGAATAATAATTTTAAACATATAAATTAACAGATGCACTATCGTCCAGACTTAGTAAATGAAATTAAAATACTGAAGTGGAAAAATCCATTTCTACTTTTCAACTGTTGCGAGACTCAATGCCCATCCTCAGTGAAAACACAAATACCAAACCAATTCCCACCCACCCAGGAGCACGGATCCGGCGGGAGGGGCTCCGCCAATCTGGAAGTCGCTTTATTTGCATAAAGTAGTTGGGGGGGGGGGACCTACCTCGGACAAGAACAACGGATCTCAGCTACATACAGTTCAGCCGAGGCCGGATCCCTTTATCTCCCCCTCTCCCTTTCTCCTTCGCCAAGCCCCGCTCTCTGATCTTCCCTCTCCACCTCCTTTCCCTTCGTCCACCCCGAGGCCGGCTCAGGCGACTCAGGGTTGGGGCTGCTCTGGGTGTCGGAGAATTTCATCCTGGGCTCGCCCGAGCTGGGGGAAGCTGGAAGAAAAGGGGTTTCTGTGCCGTTTCCGTCCCTTTGCACCCCGCCCACAGCCCGCTTCAGGTCGCACTCCGCGCCCTTCCGCCAGAGAGCCCTTCTCCCCGCGCTGCCGGCCGGCGCGGCCTACACTGTCCGCCTCCGCCTGGGGGACCAGGCCGGCCTCGCAGGCCGGGCAGCACGAGGGGCCGGCGGCGAGCTGCCCACAAGGCCGGGGCAGGGTGGAAGGGGAGACCTCCCTCGGCTCCTGGGAGGCTCACCAGAGTCCTCCCGGTCACAGAGTACCGGGGTACCGAGCTTCGGCGGCGCTCAGCCCGCACCCTCCGCGTGCGACCCCCGCGCGGCTCCCCCCGCGCTGCCCCCGTGCTCGGGGCAAATAGAGAACGGCTCGTGCGTTGGCCCGGAGCTCGGAAGGGCCTGGCCCGGCCTCGCCCAGCCGCCCGGCGCTCCCGCGCGGCCCGAGCGCGCCCTTTATTGACAGGCAGATAAGCAGGCGGGGGCCGCGGCGTTTCCAGCCTCGCTCTCGAGCACCCTGCTGGGTTGCAGGGATCCGCGCGCACTTAATGGCCGGGACTCCAAACAGGCCCCGAGCAGCGCTCCCGGCGGCCTCCGGTCCGGACAGAGGGGGCGGGTGCGCAGCGAGCCGCGGACAGAAACCGGGGAGCAGAGAGGCCTGCTCAGGCCGGGCCTACGCGCAGCCCCAACTCCGGGCAGACGGTGAAGCCGGGGAGACCCCACGACATCTGAGGCGGGATGCTGAGCCAGGTCCTGCAGGGGAGCTAGGGCCCCACCAAGAAACCAGGTCACGGAAGATGGCCGACGACGGCGAGAAACCCGGGCAAACGCCTCCCTGAGCCCACCCCCCAGCAGAGCCAGGCTTGGGGAGACAGGACCAGGCAGGGGCCTGGCCCAGATTAGAGTGGCCAGTGGGGGTGGCTGCTCCTCGCCCCTGGCACGGGAAGACCAGGGCTTCGGGATGGGGAGAAGTGTGGGGAACGTTTGTAAGAACACGACGCTTAAACCTGCCCGCCAGCGGGCTCCCGTTCCCCTCCCCATATCTACAGCCCTCAGGCCTCGACCGGCTGAGCAAAAGAAAAATCCAAGTCCGGCAGGGAGCTGGCCCGGCCTGGAGCAGCCGGCAGGCAGGCTGCCTGGAGCCGACGCCCGGCCGGTTGCGAAGTCCCGCACCTGTCCAGGTGTGCGGGCGGGGCGGGAGCGCTCGACCTCTCGCGTCTCGGCGCCATCTGTGCCGCGCGCTCCCTTCGCGGCCCCACCCGAGCGAGAGGGCAGGAACCGGCCGTGGGGCCCTCCCGGCCTGGATGTCCCCTCCTGGCCTGGACACACACCAGGAGGCCAGGCCTCCCCGAGGCCGCTGAAGGCAGTTCCACGCCCACGTCTTCCCGTCCCGCCACCTTGTCCAGCGCCCCCTGCCCTTCGGGCCGGACCTCTGTCACTTCCAAGTTCGAGACCGGATGGAGACAGAGAAAGAAGGGATTGGACGTTGAGAAGCCCCCTCCCCTGTTAGGGCGGGGGAGACACGAGAATGACCACGCGGGTCCAGGGCCCATCCCCAGATAGCCAGGCCCAGCCTGACTCAGGCGTGTCCCGGTGCAAGGTGCCCGTCCGGCGCGTGTGGGGACAAGCACAGACCACCCGTCCGTGTCCTGCCGACCCCGCCTCAATTCGGGTTGTCTCCTCGGCTCCGGGGAGGGGAATCCTGACTTCAGAATCGGGGACTTCCCTGTGGTCCTCCTCTAGGCCGCAGAGCCGACAGCTAACCCGCGGGTCAGCGATTCATAAAGCCACCTGCACTTTCTATGTGTCGGAGCCTTTCAGTCCAGGGGGCGAGGGGAGCCGGCAGGCGGGTCGCGCCCTCCCGAGAGCCCCCGGGCCCGGCTGCGGGAGGGACCCCCGTCCTCTCCGGGCCGCCTGTGCCCAGCTGCGACGTGGGGGCGCGAGGCCGGGCTGCGGTTCGCGTCGCTCCTCCTGAAAACGCCTCCTGCCAGAGGCCCCTCGGGTGAAGAGACCCCTCGGGCTCGGAGGAGGGGCCGGGTGGGCGCCCGGAAGGGCCGCTGGCCAGCCTAGGCGCAGGCCCCGGCGCAGGCGGAGGAGGAGCGCGCTCGGGGGACTGGTTTCTTTGGGGCTGAGTCCACATCCCGCAGGGCGAGGGGCGGACGGGGGCCGGGCCGGCATGGGCAGCCCCGGGCGGGCCCACGCGGGCCGCGGCAGGGCCGGAGCCGGCCAGACTCGGGTGGGAGGGGAGGCTCCCGCCGGGCCGGGCGCTCGTGGGCGCGGAGCGGAGCCCGACTCCGGCCGCCGTGACGTCACGCGGGCCGGGCAGCCAATGAGGAGGCGCTGGCGTGGGTATTAAGGAAAGTTAGCGCCCGCCGGAGCACCCTCTTTTCCTATCTTTGACATTTAAACTCTGGGGCAGGTCCTCGCTAGAAAGCGGCTGTCAGATCTGCCGCTTCCCCTGCCGAGCGGCGGTGAGAAGTGTGGGAACCGGCGCCGCCAGCTCACCTGCCTCCCCGCCCGGCTCCAGGTAACGCCGGCTCCGGCCCGGCCCGCCCCAAGGAGCCCGGGGCTCGGTTTTTGCTTTTAACAGGAGGCAAACAAAGATGGAGGGGAGTTCCTGAGGGCGGGAAGAATAGGGGAGGGGGGTGTCTTGTCTTTGCCAAGCGTGCTTTTCTGCAAAAGTAGCAAAATGTTGCAGTCCCCAGAGTGGACTTCCAGTTGGGCGCCGGGCTGGGGGGAGGGGCGGGAGGGAGAGGCTGCCGCCTGCAGAAGCGGCTCGCGACCGTGAGAAAGGCCGGCGGCGGAATGCGGTTTTCACTCGGAGCTCCCCGAATCGCAGTCAGACATCCCCGCGTGGAGAAGTCCCCACCCGCGCCTGCAGCGCGTGGAACGCCCCGCCGCGGGTCGGGCGGACTGCAGCCCAAGTTTCCCGCGGTGCAAAATGTAGGTGGTTGAACCGAAACAAAACCTTAGAGATAGGAGTTCGTTTCTCAGAAAGGAGCGGAGGACGAAAGAATGCTGCCCGCAGAGCGGGGCAGCGCGCAGAGCCCCCGGCGTGGGATCTGAGCTCCACTTGCGAAGACCTAACAATGAGCGATTCTCGCTGAGCTAGAACGCGGGCTCGGGTTTCCGCGGGCGGGCGCTGCGCTCGCCCCTCGGCGAGGGCTCGTGGGCCACGGGAGCCGGCCGCCCAGTGCGGGGAGCGGCGCCCGGACGTTCTCTTGCCCCGGGGAGGGACGACCCCAAACTTAGACTAAGTCGTGGTTCCGGGGGCGAAAGTCCCGGGAGTCCAGCCCCGAGCGGCCGAGACGCCTGGATCGCCTTGGGCAGGGCGCCGGGAGGCTGGGAAGGCCTCCAGGTCAGGCCCCTCGGGCTCCGGGCGCCCCTCTCTAGACCTTCTGGGGGCACCTCGGACGTTGGTACCCCAGGCACCTGTGCAGCGGCCGCCCCCCTGCCCAGGGAAGAGAGAGAAGGGGCCACAGCCGCGCGCCTTACCTGGGCCTGGGTCCTCCCTCCGCGGGCTCCTTTCTCCGGAGCTGGGCGGCCAGCGGGTTGCCCGCCTCGCAGTGGGAAGTGGACCTTCTCCTCCAGTCATAAATCAAACCCAGCCATCCTCGGGCCTCCTCCCTCATTAGAGATGTTTATTGGAGATTGTGTTTATTCGGCTGTCACGGCGAGAAAACGCGGTGACATAATTACCTCTGACCAGAGTCCTCGCCCTGCGCCCAGGGCGAGCCGGGACCTCCTCTGTCGCCTCCTCTCTGCGCGCCCCCGGACAGCGCAGGGCGTGAGTGGTGGACTTGTCTTTTTTCTCAGACCACCTCGTGTAATTTGGATTATTGAAGGAGTTACTGTTCAAACCTCCCCGGGCCCGGGCCCTTATTTGTTTATTTATTGTGGAACTTGAGAGGAAAGCGCAGGGGAACCCCACGCCTCTCCAGGGCGGAGGGGGCAGCGCGGGAGACAGAAGGGAGTCCCCTCACCGGCCAGCCTTGGGGGTTTGACCGGGAGGGAGGGATGGCCGTGGTGGTAGTGGTATTTTTCATTCTGAAGCCCCAGGGCTCCGGTCCGAGGATTGCTAGACTCTCTGCCCGGCCATACTCGGCCACCTCCCCCCACCTCTGGCCGGCGGCGGCTGTGTCCGTGCTCCCGCTAGCCAGGTTTGTGAGTCACCATCTGTGAGACTGAGTTAGAAAGTGATGAAAAGCGCCGAATTGTTCTCTAATTGAACATACTTTTTTTTTCTTTTTTTGGTGACCGTGCTGACCAATATCTGGGATACCAGCTTTTGATCCCTCGCTGCCGCCTCTATTCTCCAAACGCTAATAAAACTCGCATTGAGCCCCTTAGTGCCTTGATTAACAGGCAGATTAACTCTTACTCGGGTGGGGAACATCTTGTCCCAATCAATGTCATTTTAAAAGCCCGTTAGGATGTTCTCAGCCCGGTCCCCTGGCTGCCCAAGCGAGCCAGCCAGGACATTTGCTCCCCTCCCCCTTTCCCCAGCCTCAAATCCCCCAGCAAAGCCCCCAGTTTCCAGCCCGCGGGTTCCCTGCTCCACTCTAGGACAAGCTGCAGAACTGGGTCCCTGGCCTTTAAAACAGGCAGCTGTTTAGAGCGGGGATCTCCAGGGAGAAGGGACTGAGGTGGCTTTGGTTTGCTTTTCGTTTGAAGCTGAACTCCTGCCTCTTGAGGGCGAAGGTTACAGGGAAAGGAGAGATGGGGAACCGGCCCGGGTGACGAAATGGAAAGCTAACTTTCCTAGGAACTCTATTTGCAAAAATCGGAGAGTGCCACTGATTGCAAGAGTCCTACACGTCAGGAGTTTTGAACCCGGTCCCTATGGGGACAACAGCAGGTAGGGCCAGGAAGCAAAGGCTTGGGGAGGGGGGGATCTTGCAGAGAGCAGGGATCTCTTCGCTGGGAGACCCCATTGGACAGTGGTTTTTTTTTTTTTTAAGTATTTTTCGGGGAGAGGTGGGAGAGAGAGACGCTTGCCGCCTAATATGACTGGAGGAGGACCGAACCCGGAAAGCGCCGTGACACACTTGCTATTTGGCAGGAGGCGAGAAGGGCGAGGGCACCGCGGCTCTCCCCAGCGAGCGTGGCCACAGTCCCGAGGCACCCCCCGGCCGGCTCCCGGCTCTCCTCGGCTTCCCGGCGCTCTGGGCTCTGCCAGGCTGCCGGGTGAGCTGGAGACCCGCAGGTTGCTGGAGAAGGGAGAGGGAGAGAGGCCCTGAGCGGAGAGTGGAGGAGGCACCCCGAACTGGGCGGCAGGGTGGGCGCTTTGCCTTTCGTGCTCGTCTGAACCGTTTCGCCAGCTCCGCTACTCAGGGAACCCACCTACCCAAGGCCAGAAAAGAGAGAGCCGTTTGAGGCTCTGCAAAGTGACGCAGGTGTCTGCGGAGACTTTCCTCCGTCAAAGAAAAGCTTGTCTCCACCCTTCCCAGCGCGCCAGCACCGCGCCTCCGCTCGGCGGTGGAAAGCTGCGGTTCAGAGACGTCGCACACCGGGTGGGAGACTCTTGGTTCCGAAGCCGGGAGCCGAACGCACATCCCCCGAGAGCTGGGCGCGTCTTTGCCTCCCCAGAGGCCGCTTGCAGGCCGGAAACCTGGGGAGGGGCCCAGGAGAATGCCTGGGACCGCTGGGGGTGAGCTGCTGCCCATCTCACACTTACGCACCAATACCGGCCAGAGGCTCCGGGCCAGCGGCGGTCCCCCAGCGTGACTCCCTCGGCACAGACCTCCTCCCCTACAGGGTGGGATGCCCCTGAGGTCCCCGCGGGAACAGGCCGAAGAGATGGGGCGGGGAAGCCTGGGGAGAGGCGGGAAAAGGCGACACAGAAACGGAAGGCGCGATCCTCCCCCCCCCCCCCCCCCCGCCTCGGAGGGCAGCAAGTGGGCCTCGGTCGTGATGGAAGCGCAATTAAAATGGCGACCTGCGAGTTGTCTCAGGTTTGGGCACACCTCCGGCCCTGGCGCGCTGCCTCTCGGCCCAGCCCCCAGCCGGGCGCGTCGCCCCAGAATAAGCTTTTGGCAGAGGGCGCGAGGTGCCCCAAGAGGTAGAACAGCACCCCCACTCTCCTCGATACCGGCCCAGAGAACGGGAAATCACGCTCTCCACCCTTCTCCTTAAACTTTGAAAACTCTGCCTCCCTCCGGGCTGAGCTCCCCCCAAACAATATTTGTGTCAATAACACATTAGAAGCAGCCAAGTCCTTTTTGTTTCTTGTTGGTGCAGAGGGGTTTCCAAGAGTCCTTCCTCGAGCCCCCACCCCCCAATGACGTCAGTGGCATTCACTCCCAGCTCCTCGCCTCTTATGATTTTTTGTCGTTAAAACTTTTCCGCGAGGTGAGGTGGGGGTTGGGGGTGGGAGAGGCAGCTGATTCAAAGAGCCAGTGCCCTGGGGGGAAATAGCAACAAGATTAGGGTTGCTTCTTTCCGAGGCAAAGCTTAAGAAGGTGCTAATCCACTCGGTCGCTAATTGAGAGGTTGTAAAAATGATATTCGCCTCCAGTTCGGACAGTCTCTGGGTCTTTTTTTTCCTCCTCGCTTATGGAGGACTTGAGCTCAGGCTTCTTTAATGCTTGTTTGAAAAGTAAAAAGGGAGGGAAAAAACAACGCAGACTCTCGTCGGTCTGGACCTGGGCCCGCTGTCCCACTTCCAGGGATCCTGTGAAAGTCCCGGTCCTACGAATTCTCGCCAGGGGGCCGCTGACCTGGCGCCTGGGGACTCCTCCGCCTCTGGCGTGGGTGTCCTGGGCCGCGGGAAGAGCAGTTCCCAGGCCGAGTACGTGAGCGGGTTGTGCGACCCCCACCCTGACCCTCTCACGGAGGTGGGACCCAGCCCCTTGGTACAGCGTTAGTGGGTCCGGGTGGGGAAGGAAGGCCCACAGCAGGCCAGGCAGCGTCCTCGTGGTCCCAGCTCCCAGGGTAGGCTGCGCGCCTGTCAGCAGCGTGTTCAGGGTGCAGAGACCTCACTGATGAGCTCCGACTTCCAGCACTTTTCCTAAGTTAGGAGGAGTCAACTGTGCCTGGCGGTGGCTTCCTTTCAGCCTCCCTGCCTCAGCTCTTCCAACACCATCTCCCTTCGCCGGGTCCTGGGGTGTGTCCCCGTCCCAGACCGTCCCCTTTCCTTGGGCCACGGCCTGGCCTGCAAGCTCGGGACTTCGCAGGACTGGGCAGCCCTCCCTCCCCTGTCACCTTAACTGTGGGCGCCGAGGGGCGCCTTTGGAGTGTACTGAGGTGTGTCCTAATCGTCGGGCTTTCAACAAATGGAGTCTGGTGTGTGGTCAGAAGAGAAAAGCCATTTACTTACTTTCCTCCCCGGTTTTCTGGCAACAGCTGAAGGGGAGCTGCCTCCGTGGACTGAGCAGACCCAGGAGAGGGACTCGTGGTGCAGAGACACGCGCACCACACAGATGACCGGTGGCACACACCGACACACGCTGACACCCGACATCGCGGCGAGGACACACACACACACACACACAGAGTCTCTCCCAGCATTGGTCATCCATCTCCCCCACTCCAGGCCTCCCGCCTTCCTCCCCCTCGCGTCCCCTCCTCTCGCGCCTGGAGAAGCGGCCGCACTTAGTCAACAATGGCACGTGGGAGAAGTTGGTGAGTGTTTGGTGAGGACTCTTCAGGGCTTTTCACAAGAACCCTCTGTACACAAAGTAAGTGGCGTGTTTGCTCGGGCCTCTCCAGCCCCGGCTGTGCCTCCGCTCCGCTGCGCACCGCGGCTTCCGAAAGGAGAAAGAACAGATGAAAGGAAGGGGGCCGGGGCGGGGGGGGGGTGCGGGGGGTGCGCGGGCCCGGGAGGCCTGGCCGGGGAGGCGGGTTCCCAGCCCGGAGGCTCCTCTTGGCCTGGGCTCCGCTGCGGCCTCCGCCGAGGGCAGCCGCTGGGACCCAGCGCCGCGCACGCCCCTTCCTCTTCTTCGCCCGGGCTCAGCGGCCAGGGGCCTGGGGCGCGGCCACCGGCGCTCGGCGTCCTGGCCGGGAAGACAGGGGCAGGGGCGGGGCGGCGGCCAGGCGGGCCTGAGTCGGAGAGAAAGGCGGCGCGGAGCTGCAGAAACTTGCCCCCTCGGTGAGCCGGGGTCCCGCGCCCAGCTCAGGGGGTGGGGGGTGCGACCCCCAGCCCAGCGGCCTTCTCTCGACCCTCGCGTTCGCCGCCCCAGTGCGGGCCTCGCGGCCTCCCAAGCGCTCGGAGCCCGGAGACGCCGGCGAGCGCCGCCCCAGAGCCGGGCGCGGGGGCCCAGCGCCGGGAGAGGAGCCGGGACCCACCGGCGGGGCGAAAACAAGTGTATTCATATTCAAACAAACGGACCAATTGCACCGGGCGGGGAGACGGCGCGTCCAATCGGCGGGCGCGAGGCCCCGGCGCTGCTTTGCATAAAGCAATATTTTGTGTGGGAGCGAGCGGGGCATTTGCATGTTGCGGAGTGATTAGTGGGTTTGAAAAGCGGACCGCGGCTCGGCCTCATTTCCCGCTCTGGTTCAGGCGCAGGAGGAAGTGTTTTGCTGGAGGATGATGACAGAGGTCAGGCTCCGCTAATGGGCCAGTGAGGAGCGGTGGCGGCGAGGCCGGGCCGGCACACACACATTAGCACACTTGAGCCATCACCAATCAGCATAGGTGTGCTGGCTGCAGCCACTTCCCTCACCCACACTCTTTCTCGCTCACTCCCCGGCGCTGACAGCCCATTTTATTGTCAATCTCTGTCTCCTTCCAGGGATCTGAGCAGCGCTCGCACACACCAAACCAGCAGCATCCGAGGAGAAAACTCTCACCAGCAACTCCTCTAAAGCACTGTCCTTTCCAGCCCTGGTGGGCTTTAAGCAGCAACAGCGGCCGGAGAAACCCCAACCAAACCAAACTCTTGACAGGAGCTCTGCCGAGGAAGGATGCCTCATAAAGGTGAGTCCGCTTCTTTCTTCTCGCTGCGTTTCTATGGCACTCTCCAGGCAGGTCTTCCCCCCCCCTTCCTTCCTCCCTCTCGCTGGCCCCCTCCCCCTCCTACGCCGGAGAAGTTTCCACGCAGGAGCCCAAACTTTCTGCCTCCAGCGGGAGTCCGCGTCCGAGGGTGGCCGGCGCGGGGCGCGGGGAGGGCGGCTGCACCTGCGCCGGCGCCACGCGGCTGAGCTCCGGGACGAGCGGGCTCCGCGCGCAGCCGCCGCTCCGGCCCCGCCGCCAGATGCCCCGGCCGCGGGCGAGGACGCAGAGGCTGCGCGGTGCCCAGGCCTGGACGGCCGCGGAGCCCGGCGGCGGCTTTGTCCAGCCAGGGGCCCAGCGAGCGCCGAGAGCGGGCGCCCAGGGAGCACGAGGAGCCGGCTCCCGCCCGCCCGCGCCCCGGCTTTGTGCGGCGCTCGGCTCGGCGCCGACGAGACCCGGCTCTGGGGCGCCCAGGGCCGCCGTGCCTGCCGCCAGTCCGAGCAGAGCCAGCGCGGGGCGACCGCCGCCGGAGGCCGAGAGCAGGAGCGCGCGAGCCGGGGAGGCAGCCCTGGGCCGGCCGGCCGCGCTCCGAGGAGCCGGGCCGGGCGGGAGGACTGTCAGCTTCCACCGAGCCCCCGGCTCTTCCCGACTGGAGCGCGGAGCCCGGCGCTTGGAAACTGTCTGCTCCCCGGCTCCCCGACCTTCGCCCTCGGCCTGCGAGAGCGGGGGCCTCTCTGCCCTGCGGCCCCAGCGCTCGGTGGGTACGTTTCCTTCCCTTCCTCTGAGAAAGCTGCACCCGGTGTTGCCGTTCCAACAAGATTTGAGGTGGAAAGGTGGATTGCGTTTTTTTTAGAACATCCAAATCCCCTGATTTTTTCTTTGTGAGGCCTATAAAATAAATCAATACGAAAGCGTTGGCTTTCCCTTTCGTCTGATCGCATCCTCTCCCAGCTAATTAGTCTGAGTAATTTGAGAGCGTTTCGTTCTAAGACCCCGGGAGGAAAAGTGTCTTTTCAAAGTTCATAAAGTTGTTGCCTCTTTCCTGTGCAGATTTCTCAGGCTCCCGGCACCACAATAGCCCTGAATTCTAGCAAGTGTAATTGGGGGGAAATGGAGTTGAATTTCAAGTGGAAATGCTTTCTTTTTCGAGCACTAAAACCCGGCCCTTCAGTCATGAGTGATTTCTAGAAAGTTTAAAAACAAAGTGAACGTGGTTTCTTTTTTTCTCACTCTCCAAAGCCCCCTAAGCCGTTTGGACGTTTAACTCGAACTTGGGAAGGTTTGAGGAGGGGGCGGGAGCAGAAAATGTGCTGAAAAGCTGAGAGCTGGACAGCAGGGCAAGTTAAGAAGGAGCAGTAATAGTTGCAGCGTTGACATTATGTGTTTTTATAGCCGGTGACCTTTGCAGACGTCTGAAGGCAGTGTGATTAGTTGTTATCTTATTTGGCCCTAGAGAGTAAAACTTTGTCATCTTAATTGCTAATTACTCTTTGGCTGGGAGTCGGGAGGGCCGAAAGTGAGCTCTCCCCTTCTCCCCAGCTAAGGAGTTTGGGGATGGATTTTGAGAATTAAGTAATTAGAACAATGGCATTTGAAAGCTGAAGTTTGTGCCGTGGATGGGGGAATCAGTGGTCCAGTGGCCTAGTGGACCAAGGCCCTGCGCCTCCGAGGTGTTGGGAGACTCCTTGGTTCCCGGCGTAGGTCCCCGACCCGGCTCCGGCCTTAGGAAGCCTGGGCCGAGCTGGGGGGCTCTGGCTGCAGCTGGGGGTCTAGCCTCTCGGCGCAGGATTGCTTCCGGTGTCGGTGTGCACGCTTCCCGCGCCGCTTCTGCACTAAGCGTTAAGGATTACTTAAGTAATTAGATAGCTTCTTAGCCGCAAGGGGGTGGGAATGGAGCAGAACCGGAACTTGAAATGCTTCCACCTTCCCAGCTCCTTCGAAAATTAATCGGCTAGGCCTCTCCACAATCAGCTGGAGAATTTTTTAAAATGGCTTCAAGAATGTGCGGCCCGGTCGGGGGCATTCAGTTGTGGTTGAGTGCAGTGTGGGTAACCGAGAGAGTGCGGGAAGTTTTACCCCTTCCAGGGGATTCCACTCCCCCGCCGGCCTGCTGCTGCTTCGCAGTGTGAGTCCCACTTGTGGGGGGCACATTCTGCACGGAGCTGGGGTTTCTGCCTGTCCCGGGCATGACTGTGGCCGTAAGGACTGATACACAGAAGGGAGGCCGTGGGAGCCAACCGACTAGGGTTGCTCTTCAGCTCTCTCCTCTCCAGTATTTACCAGGCCGCACTCGGAAGCTGGGAAAAAGTCCTCCTCTTAAGTTTATTTTTATGGATTTAAGCGGCCTCCCAGCTAGTTAATAAATTAGACCGTGAATGGCCTTGAAGAGAAAAAATGTGCTTCTTGGAATTCTTTGCTTGCAGGCAGGCAAAATTAACAATCACAATAGGTAAAACAGGAAAAAGAACGAATATTTTAGGTATTTTTAATAACGGGGAGAAATGATGCTGTGACTATTTAATTATTTTACCTCTTTTTTTTTTTTTTTTGCAAACCTCCTGAATGGGTCTCTATTGTAACTCTCTCGCCCCAATTGAGCTCCCTGCGGTGCCGTTGTATCTTTTTACAGCCCCTAACAACTCACACCAGTAACACAATTACCTCCAGATATTTATAACAAGAAATTACTTTTCTGTCCCCCCCAGAACCTTCTTCTTAGGGGAAGGCAGGGAGGGGGAGGTGGAGGGCGAACATTGGGGGACCCGCACTGGGTCACGACTTACAAAGCAAGCTGTGCCCCTCTGTTCCCTTTGTGAGTCGGTAGGTTGTTGGTACGTGTGGCTGGAAGCTGTGTTGCTGGTTAGGGAGACTCGGTTTTGCTCTTTGGGTTTGGGGAGAGCTGGAGAATAGAAGCCATTGTTCGCTGTCTGCAGGCTTTGTCGACCACACTCACCCCCTCCTGTTCATACTTTTTAAAGCCGTGAGGCGAGGTAGACAGCGTGTGTCACAGTACAGTGAAAGGGGAAGATCTAAACACCACAAGAGAAGTTCATCACAATAAGTGAGGTTTGGGGGGAAAAGTTGGGCTTGCCACTTTCAAAGTCCCAGAAAGGCTGGGAGACAGGTGGAGTGGGGGCCTGACTGGGAGGCTTTGAGGGAGAGAGTGGAGGATAAAGGGGTAACCAGAGAGTTGGGTTCTGGAGGCCTTGGAGCAACTGGGTAGTGAAATTCCTTGAGCGGGGAGTACAGGTCTGCAGCCCTCTCGGTGGTCGGCCCCGTCTGCACCCTCAGGCTCCCTGAAGTTCTGGGTCCCTTGCCCCTCACCTCTGAACTTTAGGTGTTAGTCCTTGGCCTCCACTCCTTACCCCACTGCTTCTCCTGTCCTCCCCTCTCCCTGCTTCTTGATATTTTTGCAAAATGGGATCCCAACTTGTCAGATTCTCCAGTTCTCCCAAACCAGGCCAGAGCTGCCACTTCCAAAAGGTGGGGACTTCTTCAGGAGAGGCCGCTGAAGATATGGGTGTACCTCTGGGATTTTGGGTTTCATGGCAGTTTGAGCCCTAGATGCATTTTTTTTTCTCCCGAGAGTGTGGCTTTAGAGCCCATGGGCCTGTGCTTTTTAGCCACAGTTTGACCAACCTTTTTCTCCTTCTGTTTTATCTTAGGGGGAAGACTTAACTAGGGGTGTGCAGATGTGTGAGACCTTTTATTGTAAGAGTGGACAGACATCCCAGATTTCAGGCAAGTTCTGCGGTGGCTGCTTTGGGCTCCAAACCCTGAAAGAATCAGAAGTCTTCTTCATTGTTCAGATAGAAGAAAAAAATTCAAAATCGAGTCATCGTTTCTCTTGACTAAAGGGTTAACTACTAACAGATTTGGGAGAAACAGATTGGGAATTTTGGAGTCTTTTATTTGTAGTCCAAAGGGTAGACTTTGCATGCTCTGGAGGGCAGAGCTGGATGACCCTCAGATCGTCGGAGCGATTGAGTGGATGGATCATTTCCTAAAGAAGGGGCATTCTCCTGTCCTGGCTCCGGGGCATCCTCTGTCGGGAGGGAGGCCTACCTGGCGCGGGCCGGGATTGACGCCTGTATTCTTGCTAACAGAACCCCAGTTTCGAGCCCCGTGGGATCCCGCGGCCCCCAGCCAGCGCCAGCATGCAGAACAGTAAGTGCCTCTGGTCTTTCTCGGACTGCGGGCCGGGGCGCGCGGACCGGCGGGTCAGGGGAGGGCGCAGAGTTTCGCGGCGTCCGCACTGGACAGGCCAGGCGCGAGGGAAGAGGCCCGGGGACCTGGGGCGGCTGCGCCCCCTCCGCACCCTGCAACCTGAGAGGGGAGGGCGTTTGCTCGGCTGTTCTCGCTCCTGGAAGAACAGGGGCTGGGCCCTTCAGAGCAGCACGCGTGAGTTTGCGAAGCTGAGGTAGAGAAACCCCATCCCCCCAAATCCTGTAACTCACACCCCCTCCCCGCCCCTGCCCGGGCTCTGACCCCAGAGAGGGGCTGGGCTGAGCAGGGCGGGGCGAGGCTTCTCCTGGCTGCGCGAAGAGAAGGAGGCCCTTTTGGGCTCAGCCAGGAGCGAACGCCTCCACCGTCCGGCGGGGTGGGGGTAGCTCCCCTCCCCCAGTTACTCTCAGGGCAGCTCCTCCCCTCCCCAACCCAGCCAGGGGCCCAGAAGGCCAGGGGAGCGGACACTCAGGCCCGCCGTGGGGTGGAGGTGGTAAACTCGCACCATGGGGCTGGTACGGCTCTCTCACGGCTGGGCAGAGTGGGGTTCGAGCCAAGGAGTTGAGGAAGCCCTGCCCTGGTAGCTGCAACTGTGTGGGTCCGGGTCACTCCGGCCGACGGTGCCTTTGATTCCCGGGCTCTTGGGCCTCCCATCCTCCCTCTGCCCAGGCCCCTTGGGCCCGCAGCCCACCTTCCTGCTCAGTCCGTGGGGGCTGCTATGTGACAGGGCTAGTGTGGAGCCCCGGCCTGGGAGCCTGGAGGCCCAGTGAAACTAGGCCCGGGTTGAGGTGCGGAGCCTGGAAGAGGTTTAAGAGCTGAGCTGTAGCAGGAGTGCCGGAAGGCCTGTCTTCCAACAGCCTCCCCTTGCAGAACTGCAGACACGGAGGGGCCCTGGCGCCCGAGCCCTCCGTCCGGGAAGCGCTAGCAGCCCCCCGGTGCTTTCCGCGGCCGGTGGGCGCGATGCGCAGGAGAGGGGGCAAAGGCCGAGAGCTTTAAGGCGGGTTAGTTGTGCAGAACCTGCTAGGCCCCGGGGCTGGGCCCGGGAGGCACCCTCCTTGGCGAGGCGAAGGCTCTGCCCACCCCTCCTGGCTGCCGGCTTCTCCCCTGCGGCCCAGGCTCCCCCGCCTCAGGCTCTCGGGGGCCGGCCTAGAGTAGCGCGGAGCGTTTGCCGCTGCGGCCTGGCCGGCGGGCCCCGAGGGGCGCGGGGTCGCGAGCCGGCCTGCGGGGCTTTGTGCTGCTCGCTCCCGGGTGTGCGCGAGGCGCAGAGCATCCAAATTGACACCATATGTTTTCCTATTAGATGCTTCGCGGTCGAATTCTAGGCGCATAATCATCGCCACTGGCCGAAAGCGCCAGCCGTCCCTAGGGAAGGGACACAATGATTGAGGCTTAACCTCTGAAGGGGCGCTTGGAGCCGCGCGTCCTCGCTGCCATTTCGATGCTGGCGAGACGGCCTGGCCCGCGTCTCGGGAAGCCCCCGCCGCGGTCGCGCGGAGGGGCGCGCGTTGTTTTTGCAGGAGGAGGAGGGAAGGCCAGGGTTAGGCGGCCGCGCAGGCCTGGGCGTTCATGGACGGGGACATGCCCAGGCCGGGCGTGAAGTTTGGGAATGTCTCGGTCTCTCCGGGACAGCCTTCTCTTTGCGGGAAGGCTCCCTCCGCCAGAGGCGGCTCCGGGCTGGCGCGCGGGTGGGTCCTGCGAGGCTGCGGCAGGCAGCGAGGGGACGGGAGGAGCCGGAAGAGGCGCCGAGCAGGCCTTGCTCTGCTGGGGGAGCGGTGTCCCCGCGATGTCCCCGCTCGCGCTGGCCCGGCCGGAGCCCAGATCCCCCAACGCCTGTCACTTCTCATCGAGTTGAGGCTCCGGCCCCCCTCAGTGAGGGCCCCCCTCCGCCCCAAGCCTCCGGCTACCCTGAAAACGCGGCTCCCCTCGAAGGGGAGACAAGCGCAGTTCAATCTCGTCTGAGTGATCTACAAATAGGGACGGAAAGGGTCGTTTTATCACAGTCCCGTTTGTCGTGACGATGCAATTTCCCGGAGCGGAGCACTGTCACAAAGTGACAAGGCTGCCACAAGCGCCCCGACTGATCTTTTCAATTAGCCTTCCATGCATGATCCGGAGCGACTTCCGCCTATTTCCAGAAATTAAGCTCAAACTTGACGTGCAGCTAGTTTTATTTTAAAGACAAATGTCAGAGAGGCTCATCATATTTTCCCCCTCTTCTATATTTGGAGCTTATTTATT
The DNA here is from genome assembly GCA_031878705.1 of Tapirus indicus. Classification (NCBI taxonomy): domain Eukaryota; kingdom Metazoa; phylum Chordata; class Mammalia; order Perissodactyla; family Tapiridae; genus Tapirus; species Tapirus indicus. Next base: position 1,012,190 of record CM062924.1, read on the forward strand.
GCTAAGAAGCTCAGGCTCCTGGAGTCAATTTATCAGAAGCTCCAAGGAGAAGAGAGGAGAGGCCAGGCGAGCAGGGAGCCACATCTTCTCCTGGAAGGCTGCTCTCTAGAGCCGGGGCTGCAGGTTGGAGATTTTTAAGGAAGTGGAAATTGGCAATTGGCTTTATCCGTGCCTGTGGTTTCTGGGGAGGGAGCTACAGAGGGGTGCTACCTCCCTCTCCCTGTTCTCTAAGATTAGACAGTGGGGTGAGGTTGTGAGATGAGACACAGAAGGGATGGGGGACACTGTGGTGTGGGCTTTTCCTTTTCTTTTCGTCCTTGGCTGTGGGGAGAGCTGAGTTTAGCAGCGGAAGTGAAGCGAGCTGTGGCGGGTGCGAACAGACTCCCAGCTCTCGGGCCCCACGGCAGCTGCCTGACTACTTGGTGGTTGGAGCCGATCTGGGGTTCTGACCCTCACCCTGCAGTGCAGGCGCTGAAACCCAGATTGGGTTCACTAAGGAACGATTTGCTGTTCTGGTTCTTCTCTACTCCTTTCCCTTCTCTTCTATATTTTTTTAAACCCCAATGCTTGTGCGGTGCCTTCTCCAGAGTTTGGAGTGTGACAGCAAATGTTTCTGGACTCTAGCATCCAAGGGAGCACAGCAGGGCTGTAGGATTTGCTGTCACAATTCCATCAATGAGGAGACCTTGCAGATTCAGTGTGGGTTCTGGAGAACCCACAGTTTGCCGTGACACTCAGAGGAATCTTTGGGAGGGTATTTTTTGAGCCGATTGTTGGCATCTTGTGGGTTCAGAGGCTGGCTGGGGTGTCTATGAAGAGGGGCAGTGGGCTGGGGGCACTGCTGGGTGATGGTGGTAGTGAGGTGCATGTGTTCCTGCTCCTTGGCATGTGTCTGTATGGGGCTTCTGCAGTCCGGTGGGCTGGAGCACGGCTGTGTATGAGGTTGGGCTGCCTAGTGCCCTGCGTGGCGGTGTGGTCCTGTGGTCGTTTGTGATCGATAGCAGGGACCTGATTGCTGAGGTTGGCACGGGTTGGCAGGGAGCTGAGGATGCATTGTGGTTGTCTTCTCTTCTCCTCCTCCTTCTCCGTCTCCTTTTTTCCTCCTCCTCTTCTTCCTCTTCCTCCTCCTCCTTTCTCTTTACTCTTCTTCCTCTCCTCTCCACTCTGCTCTGCTCTCCTCTCCCTTTCCTCAGGTCACAGCGGAGTGAATCAGCTCGGTGGTGTCTTTGTCAACGGGCGGCCACTGCCGGACTCCACCCGGCAGAAGATCGTAGAGCTAGCTCACAGCGGGGCCCGGCCGTGCGACATTTCCCGAATTCTGCAGGTGATCCTCCCGGCGCCGCCCCCTCGCCGCCCCTGCGGCCCTCCACTCTCAACGCCCTTTCTCCATTTCTTACTGTTAATGCTGCCGATTGTGGACCCCCACCCCAGTCCCCACCCCCCTGCCTTCCTGCTTTCCCTCTCCTCCACCATCCTTCCCTATCTCTTTCAACCTGGGTCAGTCACATAAGATAACTCATCTGCTTAAGAAAAAAAATTGTGTGTGAATATTTAAAAAAGCAAACATCTTTCTCTTTTCATTTAGTAAAAACATTCATTGTGGTAACAGTTTATGAACTATAATAAAGTGAGTTATATAAACTGGCATAATTTCATTCCCCTCCCCCTCATTCCCATGCTTACCTCAGATTTTGAGATATTTGATTTCTTCTTATTCATGAAGAATATATATTGATTTTAAAAGACAAATGTTATTTATCCCCCTCCCTAATTCACATTACTCAATTGGGCATATTTTTAAAGGAAAAATAAGTAAAAATTCAATTTATTTTCCCCCTTTGCTCATTAAAACATAACACCATTTTAAGCAAGGTCAGCACAAAGAAAATTAATCCAACTTCGTTTTGATGCATCTTCAGGCAGTGTTTAAGAAGATAGATTAAAAATTTTTAGTTTTTTTAGTTCAAACTGTTTGAAAGTATCATCATATTTGTAGTTTTTAGGGCTACAAATGTAATTTTAAGAAAAAAAAGCTCTCTACAGTAAGTTCTCATACCATTGAAGGTATATTTTTGTGTTATAGACCCATGCAGATGCAAAAGTCCAAGTGCTGGACAATCAAAACGTAAGCTTGTCATTGTTTAATGCATACTTAAACAATTTTATTTTTGTCTTGAAATTATTAATAATGTGGTTTTCTGTCCACTTCCCCTATGCAGGTGTCCAACGGATGTGTGAGTAAAATTCTGGGCAGGTATTACGAGACTGGCTCCATCAGACCCAGGGCAATCGGTGGTAGTAAACCGAGAGTAGCGACTCCAGAAGTTGTAAGCAAAATAGCCCAGTATAAGCGGGAGTGCCCGTCCATCTTTGCTTGGGAAATCCGAGACAGATTACTGTCCGAGGGGGTCTGTACCAACGATAACATACCAAGTGTAAGTTCACTGAGAACATCCCCCTCCCTGCCCTAAGCTCCCTGTCACTCCTCTTTACCATTTCTTTCTTCATCTCCTCCCTACCAGTGTCTTTCTCTCTCTATCTCCTCCCTGCTCCACCTGTGTCTCCTCAGTACCTGGGGGTGTTGAGCGGAGCACCTTGACCTTTCTCTGACCTTTGGGAAAATGGGAGTCAAGTGTGGGGAGTTGTTCAGTTCATTTGCATGCTGCAAAGTAGAGGGCAGAGGCCCCCCCCCCCCAGGAAAGGCACCTGAGTCAAGAAGCAAAATAAAAATGAAAATCAGATTCTAACCTCCTCCAAATTCGCCTGCCTGAACCTTCCTTCAGGCATTAAACATCCATTTCTGCCCTAATAGAAAACAAACAAAGTGAAAGAAAGCTCTAAACCAGATCTACATCTTTCGGGAGGGGGGAATCTTTTAACAAAGCAAAGCAACCATGTGAATTAGGTCCTCAGAGACAATGAGCGATGGTGAAGGAAACCCCCTCCCCCCCACTTCTTCACCTAACCCAACTCAGTTTCCATGCCCAAACTGATGGCTGTCATTCTATCCACGATGTCTCTGCAAATTCACCCACAGTCTCAGGATGGCTGGGAGTTTGTTAAAGGGTTAGGGGTCGTTCTTTAAGGGGGTGGGCATGCTGAGATGGGGACTTAAGACAGGGGGACTGTGTGTTCAGGAGACGCCACCATTTGGTTTGATTTTGGTTTGATTTGCAGGTGTCATCAATAAACAGAGTTCTTCGCAACCTGGCTAGCGAAAAGCAACAGATGGGCGCAGACGGCATGTATGATAAACTAAGGATGTTGAACGGGCAGACCGGAAGCTGGGGCACCCGCCCGGGTTGGTATCCGGGGACTTCGGTGCCGGGGCAACCTACGCAAGGTAAAAACTCAAGCACCTATCCTCACAACTCTCCATAAATGCAGCCCCTTGCCCATCTCTTCTCTTCCAACCTGTACCCTCTCCCAGCTATTGGGCTGGGAGAGTGTAGTGGAGACTCCTCAAAGGTTTGGGACACATTGGCTTGCGCTGTATGCAGGTGGCGTTTGTTGACCTATCTGGTTGGCCTGGGAGTTCGAGGATTGTGTCCGTCAGGAGCAGTATGAACGTGACTGATGTGTGTGCGCGTGTTATGGGCAGGAATAAGTGAGTGTGTATAAGAACTAGAGGCGTGGCGCCCTGTTCAAATTTGCTGATAAAATGCACGGAGAGCCCCTTGCTGTAGAAGTGTGACAAGTTAACACTGACGGGCTGCGAGGTGAACATCAATGTATCGCTCCGCTTTTTGCCTTAATTGACAAATTGAGTCACTACGAGTAGGGTGCCTATGAGAGGGCGAGCAGCGCGATGCAGGCCGAGTGGAGCGTGGGGCTTCGCGAGTGGTCTCCGCGCCCCGCTCCGCGCCCCAGTTCTCGCTCGGGGGGCGGGCCGCTGTGGGGCTCCCGGCCGCTCGGGCGGCGGGCGGGGTCTGCGCGTCCGGTCGGGGGAGGGAGGGCGCACCGGCAGAAGGCGTGGGGCGGCCGCCGGCCCCTCCCCCGCACGCACCGAGCGGCTGGTCGAGAAGGGGCGCAGTTTGCTCCTAAGATTAATCGGCACTTGTCCCGTGACGAGGAGGCCATGTGCGGACAGCGGGACGCGGCGCCCCGCTCCCCGCGCGGCCAGCCGGGCCGGACGCTGCCCGCTGCCCGCCGCCCGCTGCCCGGCCGCGCCCGCACGGAGCCGCCGGGGCGGGAATCGCAACAGTATGCGAAATATCCGGCACAAAGGATGCTTCTGTCACTCGCAAGAATTTGTTCTGGGAACAATCCTGTCGCCCTGTAATTGCTCATTAGAGAACGTTTTGTTTCTCATTAAGGCGACATGAATAAGCGTCTCGTTGAAGGAGACAGCTGTAGAAATGTTCCACAAGAGACCTCTGGACACGATTCGGCACCGATTGCCAATTAGACATGTCAGTTTTAAGAGCAGCCAACAATATAGGACGGACCCGCCCGGCCCGGCCGCCCCGCCGCCCGCGCGCCGAGGCACGGACGCCGGCCGCGGACCCGCCCCCCATCCCCCCACCGGCCGTGGGTCCCGCGCCGGGCCTCGCCGCCCGCCCTCGGAGGAAGGGCCCGCCCCAGAGGGCCGGCAGGACGCGCGTCCGGCCGGGGTCCCGTCCTCCCCGCCGAGCCGTCCGGGCCCGGACGCGGCGGGGGGCGGTCCGGGAGGAACAGACGCGGCGTCCGTGCGACCCGCCGCGGCAGGAGGCGGGACGGCCCACGCGGGGACCCCTCCGCGCGCCGGCCTGTGGGCCCGTGGGCCCGTCCGTGAGGCCTGCCCGACGGGGACGCGGAGACCCCGGGGACGGGCGTTTCCCCACGCCTTCCCCCGCCCTTCCCCAGGACCCGCGTCCCGTCCCCGGTCCGGCGGGACAGCGGGCCCTGGGGGACCGGCTCCCTGGTCTGCGCGGGTGGTCACGGGGGCTCCGGACGAGTGGACGCTGAGTCCCCCACAGGAAACAGGGCGCCCCGCCTGGCCTCTCAGCAGCGGCCCGGGAGGCGGCCCTTCCTTCCTGCCGGCGGGCTCCCGCACCCCGCGCTCCTGCCTTCCGCGTGGCGTCGAGTCCGCGCCGCGCCTGCGTGTGAGCGCGACTGTGTGGACTGCGTGAGCATGTGTGTGGAAACGTGTGGACGTCGCGAGCATGTGGAAATGTACGTGAGAAGAATGTGTGAAAATGTGCGAGAACGTGCGTGTGGATGTGTCGTGTGAGTGAAAGTGACTGAGAGCGTGCGTGTGAGGGCACGTGTGAGGCGTGAGGGAACGCGTGTGAAGTGCGCGCGTGCGGACTGCGCGTGTGGGGGCGGCGGAGGGAGAGCGCGCCGGCTCGCGTCCTAAACTGAGGACGACGTCCGAGCAGCGGGCGGCGCTGATAACCGGGAGCGAATGTTCCAGAAGGGGCGCGGGCGCTCCTGGACGGCGGGGCGCAGTGCGCCCGCGCGGTTTGATTTCCGAGAGCGGCGCCCGAGGCCAGCCGCGCCCGCGGGTCCGAGTCAGGGGCAACGCCCGTCAGCTCGGACCCTCGTGCCCCGCTCAGGCCCCGACCCCTGGGCTGCGGCCGGACCACCCCGGGGAGCGCGGCCTGCGCCCTCGCCCGCCCTCCGCGCTCAGCCGTCTCCTCACACCTTTCCGGCCGCCTCGGTCTCTCTCCCCTGCCCCCGGCCCGGCCCCTCGGGCCCCGCCCCGCCTCCGGCCCCCGCCCCCCGCCCCCCGCGCCCCAGCGGCGGCGAGGCCGCGGACAGTGATTAATGGTGGCGGAGCCGGGGGTTAACACACTGGCCCGAGAAGTCTGTTGACCGGCCCCGCCGCACAATGCGGCCGCTGCACGCCTCCAGAGGATCCTTTTGTTGTCCGCGTCTTTGTGGGCTCGAAATTCTGCCCACGAAAGTTTGCCGACGCTCCTGCCCCGGGAGTTTAATGGTTTCCCTTACGGGCCGGGCTTTGTGCGGCCTGAAAGGGGCCCCGCGCTATTCAAGTGTTGGTGGTCATCTCAATGGATCGCCGAGGGCCCATATGGTGGCCAGTGCCGACGGATCCGCCTGTTTAAATGGGGGAGAAAGTTGGGGTTTTAAAACATTTCAGAGTTCCTGAAAGGATCCCACTAGATCCTGTCACAATTCCCCGAGCTCTTTGAAGGCGCTGCCCATTGTCCCGGGTTATAAATGATATTCCTGGCGGGCGTTCCCACCGGGCCGGCCCCCGCGGCCAGGGTCCGCCGGCGGTGGGTGGGGAGCCCTGTCGCTTCCTCGGGGGCTGAGGCCCCGGGCCCAGCCATGCCCAGTCCCCCTTCAGACGGGCTGCGGCCCCCCGAGCACGGCGGGGACGGGGACAGCAGCCCCGTGATCGTCTTGCCCTCCAAGCAGCAGGGGAAGACAATAAAACTTTCCCCTGTTTAATGATAGAAATTACATTAAGAGTGGTGGAAATGCCCTAATTAAAAATGTAGCACTTACATGATATGCCAAGGTTTCAGCTGCAGCGTAGCATATTTAGCTAGTTAGTGAACTCTCTATTTCTTTTTTAAAATTACACGTTAAAAATTTAAAAGAAATCTTACTTTTCTCTGGTGCAACACATTACAAAGAATGGACAGTCCTTTTATCTAAATATAAAATTCCATTTTCAGCAATTATAGCCTGTTCTTGGTGATGATATAATTACAGCTGTGCTTGTAATAGGTGTCAAGGCAAAGCACACTCATACAATAGTTGAATAAAACTGCAGAACAATGCAAGCACTGCTAAATTCACAACCTTTAAAATGAAATTGACTGTGCAGAATTCAAATAAAAACTAGATAAATATTTTTTTAAAAGATTACAAGCTTGGTTTGGTTTCTTAATAGCATTTTCTACAAACCTATCAACATCTAATTGATTAGATAGGAATTACTGATTATAGATCAGCTGAGATCTTGAACGTCACTCTTCTGTTTTCCCAACACAGCTATAGGTAAATAAATTCCATAGGGAGAGGGAACTGGCGAGGCGTTGGGGAGTCAAGGTTAGTTATGAGAGATCATATTAATCGGAAACTTCAGCTCTGTTTTCATCGTTCAAAGAAATGCCAGTCTAAGTATCTATACTGTACAGTCTCATCGTGATAAAAACAGAAAGAAGGAAAATGGTAGTCAGGTTCCGTGTGTTACTAACATCTTTTACTAAAAGAAGGCAGCACCTAGGGGATGTTTTGGTGAGACTGTCAGAATATGCTGCCTTGGGGTTTATGGCTAAACCAGGCCCCTTTTGGAGGCTCCGAGTTATTCTGAATTTCTCTTACTGTCCTATTCTTTTTGTTCCAGATGGCTGCCAGCAACAGGAAGGAGGGGGAGAGAATACCAACTCCATCAGTTCCAACGGAGAAGATTCCGATGAGGCCCAAATGCGACTTCAGCTGAAGCGGAAGCTACAGAGAAATAGAACATCCTTTACCCAAGAGCAGATTGAGGCCCTGGAGAAAGGTGATGGGGGTTTTCAAAGTAGAGAAGCAGTAAATCAAAGTAATGCCATATCTTCAGTACAAAGGGCTAAATTCAGCCAGGGCCCTTTGCATAGAGGGCTGAAAAGATTTCTTTTTTCCTTCTGTCGTTTTTTTTCCCCTGGGCATCTTTTCAGTGTGTGTGTTTTCGTTCTTCTTTTCATGTACCAGTAATTCGAAGACTAAAAGTCTGATTTCTAATAAAGAAAAAATGATGATTTGGCTAATTCAGGCCACAGAAGGCTCCTTGAATGACTGTCATTCCAAAGAAAATTTAACTTGGTTCTGGTGGGATCGTTCTTCCAAGGACAGTCAGTGCTAACAGCCTCTGCGTTTTAAAGGGAATTGGTTGGAGGTGATGGAAGCGGGGAGGCGGGAACAGCTTGATCCAGGGCTGGGTTGACACATTTTGTGCAGTTCTGGCACAACACAGAAAACTCAACTTACTCTTTCAGAGTTTGAGAGAACCCATTATCCAGATGTGTTTGCCCGAGAAAGACTAGCGGCCAAAATAGATCTACCTGAAGCAAGAATACAGGTATCCAGGGACTGTGTGGTCTCTTTCTTTGTGATTTATACTGTTTGCCTTTTCTAGGGAGAATGGTGCTTTTAAGGAACGCCATTCATTTATACAAACAGTAACAGGTTCAGTCGACTGAATACTTTGCAGAGGAGGAGGCGGGAATGGTGGACGAGCCAGGGGTGGGGTTGAGCTGGAAGTAGGCACAGGGCTAACCTGTTCCATCTGACTTCCAGGTGTGGTTTTCTAATCGAAGGGCCAAATGGAGAAGAGAAGAGAAACTGAGGAATCAGAGGAGACAGGCCAGCAACACGCCTAGTCATATTCCCATCAGCAGTAGTTTCAGCACCAGTGTCTACCAACCAATCCCACAGCCCACCACGCCTGGTAATTTGAAACGTTCATGCTACTGACCCGTGTGTCTAAACCTGTTTGCCCTCGGCTGTGACTCCCGTGACTGTCTGTCGTGTCCCTCTCCCTGCAGTTTCCTCCTTCACCTCTGGCTCCATGTTGGGCCGAACAGACACAGCCCTCACAAACTCCTACAGCGCTCTGCCGCCCATGCCCAGCTTCACCATGGCGAATAACCTGCCTATGCAAGTAAGTGGGGCCGGCGCCACCTGCCTAACCGTGGATGGGGCCCAAGACCTCACTGCTGTGCGCGCGCCCCTGGGGGCCTTTGTCACGGCAGTGGTTGGCCTGACTAGTCCCGTCTGAGGTGAAAGCAGTCAACCCAGTCTTTTAGCTGATTGATTGATTGATTCATGCCCATAAAAAAATAAAAACCTGCTGTTCAGTCAAGTTGATCTGCCTTTTGCTCATAGAGAATGTTGGCTTGATGATGTGGGTGGGAGTGGGGCATGTTTCGGGTGCCAGGGAAACTTGTACCAGAAAATGGCAGTAATGTGGGCACACTATTAGACAGTAAGGGGTCAGTATCCATGAAATTTGGGTTTATATTCATGTGTTCACATTAATGAATGTGATCTGTGTATGCATTTTGGATGGTATTTAAGGTGTACGTGATAAACTAGTGAGGCAGGAAAAAAAAGGATCAGAAATGGGATTCATGTTTGCATAGTGGGATACACTTAGTATAGGGGAGAAGCTAGTTTTCTTTCTACGTCTTATGATAAAGAAAGGAGTAGAAGGTGTTTGCTGGAAGTGGAGCGTGTCTTTGCCGTGACTTCTGTGGTGAGTCTGTGGTGCTCCTGCTCCCTGAAGGCTGGTGCTGTTCACTCGGTATGACAACCTGCCCCACTCTCAGTTCCCTCCAGATGTGCTGGGCCCTGTACCAGGTCACCCCTCTCTGGTGGCAGTCATATAAGGCAGGCGGGATGTACTAGAACTTAGAGTGGACGGATTCTTGATGGGACGGAAAGTGGTGGACCTTCTGCAGGGACTTTCCCAGGACTCCTGTTTGTGCAACAATGAGAATGCTGATGGTGTGAAGTTGGCCAGCATGAGCCCCAGCTGGAAACAGTTCTGGGGCTACACAGATTGTTTATTCTCCACTGAGCATCTTTTGCTGGATTTCTAATCCAAATAACAGCAAAATAAATGTTTCATAGTCTTCAGACTAATATAGGAGCAGCTAGATAAGCAACTTCAGAGGGATTATTCACATGTTTATTTTTATTGCATCTGGATATTATTGGCCCATAGTGCAATTAATGTAAATTAAGGGATTAATAGCCTGTTAGTTGGTGTTGCTAAACCGCCTTGGGATTTTCCAGAAGTCAGGTTGCCTAGAGGAAGTGATGTTGGGAATTAGAAACGAATGCAAGCTGAAATTCTGGTACAGCCCTCAAGTCCTGCTTCCCTCCTTGAACCTGATGTTAGCAGTCATCCTTGGACATTAGTAAGGCCACCGGGTGTCCTGTTCAGTTTTGTAGATTGTGGCAACATCTAGGTCTCTGTGAAGATAACACAATGTGTCAGTGGGAAAACATTACAAACCATTGAATGGATGCTGCTCTTTTCTTAGAGTTGTTTCCACATGGCTCAGTTTATTTCAAATACTGACTTCTAAAAATTACACAACTTATATAATTCAAAAAATATGTACATTCATAAAGCACAAAGAAAATAAAAATTATCAATTATTCTACTGTGCAGAGAAAATTACTCTTTGAATTTTGGGGTGGGTGGGGGGCCGGGCTGTCTGTCCATCAATTCATCCTGTTGACCAAAATCTTCAACCATTTTACAAAGGATGAGTGTCCTCTGAGCCTTCTCTCACGTTTCACCCTCTCTGAGAATGTGGGTCTTGGAATGTTAAACATTTCTACAGCTTGCAGAGCAGAGCAGTGCCGTCACCTCCCTCGTTCCTGACATTACACTTCTGTTAATTCATCCCAAGCTCGCTGCCCTGGCATAGCCCATGAGCGCTCATGAGGGGTTTTGTCCCAGCTCTGTTTCTTATTTAGCTGGGAGAAAGGTTTATCTCCTCAATACCACCATTGCAAGCACTTAGAGGGGAGCAACACAATTTTATGGATAAACCCCAATCTGGGTTTTCAGGCCTGTAAGGAAGTCACAGCTAATTCTCAGAAGGGGGCTGGATATTTACTGACACTTCTGACCACTTTAACCTGAGGTCGTTAGTCATCTGCCTCTTCAAAGGATCTTTCATCCCATGAGTCCGACCATGAGAGCCTCCCCTGGTCCCTAAAACAAACCTCGAAGAGAGCTCCTCCCACTGTTCTCTGCCCCAGAGCTTGAGATGCGGGGTTTGGGGGCCGCTGGGTTCCCAGATAGACTGGATATGCAGGAGCTGTGGTGTGTTTTAAGGGACGTCCTCATGCCACAGGTTCTCTAAAGACGCCAGCAGAGGTCCAAGACAAAAATGGACAAAAATCCTATTAATTTTATGGATAATGCCAACCGTCTAGCCAGACAGACAGCTGTCTGAATTTATGGTACTTTATTAATTTGGTGTGAGGCATCTTTACTCTAGCTTGGCCAATGGAAGGACTGGTTGGAGGTGCGATCTTAGGGTTATCACATGGAATTCCAGTACTTTCTGAGAAGTCAGATCAGACCTGTTGGCAGAGTTCCTGGGGAGGAGGGAGCTGGGGATGTGGCTGTGATGTGTTTCTCAGTAACCATAGGCTGCCTTTCTCCTCTCAGCCCCCAGTCCCCAGCCAGACGTCCTCATACTCCTGCATGCTGCCCACCAGCCCTTCGGTAAACGGGCGGAGTTACGACGCCTACACCCCGCCCCACATGCAGACACACATGAACAGCCAGCCCATGGGCACCTCGGGCACCACTTCCACAGGTGAGCAGCGTGCCCGCGGGCTGCACAGAGGGAGGCGGCCTTTGCAGCTTCTTTTGCCAGGTGATCTCCCTCCATTCACAGTTGACCTAACAAGAACCTCCTGGCCTTCGGGAATGGTGTGTTGAACTCTGTATTGCTTGCTTCTTTGGGGAAAATGGGTTGGAAAGGGAAATTCAGTCAGACTAGTTAGGAACTTGACACCATACAGACGAAAAGCAAAGTTGCTTTCCCTGAGTGTGGTCACAGGGGTTGTGTGTGCAGACGCGAGGCCCGAGCCCGCCTTTCTGAGGAGCTAGGTTAGCGAAGCTCGCCAGTGAGGCCTGAGCTGCAAGGCTGTGGGCGCTCGGAGGACTCCTCACCTCCTGGTCCTCTTTGCCTCTCACTTCAGCTGGAAAAGCAGCACCCTCGGTTTCCAGACAGCGTTGTTGCTAAACTCCCAAACACACAAACAACTGGAGGGTTTTTTCTTTTCTTTTGGGCGGGGGACTTGGGATTCAAGAGGTATGTGTAAAAATGTTATCTGGTTTCTAAAGGTGCTACTTTTGTTCATAACACTTGAGATATTTTTTTAAAAATACACTTAAAATGTTAGAAAGCATTAGAGATTTTTTGTTGACCTATAAATTCATACTCCATGCCTGTCTCTCGAAGGGAATATCTACATGGCTGTTTCTTTCATCCACTTCTAGGACTCATTTCCCCTGGCGTGTCAGTTCCAGTTCAAGTTCCTGGAAGTGAACCTGATATGTCTCAATATTGGCCAAGATTACAGTAAAAAAAAAAAAAAAAGAGAGAGAAAAGATATATTGTGTTAAATCAGTCGGTGACTATGTGGACACAATAGTTGGGCGTTGAGAAAGAAAAATGGCTGTTAGAAGCACTTCATTTCTGCAGTGTGTCCTGTATTGTACCACCGGGGAACGGACCTGAAACAAGGACCTTTGTATACAGAAGGCACGATATCAGTTGGAACAAATCTTCATTTTGGTATCCAAACTTTTATTCGTTTTGGTGTATTATTTGTACATGGGCATTTGTATGTTATAATGGAAAAGAGAACAATGTAGATTGGATGGATGTTTGATCTGTGTTGGTCATGAAGTTGTTAAAAAAAAGGAAACCATGACCAACAAGCTTTGCCACGAATTTAAGAGTTTTATCAAGATATATCGAATACTTCTACCCATCTGTTCATAGTTTATGGACTGATGTTCCAAGTTTGTATCATTCCTTTGCATATAATTAAACCTGGAACAACATGCACTAGATTTATGTAAGAAATATCTGTTGGTTTTCCAAAGGTTGTTAACAGATGAAGTTTATGTGCAAAAAAGGGTAAGATATAAATTCGAGGAGGAAAAAAGTTGATAGCTAAAAGGTAGAGTGTGTCTTCGATATAATCCAATTTGTTTTATGTCAAATGTAAGTATTTGTCTTCCCTAGAAATCCTCAGAATGATTTCTATAATAAAGTTAATTTCATTTATATTTGACGAGAATACTCTATAGATGTTTTATACACATTTTCATGCAATCATATGTTTCTTTTTGGCCAGCAAAAGTTAATTGTTCTTAGATATAGTTGTATTACTGTTCACAGTCCAATCATTTTGTGCATCTAGAATTCATTCCTAATCAATTAAAAGTGCTTGCAAGAGTTTTAAACTTAAGTGTTTTGCAGTTGTTCACAACTACATATCAAAGTTAACCATTGTTGATTGTAAAAACCATGCCAAAGCCTTTGTATTTCCTTTATTATACTGTTTTCTTTTTAACCTTATAGTGTGGTGTTACCAATTTTGTTTCCACGTTAGATTAACACATTCTAAAGCAACGGTTACTTTCATACATAGTCTATTTTAAATTCTGATAATCCTTAATTATTATAGTTTCATAAATCAGAAATGTGTTAGAAAAAAATCCCACTTAAAGAGCTGTGTGTAGATCTGTGCACATTTATACCCCCTACCTACACACAAAATGGTAACATTTTCCAGTTAGCCATTTAATTCAGAAGCTCAACGTCTAGAAATAATTTAAAAATGCAACAAGCTATTAACTAGGAATTGTCTTTTGAATTAGGGCTGGCATTTTCAGTCGGGGCAGACTTCCACTGTCAGCCTGTTTCAACAACGATTTCCCTGAAGTACATTCAAAAGCAGGTTTCTTCTAGAGCCCCTCGGAAGGCTGTTGCCTTTCTCCGATGGGCTCTCGCCCTGCTCTGCCTCCCTCCCCTTTGCACAAGGGGCATCACTCCCCACTGGACGACCACAGCTGCTCCCATTGGAATCTCCCCTTCTGCGCGCTGTGGATGGTGAAGGGTGGAGGGGATGTTGCATGTCAAGGAATAATGAGCGCAGACACATCAACAGACAACAAAGCGGACTGTGGCGGGCCGGTGGGAGTTAAAGGCCTTCAGTCATTGGCAGCTTAAGTCAAACATTCCCAAATCTATGACGCAGGGCCCATTGTTGGTCAGTTGCTGTTTGCAATGAAGCACAGATCTGATCACGTTTAAAGTGGAGGCACGCAGGGCAGGAGTGCTTGAGCCCAAGCAAAGGGTGGAAAAAAATAAGTCTTTGTTGGGTGAAAAAGCCCTATCTGAGACTTGTATTTCTGTCTGTTCTGTGCAACATATAAGTCAATGTAGCTAAGTTTTCTTCTGCAAACCTCAGTCAAAGGCTGGGGGCTGTGGCAGTCTAGATTAAATGTTCACACAAGCAGAAACGTCTGGGGACAAGACACACTTCCACTCGATTGTACTCTGCTCTTTTTTTAAAATTTTTAATTCCCAAAGGTAAATGATCAGAAATATAGAAATTAATTGGAGGCTTTAAAAGATAACCCTCTAGTTCAACATCTACTGTTTTCTAGTTAAGGAATTACTTGTGAACAAATCATTGTGATCCATCTCTCGGGCACGCTATATATTAACAACTTCATTCCACCAGAGTTGCTGCACATTTAGAAACACCTTCCTAGGTTGATTGTAGTGTTTTTACGTGTGCGCATGGTTTTACTCACTGTCAGCTGGCACTGCATGTTTGCACACTTCTGCAGTGGAGGGTGCACACGTATGCACCGCTGGTACCGCTGCCCATGCAGATATTTCTACCTCCTGACATTTTGCAGCCTACCCTCCCTGAGGGACATGTGCCCAGGGAGCTGTCAGAGAAGGTATGCCGCAGCCGCTGCTGGCTTACTTCTTCCCTGCAAGAAGGGACAGTTTCCAACTGGCTATGACTTGGGCCAGGGTCAGGTGGCTAGCCCTGGCCCATGGCTCTGTTGTGTAGACTTTGGAGAACCTGGGGTCGCACTTTAGGTGCAGGAGCTGGGAATGGGAGGAGGGGAGTGTTGTGGGAGCGGAGGGTCTGTATGCGTGCACTTGGGCACGTATACGTGTCCTCTGAGGGTCAGGATTGCCGGGGCGTGGTGGCACAGCCTGGTTTAGTCTGAAGAAGCAGCTGTTCGGTTGCAGAAGCCCTCTGGTCCAGTGGGACGGAACGGCTGCCTTGCCTTCTGCCCTCACCCTGGGAGATGAGCTGTCCTTGTGAATGGCGCTCCAGGCACTCTCCCAGGGACAGCATGGCAAGCATGCGATCCTGTGCCCACGAGGTGGCCTTTTACTCATGTTGAAATAACTTATTTTTGTTTATTTATTTCCTGGTGGGTACATGTATGTATTTATCAAAGGGAACTCTGCAGGGACGCTCTGACGCCATCTTCCAGGAGGGTGACCGTCTGTGTGTGGCGTCCTCAACAGAATCACAGACTAACAGCCTGTGAGTTTTCTCCAGACTTGACTTAGCGAGACCAGGTGAACAGAATTAGAGCTGAATGTTTGAGCAAGAAACATTCAAATTACTCTGAGTAAAAACATGCTTTTTACTACAGGGAATTTCCAGAATATTTTCTCCCCAAAGCTGTGCCTCCTGACTCTTAAATGGTAAGCAACTGGCTTCTTGATGTGGCTCACGTAATCATTTCTTCCTCCTTTTTAAAAAAATCATAACTAGGTTTCCTAGGATTCCTTTGTACAGTATTATTTGAAGATCCAGCTCTGTTTTGTGAATTTTTGTCATCTTAGATGATGTCTATATTCTTCTGCTTATTTCTTTTTGCTCTGGGCTTTAATGTTAACAAGACTGAAAAAAAGGCTTTTTTAAAATAATGTATAATGTTTGGCTCACCAAGGCCAAACATAAAGTCTGTCCTTTTCTGTTTCTCAAGAATGACTTCACTTTTGTTTCTTTGCATCGGTCCTGAGTGACTTCACAGCTTAGCTTGAAAGTCCCCAGTGTAAGTACCGAAGGTTGGTATTGCTTGGATCGGACGGGGTTGACGGTGACTGTCTTTGGAAAGCATTAGCGTGGTGTTTAGGAAGGATATTCACCACGGGCCTAAGCGAATGAATAGGGTCCCCGACTTACCTTCTGTATGTGTGTGGTGAGTCTGCTTCTTTAAAATTAAAAGATAGGAAATTGACTGCAGAGTGTTGCTTCCCTTTGGAGTCGTTTTATTTTGTCTAGTGTTAGTATCTGCAGATGCTGGAGGTGGAGATAAAGAATGAATGGAAGAGGGGAAGAGAAAATGGGAAATTGTCTGGTGGCTACTAGAAAGAAATTCAGAGGGTCTCAAAACCCCAGCACCTGAGCAGACTGGAGCAGTCAAAATATTTACCTCCTGTTAGAGAAAGGCAAATCTATCATGAGAAAGGAATACCAGAGAGGGTTTGGAAGGTTTAGAAACATTTAAAAGATATGAAGACATTTCAAACACTATGTTTGGCATTGTTACTTAGGTATTTATATCTTTGAGACAAGTTGATAATTGAAAAAAAAATCTGTTAATAGAGTGTATATTTCATGTATCAAAACGGCCTGTACACCCACAGTAGCATCATTGTGGACCAATATTTTCACGTAGTAAGTTATCAGCATATGGATGATTGATGATGTTCCCAGAAGGAGGAAAACACGTTTTTAGAGTGGGTTTTTATCAGAGCAAAACAAAAATATACACCCCTCTCCAGAAGCTTATTTTAACAAAGCCTGCCTCGTGGATCAGAACAGCAGAGCACTTGGATCTGATTTTTGGAAAGCCCAGCTACTACTATTGTTTGAAATGCATTTTTACTGAGTTTGAAAAGTTTCTTTTATATTTAAAATAAGGGTTCAAGTATGCACATTCAATTTTTATAGTATTTATCTATTTGCAAAGCACAGATTAACTGGCAATTTGTTGTTAATTTTACAGACATGGTAGCCAGGAAGGTAAATCAGTGACCTGTCAAGCATTTTTGACAAGCAGTTTACATATCTGATGACCTCACATTTCCTTTTCAGAGTCAAATGCTATGTGATTGTTCTGTTGTGTTTGTATAAAGTCAATCACAACACGGTAAGAAAAAGGTTAGAGTTATTAAAATAATAACCCAACTAAAATATTCATTCGAGTTTATTCAGATTGCTCATAATGCTTTCAAAGGACATAGCAAAGCTTTTGTGGAGTATCTGCACATTATTTATTATCTACGGACTAAACTGAGTTTTTGGAGTTGCTTTAAATTTTAAAAGCACCTTTGCTTAATATAAAAGCCCTTTAATTTTAACTGACAGATCAATTCTGAAACTTTATTTTGAAAAGAAAATGGGGAAGAATTTGTCTTTCGAATTAAAAGAAGTGAAAAAAATAAACCAGACATTCTAAAAAAATAGAAGAAGAAACCTGATTTTTAGTACTGATGAAATAGCGGGTGACAAAATAGTTGTCTTTTTGATTTCGATCACAAAAAGTAAACTGGTAGTGACAGGATATGATGGAGAGATTTGACATCCTGGCGAATCGCTGTCACTGATTCAATTATTCTAATTCTGAATAAAAGCTGTATACAGTATGTGTTTATGCTACAGTGGGTTTTTTTTAAGTGACTGACATTCATCATATTGGTTAGACAGTTTTAAAAACCTAGTCTTTGTTTTCTACAATGTTGTCAAGAACAAATAAAGTATAATTTGTGGTATATTAAAAGCAAATTGCTTAGAAATGCTAGTTTTAACTGCTTCAAAGTACTCTAACATACTTGAAAATGTATTTTGGAAATTCACTTTCTCCTAACGAATGTTAAGTAGCTTTTTCAAAATTGGGACTCTACATCAATATGCAAGTTACTTTTTAACTTTTGCTTTTTGTCAAAAGCTTTGAGAATATGGAACTATGATTCAAAAACCTAGTGTTTTATATGAAAAATGATTCGGTATGCTATATATCCCCAAACATGTTTATATGGTTAGAAATGCACCGTGTACCCAACCAATGTTCATCTTCGCAAAGGGCTTACCTGGTGCAACGGAAATCTGAGGGAGCTTCAGATTTCTCCTTTGCCTCAGACCCACGTTCTGTAAAATCTCTCACCAAGCTTCAATACATGTGTTTCCCCAGTATCCTGGCATCAATATAGCTGTCAGTTTGCATTTCAATCCTGAACTATGTCTGTGGACATACTTTCATAGTGCTGACTTCATTGCTCAGGATTACTAAACAGAAGGCCATCAACTTCTTTTTCTGTGCTTTTCCATCACTCAAGTTCTTTATATTTATTAACTACTAGTTATCAGATTAATTATCTTTAGTGGAGTCTTAATCCCAAAATATTATTTTGTCTTCATCAATTTAATAACAGGTTGCATAAATGCAAATTCAGTTTATTATAGTCTTCATATATTAGTGAACAAAATTTTCACTTTTTAAAAAACCTTAGCATTTTTGGTGGCAAATGACTTTTTCGGAAATAAAGAGAAAATATGTTTTTCATATACAATTTTGAATTTCAGAATGTTTTATATGCCACCCACTGTAACATGTACCTTAACTAAGTGCCTTAACGCATGTGTGTCACTAATGACCATTGTAAGGCATTTTGAATTTTTGACATTTTATTTGCTTTTATTTAAAAAC
This sequence comes from Tapirus indicus, assembly GCA_031878705.1. Classification (NCBI taxonomy): domain Eukaryota; kingdom Metazoa; phylum Chordata; class Mammalia; order Perissodactyla; family Tapiridae; genus Tapirus; species Tapirus indicus. Next base: position 1,030,425 of record CM062924.1, read on the forward strand.
AAAATCACCTATTTTCTGTAGACATAGCATAAAACAAAATTTAAAATAAAAGTGTTTCTGTTCTACTATTTTTGTATAAAAGTTGGTTAAAAAGGTGAACAGTGGCCTCATTTTGCAATCCTGTGTTTTTCAAGGATTGAAGGGTCAAATCATTAAGAAAAATATTTACATAAGCTGTATGCAATCGTAATTAGAGTGTCACATAATTCTGCAAGCAGCGACTAAGGAGGAGCCACTAGAAGTCCAGGTGCTTCTTGCCTCCGGCCATCACGCCACAGCCTGGGCCCAGCAGCTGGGCGGATTCTGCCAGATCCCGTTTGCTGGAGCGGCTCACTGTGTCTGACAAGTCTGGTGGCAGGTGCAGTCGCTATGGGGGAAGATTTCAGGAGAAGGAAGGAAAGAAGAAAAAAATAGTTAATTTTGCTTTCGCGAGCACACTTCAGAATACAATATTCTGCTCTGTTGATCAGCATTTAGTCTTGCATATAAAATTCCTGCTAAAACAGTTCTTCAGACGGAAGCTGGATGTAATCATGTCCTGTTCCCACTAGATTTCACGAAGACAGTCATTCCATAAACTGGACCAGGAATCTTACTGGAACATTTCCAGAGTCCAAACCTAAACGTATTAAGATTTTTTTTTCTGATTTAGGTAGAAATGAAAACATGTAAATGTACAAATAAAAGCATAATTGAAAAAACATCACATGATAATGGCAGGGTTGTTTTTTGCCTTGTTTTGTCTTTGCCAGGACTCCAAGTGCTATTTTTCAATCCAATATAGCTTTTCAGCAATTATGGATTCCCACAAATGCTTATTTCCCTTTGTCTATTAAGTTGACCCGATGATTCTATTTCAAGGCAATACTTTCTCTAGGAACCTACAATTTTCACAGAAATATTGACATAATGAAAAAATGACACCAGTCAAAGGGTCAATATTTTTCCGATGCTCAGATAAGTCGGCGATAACGTCTGTTACTGGTCTTGGTTAAGTGTGTTACTATGCATGACCTTGGGTCATGTTCTCAAAAGTATAGCGTAGCTTTGAACATCTCCCCGAGCTGTCTTTCAGATACAGGCTGATTTAAGCAGACTCAGTGACTGACCGTCATTACAGAACAGTTACTGTAATTAGCAAGAGATATTCACATTTCAAAAGACCTTCTTTGGTTTTCAAAAGGACCTCTATTAAATTCCTTTAACTGTCGGTACTCCCATCCCACATGATTTGTTTCCTGAAGTCCAAACTGAAAGGAACGTGTCTGCTGTGTGCAGTGCAGAGCGGGCTGGAGGCCGGAGGGAAGAGCGGCGTCCTCCGACACTGACCACAGCCTGCAGAGGTGGACCCGCCTGGAGACGACCTCTCGAAACCCTTCATTTGGAAGACTCACTTCAATATGAAGAAAAATTAAGATGAAAAAGGGCAGAACCATTTTTTTTTTGGTGAAAATATTGTGATCCAGAAGCACATGTTCTGGCTAGTTTCCTTCCTGGTAAAAGGCCTGTTTATTGCCGAGTAAACACAAGCTGTGAGCAGAGGATCAAAATATTTTAAAACATTAAAAATAATTTATGAAAATATTCTTTCTTGATTTCAGTTTCCCTGTACTTACTTTCTAATGCAAATACATGTAGGATGAAAGATGCTATTATACAGATATATCATCTACAAAGATGTCAGAAAGGTCAAGAAAAGCTGTAACATCTATGTAGTAATATTCATATACTTTATTCATTTGTATCCTTAGCACCCAGCTTGTCACATAGTAAAGCAATTAAATGTCTATTTCTTGGATGACATAAAAAAACCTCAAACACAACTTTGTTTCTTTGTTTTAAATAATTCCTTCATTTCTTCATACCCTACTTTGTTCCAGAAAGGATTTCAGGCAGAAATGAAAGTGTGAAAGGCTCAGGAATCTAAAAGACACGCATGAGTCTGAGGCCTGAGGTTATGAATATCTTTGTCCTGTTAACTCTACCAGCGCTCCTGTGAGGAAGCAGGAGGGAAAGAGACCCTTAATTATATGTCTGAGATTTAATGTTTCTTTGAGATCTTGTAGTTATTCCTAATAAGCAAAGGAAAAATGACGAGGCTACATGCATGATCTGAAGAAATAAAATTCACCATAAACAAACATGTCTTGTGTACTTTTGGTTGGGACCTCACAAAGGTGATGTCAGATGGTGATGAGGCTGTTCAAGAATCAACTGGACTCAACAAACACTTGGAATCTACTTGAAGCAAGGCATTCTGAAGGCTGTGTGAACAGAGCACCTTCGCCACTTGGCGATCCCTCACAGTCCAGTCACAGGAAGGAGGCAAGAGGCAGGTGGCCTCACGGTGCGCCCTCCAGGTCACATCTAAGGACAGACAGAGACAAAGCAGCAATCACGGAGGGGGAGGGGGCGGGACGGAGCTTCACAGGGACGGGCTGGGTGTTAAATCATGAACTGGATTCTGACATGTAGAAATGGTGATTTGCTTAACAGTAGAATTGATTTATCTTTACGATGCATTTGGTTTAAGGGTCATCCTGCTCTAATAATCTACATGAGGAAACGTGTAGTTTATTCAGAACCAGCATAATACAATTTATTTCAGGAGTTTACCTATTTGCTAAAAATTTCTCTTCCTCTGCTGTTCTAGGCAATGTTGGCTGAAAGCCCTTCATAGCAGAAGCAGCTAAATGTGATGTGTGACATGCCTGGAAATCTTTCAGGTTGAGTGCCTTTGAAGTAAAATATCATTTGAGTTAACTTCTGAGCACAAAAATTTGGGGTGATGTGATTAAATGCTTCTAACCAAATGCTACATTGTATAGCATATTTGCATAGTCGTGTCCTTTGAAAAAGCCGAAGGATGGCTCTTGGAAATCTGTGAATCACATGTGCCATTGCCCACTTTGGTTGAGTGTCACTTGAACGAGCTCACGGTGCAGTCTACGTGCTCAAGCAGTGGGTTTCGTCTTCCTCCTCCCTGAGCCTCCCCCGTGCAACCGTGTCAGTGCGACGTGAAGCAGTGAGGAAGGAGGAGAGACCAGGTTCTAGGCTGCCAGGTGTGTCTGGGACTTTCCCTTCGAGGCTTTCAAAGCACGTACATCCTGGACGTGCAAGTGTTCAGATGCTGCTGTACCCCAGATCTGTCTTCTGAGAAACGTGCGGTAAGACACTCGGCATCGCGTGGTGACATCCTTTAGACCAAGGCTGTGAGGGTGTGCAAACTTCTAGACCATGATGTTTCACCGAGTAATGGTTTAAATAAAAATCAGACTACAAAAAAATCATACTATTTTCAACCTTGTAAACCAAACCAAGGCATTCACCTTCCTCACTTTATCCCTGGGGTTCTGAGGCAAGGGACCAAAATGGATCTTACATCTTGAGCTGACATTTTTCCACTTGATTTTCTTTTCCCAGATTCTGGGAGGAAGCGACTGTGTTGCTGATGTGGACGATGCGTATCTGGCTGCCTGCCTAAGTTTTCCTCTGACGCCTCGTCTCCAGTGATGATGTCCATGTGGGCACCAGGACACACAGGTGTGACAACCCCCAAGTTCCTGGGGGGCCTGGGAGACGGGCAGCGAGCGATCCCACCAGATTAATGGGTCCCTTCTCTCCAGTGCGATGAGGTGGGAACAGTGAGGCCGGCAAATATGCTGGCAGATCAGGGAGCTGCTGCCAAATGGTCCCGCAGGCCCAGCGAGCGCTGCTCACAAGGGAGCAGTGGCAGCAGAGCGGCCTTGCCCTGAGGCAGGGCTGCCACCGACCAGACTGGAGTTCCCTCTGCGCCGACTTCTGTCTCTCTGCCGGGCTGAGCCACTGTCTATATTTTGTTCTCCTTGAGTCAGCAACTAAACCGATCCTAGACACACAGGACTGGGTTTCCTGGCCCTGCTGCTCCCTCCTACGTCCTCTTCTCCCAGCCTGCCAGGCCTGTGCTCAGCACCATTTGCAGACAGAAGGGGCAAGATAAGGAATCTAGCTTATACTGGGTTTGAGACAAATTGCAGGTAAATACCCATTAAAATAAGTTTAATCAGTTTATATTTTTCCTATTTTGCTAGGACCAAACCTCCCGGTACTGTTTGTTTTCTGAAAACAACTGAAGTTGTACATTTTACCCCTGAGATTTGTTTTAATCCTTTTAAAATTTCTGAGATTTCACACCTTGTATTACTCACAATCACAGCAAGAAGTGTTAATATTTCAAAACACTTCCTAATAGATTTTTTTCTCTTCTCTTTAAAACATAGCCAACTTAAATGAAAACTTGTAGACAGCTTAGAACACACACTGGTCCCTTAACAGAGGCAGCCAGTGACAGTACGACCCCCTGTCACTCACTCACAGTTTTGTGCTCTCAGCTGGAGGGAAGAAGGGGCCGAGAAGGCCAGACCTGAAGTTGGACACATCTCTTCCACCCATGTCCAGAACTCTGACATGGCCGCCCCTGGTTGGGAGGGAGGCTGGGAAATATTTGAAATGGTGTAAGAGTATGTAACAAATCTATTACCATGGGAGAAGGAGCAAATGGCTACTGGGAGACAAGCAGCGGCGAGCTACAGTTCCCAGAAGGGCTGCAGCTAACCATCGCCGCCCAGCAGCACTCACAGCATGTGAGCCGTGGTCCCACCTGGGGCTCCACTCTTAGCTTCTGACGGAGGATGCATCCCTGATGCCCCAGCAGCCCAGAGGGCAGGATTGAAAGGAGGGTTCAGAGTCTCTCTCGCTCTCTACGTAAACAGAGAGACACTGCCCTCTCCTTTGTGGACAGACTGACTTCCTTCCAGGGGCACGAGGAGGAGGACAGAGGGAAGGAGGTGGACGAAGCAGACTTCGCTACAGTCATAACCACAGATTGCTATTATTTCCTCACAAGATTTCAGAGTGTTGCTTCACCTTGTAAAAAAAGAAAGCTATTACATAATTATTATATTTTTACATTGTTACTTTTATATTATTCCATAATCATTACATTATTACAATACAATGTTATATTGTAATTATTCTACATCTGGTTAAAATTTTGAAATGTGGAAGATGCATTTGCCTAATTTTGGTGAATTTTGTGTTACTCTCACATATAAACAGGCCAGTGGAAACAAGGCCAGAACCAAATTTTTGCTCTTTTTGGATTGGTAAGTGTACATTTTGTAGTGGCTGAATATGTCTGGAAAAAATTCTGCCAAACATGGTCAGGTGCTGGGTTTTAGCTTTTGTTTGTTTAAGATGCAGTCTATTCTCAAGGTTTTAAGATTAAAATTGTTTTATCGAATGTCATAATCATACTATATCCTTTGAATTGGAAAAAATTCATTTGATTCTTCCTGATTGATCTGAAAATTAGACAAAATTTCAGAGTTGGAACACTGCACATGGCTACCCATTGAAAAATGCTCCAGTGTGCAATTATTTTGACCGTCAATTATAATTGACAGTATTGTCTTGCCTCCAAACTCACCTCTCTGAAAGCAGATTGTGAAGAACTCACTTGTCTAAACAAAAGTGTGATTTGTGAAAAGGCAAGTGTCTGTGGCAGAGATTGCTAGCTTACTCCCAATACCTATTCTCTTCCTTCTTCTGCAGAGTCAAGGAATCTCTGAATATCAGCAGGGCACGTGGCCTCCCAGGATAAAGGTCACATGTCCCAGCTTCCTTTTGCCAGTGGATGAGGCTGAGTAACTATGTTCTGGTCACTTCGTCCTGAGCAGAAGTGCTGTGGTTAGCTCAGGGTCAGATCCTTGGAGGGGGTGCTTCTGCTTTGCCTTTCTTTCCTTGGCGTCGCTATCAGACTCAGACAGAGGGCCCCCACCCACACCCCTTCCTGGGTGTTGAACGGCATGTGCCATTCAGAGACCGTACCCTTCTTTACGGGACACACTCTGAGGACTCAGAGCCTCAGTGCTCCTGTCCAAGTGGCCACAAAGCCCGCGCAGATCTTTTCCCCAGGTTCGTCCTCCAAGCATGGACTGTGCTGTCGCTGTGCACACCCTGGGGGGTGGCCGGTAGGCGGTTCCTCCTTTCGTCTCCACGTTCTGGAGTGGAGCCCGGATCCTAAATTTAAACTTGGCTTTCCAGGAAGATATGTTTGTGAAGGAAGGAAGATAAAGCATATTTGAAGGTTTGCTGGCTTGATAACTTGTAAATATGTAGGCATATAATGTGGCCCCTCATCTGCATTCTTGTTCTAGGCCCCACACATGCTAGGGACAAGCCTAACTCCCTCTTCCCACTTGCTGGAATGTGGATTTGAGGGTATGTGCTGAAGCAGCCATCCTGGACCATCAAATGGAAGCTCTGGGCTGAGGAGAGCAGAGCAAAATGACAGAACTAGTCTAGGGTCTGCTGGCATCATCTAGTCACCAAAGGAGCCCTCTGTCACCGACCAGGGCTCTTATGTGAACTTCTATATTATTTAAGCCACTGTATTTTTGAATCTGTGCAATAACAGCCTAACCTCTATCTTATTTATAGAGAATTTGGTACCTGGAAAATGGAGCGTTCAAGTTCTCTGATCTAAACATACATTGGCTTAGTGGTCAGAAGGTGGGCGGGAGGTCAGACTGCAGGGTGGGAAGGTGGTGGCCCCTGCTTGCCTGGGATGACGTGGAAGGCAAACCTCCCAGCTCCCAGTCAGTGTCTCCAGGTGAGATGTTGGAGAAATTCAGAATATTGGGGTATTAGTTGTTTCTTGCCACTTTCAGCAAAGTTATTTATAAAAGAGAAATGAACTTAGGCCAGAGCTACAGAATTTGCAAGAAGAGAGTGCAGGGACTACAGCTCTGCTAGAGGAAGTGCCCTGCCTGCAGCCAGTCTAGACTGACAACAGCTCGGTAGTCTGAACTGTTCTGCGGTTGCACACTGAGCGGGCACCTCCACAGAGGCCTGTGCCCCTAAGCCTTGGTGAAATGCCCTCGAGGCTGGCCAGGAACAGCAGCCCACCCAGAGACCAAGGTCAGATCAAGGGTGTTGTCTTCCCTCTCAAGTCCATTATTTCACATGGCTTCAAGCTGGTTACTAATAAGATGAAGGAGAGGGATGTGGGGAGAACAGAAAGGCCAGAAAATAAGACTCAAGTCTTACAGTGGAATAGTCGTGTGGACAAGCCTCCCTTCTACCCGCCTTGGGTGGGCCTGCCCACAGGTCAGAGGCCAGAAGGCGTGAATTAGATGCAGCTCTACCAGACCGAGAAGGTGGAAGAGAAGCAGGCACTATCTTCCTGCTGCTCTTACTATGTGACTAGCAAGCACTCCTGCTTCAGTGTCCAGTGACAAGCTCATGGGAGTTGAGAGGCAGCTGTGGAAGCACAGGCCAGACCGGTGCTTCAATGTCCAGTCACCTGTCTCATGGGGGTCAAGGAGCACTTGCAGCGGTGGCAGTGGGAACTTGCCAATCCCGAGATGACAGGCACAGAGCTGTGCAATTGCGGTTAACAGCTCAGGGCCGGTCTCCTGATTCCTCGCCTGCCTGCCCGCAGTGGAGGCAGCTTCCCTGGGGGCCGGTGTGGGGGCAGTGTTCTCCAGCCCTTCCAATTACTTCACTAGTCCCCGAGTTTCTGGTATAAACTCTCCCACTGCATAAAATAATCAGATGGGATCTGTTTCCTATACTGAATCCCAGAACCATGTTCAGACAACTCTTTGACTTGCAAGTGGAACTGAAGGGAAGCAAATAGCCTGGGAACCTTCTAAGTCTTGAGGGGATTGTATTGCCAAAGAAACTACAAGCTTTGTCAAAGTCTAGGATTATTCTACCCCCAGAGTAATCTTAGGTCCCCAAAGCTAGATCTATCAACAAGTGGGCTGTAAAAACTGTACAGCCTCCAAAGGGCATATTCTCCGATGGCAACCTCATGCAGCATTGATGGTGACAAAGAGTTCCTTCCCGAGAGCAGAACTGGGGCTACCAACTGGGGCTCATGTCCTCTCCTGCCAGGGCGGAGAATTTTTGCAGTTTCTAGCTAGTAGGAGCCCCACTCGCCCCTGAAGAAGGGGTGTGTGCGGGAAGAAGGCTGTGCACGGATATCCGGGTTCCAAAGGGTTGTGGGCTATGACAGAGACTGATAATTACCCTCCAATCTCTCCTCTCCCTTTTCCTCAGTAGACGAGCCCTTGAGCGCACGGCCATCCTGAGTAAAGACTTCATTTCCAGGCCTCCCTTTCAGCTAGTTGGGGACCACGTGTCCAGGTCTGAAAATCTGAGCGGAAGTGATGCTGCAGCTTCAGGATACTCAAAGGGGATGTGAACTCGGCAGCCTGGCTTCAGAGTCCACATTCTTACTCACTCTTCTAGGTGCCGGAACTTTTCTGAGCACTGGAGACAGAAGAGTGAACAGGACAGGAAGATCCCTGCTCTCGAAGAACCTACAACTCCAGAAGGACATGTATGTGACTCGGGGAGAGGCAGCTAACGTGCAGGAGAGCACACGTGAAGAAGATGGCTCAGACAGGGAGGGGTGCTCTTAAGGAAATAAAAGGTAGTTTTATGAATTTTTCTGAAAACATGCTACTGGCTGGCGGCACTACATTAATTGGTGAAGACCCTTCTGGAGGGTGCATTTGAGCTAAGGTCTAAACTTTGAGAAGGGACCTATGAAGACCTGGAAAAAGAAGTTTCCAGGCAAAGGGAATAAAACACAAAGGCATTAAGGTGGGAATAAGCTTGGCAAGTTTGAAGGACAGGAGAAGAGTCAGCTTTTCCGGAGCAGGCGACAGACGGGAGTGGCTGTGGCCACGGACGGGTGGCTCTGCAGGCAGGTGTCAGCTCGGCGGGTCTGTAGGCTGTGGTAAGGGACTTGGATTTAATTCTCAGAGCAAAGGGGAGCAAGGGAGTGGCATACACTTATTTCCATCAGTACCAGGGCTGTCTCACCCGTGTCCTTACAAAACCATGTAGGGACATTTTCAATAACAGAAAACAACAGTTGTTGCACACATGTATATTCTATTAAAGACAGAATTTTCCAAAAGGTGGTGTACACAGGCTGTTCTAGATCCTGCTTGCTTCTGATTCAGGAAAAACATTCTAGCCAAGAAGTGACCCACAGTAACCCTCCTCCCATCTCCTCCTGTGGGCAGTGGTGGTTCTCAATCTCATGCCAGCCAACAGAAGATTCCGGGGGGGCTGGCCCCGCGTGAAATGTTCGTGGGGTAGAAGCCGTGGCAGTACCGTTGGTGGGGCCGGTTTGCTGAGTTTAATTCTCTTAAAATGTGACTCAGAGCCTTTTGGACTCCACAGTCATAACAAACCACCATGTTTCAGTCCCAGTGTTCCTGAACTTTCAGACATTTAAGATGTGGAGGAGTCATGTTATTTTTTACTTCATACATCGACAGACAACAAACTAGATTATTCCTGGAGAATATTCCTTAAAATGGTTTTACTTTCTACACAAACTGAAGGCATCATCTTTTTCTTTTCTTTTGGTTTCTCCTTTGTTCTTCTTATTAATGTTCTAACATGAGCAGGACTGAACAAAAATACCATTCAGATAACAGGTGGAGTAAGGTGCCGTAGATTGTGATGGGGACTTGGACAGCAGAAATGCTGTGAAAGATGCCTTCCCCGAGCCCCCCAGCCTCTCCTCTGGGCTGAAGGAACGGGAGGGGAAGCCACACACGGCCACTACCACCCTGTGACCCCCTGACTGCGCGCCCTTGCCTGAATAAGACTCCTCGAATCTCCCCGACGACCCCCTTCCCTTCATCTTCCCTGACTCGTGTGGCAGGGCTTCCCACCCTGGCGACCTGCCCACTGGTCTCCGCTGCTACTAACCCAGGCTTGTGTGGCTCTGGAACACACCATGCAGGCAGGAGCAGGTGGGCTCCGAGTGTGTGGGACCTGAGTTAAGCTGCAGCAGAGCCAAGCTGAGAGATGCTCGAGACCGAGGGCCCTCGCTGCTGCGGCAGCGAACGGAAGGAGGCCGGGATCTCCCCGGGGACAGACCGCCATTCTGACGGGCTCCTCAAGCCCACTTTGTCCAGGAAGCCCCCTTCTACCCAAGACAAGCGAGGAAACATTTTAGGAGTAATGTTTTGGGTACTACCCCTCAGGTGGCTTAAGAATAGTAAGATATTTTAGGAACATACGGTGTTTTTAGAAATGAGTATCAAGCTTGAAAAAAAAAACTTCTTTTAGAAATAAATTCAAAGTGCTAATTATATAAGACTTCCTTTTTATCCCTTTTTTTCTTTTAAGGCATATGGAAACTGTGGAGCTGGCAAAAGGTACCACTCTCTTTGTTTCTGTCTACTAGAATTCAAACCAATGTTTGCTCCTTACTACAGTCTGAAACGCCTCACTCAGTAAAGTGTTAGCAGATAAACGTGTGTGTAAACTCAAGGCTGATCCTCAAATCCTAGAGACTTTTAGAACTATAGCAGATCCCCCTCTCAACTTAGGACTGGCAGAGGTCTGACTGATACACAACTAATGGGACAGATGAATTCTAAGATGTGAAAGAGCAGGAACCAGGGAATTTTGAAATCAGATAACTGCTTAAGTTATCATATTAATGTCAGTCCACTAAATAACTCTCAAAACTGGCAGCTTTTGATGAACACTCCTCTTGGAAACGTGCAATTACATATTTTTGACCACAAGTGTAGCGTATATATAAACATCGTATTGACCTCCTCTGGCTGCCCACGAAGGGTCCTGAGAGCACAGTGGCCAGTGTGTCTGCTTGCATAATGCCCGAGAGCGTATGCAGAACATCACACCACAAAGCCCTGTGATGGGGTACGAAGTGCTCGGTGGAAATGGCAACGTTAAATCTCCCAACTACGCTTCAGTTACTTTGAGACCCCACATTCGAGGGTCTGCTAGTTCCTCGGTATGAAGAAAGAATTTTTAATGGGGCCAAATGTAGGTGTTTACAAGGGGGGACTGTTGTTTTTTATTAGGAGCTGCCTTATGTTCAATAGTTGTATTTACTTTGTCAAGCTAGCCAGCATTAGAAATCCCCATTGCTAGGCAGCCCCGAGCGTCTGCGAAGTATTTCTGGGCATTCAGAACCGAGGCCTGTGCTGCCCAAAGCCAGGTTCACTACAGTGTGCTCTTTAGTCCTCCCGGCCTCCCCGCCCTGCCCCCACCCCAGAGCAGGGCTTCTGCAGCAGGAGACCCTGGGTGCTCTGTGCGAAACATGTTTACATGTCGGAAACACGACAATTAACATGTTTGTAAAGCTGGAGGGTAGGCACACTTTAATGATTTTTTGAAGCAGGCTGATTTCCTGGAGCTTTCAGTCTCATTTTACTCTGTTCTGCTTGCGTGAACAAGTTCATCTCTACGGTAGGTATCTGACGAAGTCTACCTGGTATGAACATGAATGAGAAGAAAATAACACAAAACTTAACTTTAGGTTTTATCTTTGCCAAACCGTTCCGAACTTCTCCTACCAGTTGAAGGTGTATCGAGGGCTGTGCTCCTATTGTTGACATGTTGTGTCAGCTTTTATCCAAAGGCAGTTAGACAGGACGCTTTTGGTTTGACAAAATGATGTGTGGCTTCTTCACACTGAGCGTACAAAACTTTCCGTGATGAACGGAAGTATCTCTTAGGTCAGGCGTTTCTCACTCTCCGTGGTCAGATAAAGGTTCAGTCTCCTAGGTGGTGTCCATTCCACCTGCTCCAGACTTCAGTGAACACCCCAGTGGTACCAGTAGCATTGCTGGGTAAGTGCTATTGTGTGTGTGTGTGCCTGTTTACAGATATAAATAGGAATGTATAACATGGCAATGTTCTCATGAATATTTTAATATCTTTTAAGTCTATAGATTAATTGCTGAAATCTTGGTAAAATTTAGAAAAAAAAATCTTTCATATCAGAGCCCTCTGAAATGAAATGAAAACTTCCATTTTCCTTTTGACTTTGGAAAGCATGCTAACCCTGGAAACTCCCACCTCAATTCTCACCTAAAAGTTTATGGCAAATTTACAAATTACACTGGTTTCTAACAGTCACTGGTACCTCTATCTGCCCCTCCACAGGCCTTCCTCCCCACCCACTTCAAAGGGAGCTCGGTGAACAGCCTGGGCAAAGCAGAGCCCTCACTCCATGCCTCAGGGC